>CM061919.1:225607619-225829507 GCA_031002005.1 Vandiemenella viatica | reverse complement strand
CGTGACAGACAGAGACTAGAGTAGTTAACCGATTTTGCCTGATAACATAAAAACAACATTGTCGTCTCCTGGACACTGATCCGTTAGTTTTTAACACAATATTATTATTCTTTTACGATTAGCTGGCGGAAGTACTAAAATTTTTGATCCTTCATCATTGCGGCTTATAATTGAAGTAGCTGTTTCCGGTAATTTCGTTCAATTCGTTTCAATTTACAAAGTGTTGTGAGATGAAGTCAAGTCTTCCACAGTAGCTACTCGCATGCATGATTTAACCCTCCATATACTAAAACTAAACTTCAATTCCATACTAGGTGGGGTCTGACATACCCAGAAAGTAAAATGATATAAAATCAACAAATTAAAACTATTTAAAAGTTATTAATGGACATTATACTTCAATAATCAATAATGAATGGGTTTAAGTGAAATACATACATAATTATATATTGTAATACATTTTATTTTAAAAAAACGAAAACACAATTTTTTTAAAATTTAAAAACAAGTAAATATTTAACTGAGTAGCCTACTAAATTCTAATGGCATATGTTACAACCACAGTCTTTTCAATTTATGAAACTACAATTACATTTATTATAAAATAATGAGAATTTAAGTTAAATATAAATATATTAGTTGAGTTCATCAGAGTCAAAGTTGCCGCAATCTTGACAAAAAAAAGTCTAAACATATTGGTGTGTTACATTTTTTACATACATATCTGGTTTTTCTATCTTTATTCCTAGGGCAAATGGTACATCTCTGCATTGTATTAGTGATGTGCCGGATATCCGTATCCGTATCCGCGGATATCCGAGGGGAAAAAAGATCTGTATCCGTTACTTTTTTAGCAGATCTTCAACGGTTCTTTTGTAAAGAATTCACTAAGCACGTATATAAAATTTTAAAGATATCTAGCAATGAAATACTGTTAACTTCAATTCCAATTACTTCATATTTCTTAAAATCTCATATCTGGCACATTTATATACAAAACTTCATTATTAGACATATATTTTATTACAATGAAGTCTTCAGGGGTGTAAAAACACGATATTTCGACGACTAGCTCCGCCGTCTTCTTCAGGTGGGGAGACATCTGCACTGGTCGGCTGACCCACTGATACCCTATCTGTGAAGATGGCGGAGCTAGTCGTCGAAATATCGCGTTTTCACAACACCATCCAGCGGTACACCCTTGAAGACTTCATTGCAATCGTACGCCGGAAAATTGTTCCTTCTTACATTTATTTTACTAGTTTACCAAAGATAACTGTTAACTTACCACTGTTGTAAGATTAAGGTATTATTTTAACTAGCTTTATAGTGAGATCAGGCCTCTAATCTTTATGATTTGCTTGCTGAAATTATTTTTAAGGTACTGCTAAAGTGTTTACATCAGATAAAACCTAAAAAAAAAATGTTATATTTAACATTAAGTTTGGTAAATTGTACTTCAAAAAGAGTAAATTGGCAGTTTTTTCACCCAACAGTCTATTACGATGAGCATCATAAATTATTCCTGCTCCACTGAAAAACTGCTCACTTGGAACGTTTGTTACAGGTGATGATAAATATGTGCAACCCATGTGTCATAGACCTCCAAACTTTTTACTATTATTGTTAACAGTTTTTTTAACAATCAGGTGGAACTGAAGTGCTGCAAAATCAATATTATCTACGTGCAGGATCTCTTCATGTTGGATCCTCCATCTCCTACCATGCAGTGCACATTCTGTTTGGGATTCCCCACACTTCAAACATATTTTGAAATATTTCCGAAATGTAATCTCCCGTTTGGCGTTCTTCAAGTATCTCCGCTTTTAAAACGATATTTTCCCTTATAAAATTTTTTGTAATGTTCTGGATACCAATGAAACACCTTACCAAAAAGCCTACCAGATGTAGGATGTGAAGGAAATTATCTAAAAATCCGTCAACACGTCTTTATTTTCGATTCTAAAGTTCGCTGCAGATAAATTCCGTAAAATATTTCCTGCCTTTTAGAACATAATTTGCAATAACATTATCCAGCAATCGTCAGAACCCAAAAGGTAATCCAGAAAAAGCCATAATTTCTGCAATTAAATAGTTTTAAATAATCTTTATTTTTTACTAACCCACATTTTGACTTTTTCTATGTATTCGTAAAAAAAATTCTCTTTTTACCGTTTTTAAAGACGTTCCCTGCTGAATGTGTTCGCCGGCAATCTTCTTGGCGGAATCTTCTTTTAAGAATAACTCATATTTTTGTGGGTGTTTCGTCTGAAGATGAATTTTTAAGATAGTTGTACATTAATGGGAATACATTCCTTCACACAGTTTGTATTTATTTTAATTTAACTTAGAACTTCCCAAAAAACAGAAACGTATATAATCTACGCAATCCTATGTCATCCTAAAATATAAACATAAACACACACAGATCAAGGTCAAAACAAGTCGCGTATGCTGGATGTTCGTTGATAATAGATCGTAGTTGACGAGTTTTCCACTGTCGGTCCAAGTTGAAAAAGTTGAGATCCGTATCCGTATTCGCGGATCTAGACAATAATGATCCGTATCTGTATCCGTATCCGCGGATCTACATTTTTAACTATCCGGCACATCACTAAATTGTATTCTGCCTTTTTGCTGGTGATCCTTGTAGGTTTTCAGGGGATTGTAATTATTCAATTCTATTACGTAGTTCTCTAGGAAGCCTTTGGTTCTGTTTTCTTGTGTTCAGATGGTCTTTTACTAAAGATAAGCCTAATTCGCGAATAAATTTTCCTCTCAAATTAGTTTTGTTTCTTTCCATGCCATTATTGAAGATGTGAATAATCAATCCATTTATCACAGCAAGCAAAAAATATTGTAAGAGGCCAACGTTCAGAATTTCGTGAAACATCGTAAGTTTATTTATTTGTTTGTCGTATGGCAAGCAACTAATACAATAATAAATAAATACAATGACAAGAACGTTGGTAGCGTTCACAAGCTGATGTCTAATTCTTTCAGCCATTCTAAGAAGGAACTTGTAGCTCCAAAAACATCTTCATATGGTCCATCATACTTCCGTAGAGGGCATTCCCTGATAATATGCTCCACACTCTGGGAAGGAGCACCGCAGTCACATGCAGGAGAATCCTGAAGACCCCACTTATACAGCATGGCGTTGCATTTCGCATGGCCTGTTCTTAGGCGATTTAGTTTGACCCACTGGTCTCTATTTAGATGGAATCCTGGAAGTCCAGTTGTGGGATCTTTAATATCTGAATGTTTTACAGATGTGGAGTTCCAGCTTTGTCGCCATTTTTCCATGACATCAAAGTCAAATACATCTTGCCATACCGGATTTCTTGATTTAAGACGAGTGGGTGGTAAGTTATTTAGAACCTCGTGGATTGGGAGATCCTGTGGATGATCAGGATGGTGTAGTTTTATCCACTCACGTGCCGTTGCTTCTTGGCGTCTTATCTCTGGAGGTGGTATTTTGCTGATCAGGTGCAACCAGGGGACTGGGGTGGATCGTAAGTTAATGATAATTTATCAACTACATCAACGCCACTTTTGGTCCGATTATAAAATGTTATAATAGCAGGTTTTTGTGGACTTCCTGTTTCAGGATCAATTTCTTTGTCATGATGCAATGATGACATCATGTACACCATTTTCCGTGACTTTGGTACGTAGGATAAAATTGTAATACCTTTTTGGAATCCAAACAGAGTTGTATGCACTTCACGACTTTTCTTGAAAACAGATGGAATACAGGTTTTATTAGCACGTACAGTACAGTGAGTTTGTGGACTTTCAACAATTTTTCAGTGCTTTCATAACTCGTGAAAAAATTATCCATTGTTACATTTCGTGAAGATTGTGAAACACATTGTACCAGTCTGCGAACTACGTCAAATTGTTTGTTGCTGACTGCATAAAGACTATTTTCGGGTTGTTTGCCACAATATATTTCCATATTCATAGTATTATAGGTCTTATTGTCCACCAAAGCATAAATTTTTATACCGTACTTAGCTGGTTTAGACGGCATGTACTAACGGAACCACATCGTCCTCTAAACCATCCAAAGTACGGTTTTCATATGGCGTATAAGCATCTTGACAGTTATTTATAAATTTTTCAAATATAGTTCTGATTGGTGCCAATCGATCTATCGTTATTATTTCGCTTCTTGTGGCTGCACTAACAAATCTCAAATTATTCAGTAAGAAAGAAAATCTGTTTCTACTCATAGTATCTCGAAATATATCCATCCCTGTGCCATCGGTGGCCCATAAGTCGATAGTGTTTTGACGACCATAACTTGCTAAACCAGATAAAAAAGCAAACCAAATAGTGCCTTCACTTCTTCCTTTGTTGTTTCTGATTTTTGGGGGTCATCACTTGACTGTAAACAAATTTTCTCATTGGTGCAGTTCACGATTTCATCTATCATATTATCTGAAATAAATAGTTCAAAGCACTGAAGAGGTAACTTTATATGTTTTACAACTGATTTTACACCAGGCACATGAGTAATAATATTTTCAGCTCTGGTGCGAATGTTACTTCTAGATGGATTTTTTTGCCGTTTACCTAAATAGAATTCTTTTTGACGCAGCTCCGAGAGTGGTATGTCGTCGCTATCGGAATCAGAAGATGATATGAGTCAGCATTCACTGTCTGTTTCACTTTGGATACTCATATGATCAGATTCACCATCAAACACACATCCTACATGCATATATTCTGACTCAGAATCAACGTTTTCATCTAAAAGTGCTCTTAATATGTCAGGTTCCGCAATCTGAGACATTTTTTAATGAAATTGCTACCTGAAAATAAATGTTTTTACTTTCAATGCGTAAATAAAGATAAATCGCTATAAAATACAAAAACAATGAAACCTACGTTTTGAGCCACACGCCGTACAAGGTGATGTGTGCGATACCCACGAGCTCTTTGTGTTCGTGTTATGCGCGTGGAGACAAACGTCGGACTGAATTAATTTAATTTAATTGCAATGGAGCACACGCTCCGGTGGCAATTACCCTACACACCCAACTTGCCCCTATCCTGCAGCCACCTACATTTTTCGTCTGCAAATTTTAACTTTAAATTCTTTTAACGTTTTCGGTAAGTTATTCATCATTCACATTGGTAACTCATTCCAATTCCTGACACCCTTACCTAAAAAAGAAAATCTTCCCACACCCTTGTGCCTAAAATCGAGTGCCAGCTTGTGGTCATGGTCATCTTTTCCCTTCCATGCACTACTTTTCATACCTACTGCAATATCTTTCCATGCCTCATCGCCAGTATACACCCTGTACACTCCCATGACCCTCCTCATCCTCCTCCTGTCTTGCAATGAATCCCATTCCAGCTCCTTTATCATATCTGTTACTGATTGCATTCTGCAATAATTTCCAGAAACAAATGTAGCAGCCCTTTTTTGCACCCTCTCCAACTCCTGTATTTGATTCTCAAAATGTGAGTCCCATACTACACTACCATATTCGAGCAATGGTCTGACCAAAGTTTTGTAACCCAATTCCTTTACTTCTCTCGTGCATCCCCTCATCACTCTCTACAACAAGTGCAGGATTTTGAAACCTTTTCCTACCACCTGTCCAATATGTCCTGCCCAGTAAAGCTTGTTATCAAATGTAATGCCAAGATATTTACATTTCAAGTCTTCAGCAAGCAATTCTTTCCCCACCTTATATTCATAATTAACCTTTTGTTTTTTATTTGTGTATCTAATTAGCTGACTCTTCTTTGCATTTATCTTCATCCTATGTTTACCAACCCAACTAGATATCCTGTCCAGATCACCCTGCAACTGTTTACAGTCCTCTATCGTTTTGATTCTTTTATATAGCATTATGTCATCTGCAAACAATCTAATTTCAGATAGTAAACAATCAACACAATTATTCATTAGAATAATGAATAGCAATGGTCCCAATACGCTACCCTACGGCACTCCCATTTTTACTTCCACTTCGTTTGATACAGCATTTCCTACCCTAACTTTCTGTTTTCTACCTTTTAAAAATTCTTCTACCCAGCAAATCACTTTCTCATCCAATAGTACTGATCGGAACGGCAACGTCGCATTTGCAGCTTCTGAGAAAATACACACGCCCGCCTTTATCGTTTAAGTATTATTACGATTTTTTAACAGCTGGGTTATGTCATACCCCACCTCGTACACGGAGGGTTAACCTTCTCATTTGCTATCAACTCGCAGTCATGAATGTCGCGAAGGCCGCAAGAAAACCAGTTAAACAACTGACGGTGATTTACAGTTACAAAAAGAGGAAAGCAGCATCTAGCGTCCTATATTAACATCGGTAAGAAAGCGCTCGTACATCAGTTTTTCTCCTCTAAGAACAGCCTTCCTCTACACGTGTTGGCGTGGACTGACAGCTTATTGTTGGAGCTATAACTAAATAATAAAAATTTAATGTGTTATTAGTGACCTCGTGGTCTTTAACTAACCCGGTAATCCTAACACGGAACGGAGACTTGCTGTTTAAGGTGGTCGAACCAGGAAGCGAGTCAAACGTTAATATTAGTTTCAAATGAGTATTACTTTCAATTCCCAATAACTCAATGCCGTTGGAGGTATGCCGATAATCATTCGACTGCGCTCTGTCCTGCCCTGCCGGCCAAGTCTATCTTCAGGCAAGGTCATTGCGTCAGTTTTTTTTTTTTTTGGGATGCCGTGAGATTATTTTCATTGATTAACTTCACAAAGGGGAGAAAAAAGAATTAAACCGCGAGTATTACGCTAACTTATTGCACCATCACGGTGTCGCAACCAACTGAGCCAGCGGGGCGTACAAATATTAAACACTACAGCCAGTTAATAAATTACTACATTCGTTCACAAGTTCAACTATTTTAAATCACATTCAAAGCATACTCCGACAGTTTAATTAGACAATATTATATGCAGTTCCTTATTAAGATGACAATAATTAAGTAAAAGTAAGGTAAGGAGATACACAAAAGGTCCTGGAACGTTACACGATCTTACCTTCCGCCGGTACTTTGGTGTGATGGCTGGCGCTAAACATTTCGATGATAGAAATAAATATTTATTACGAGTAAAGCTACTTATTAGTTTGTAATAAAGACAGGGCAGGTGTTATTTTAACCATCACAAGTAGCCTTGCTTGTCATTATAAGTTAGTCTTAGCAACAGGTTTCAGATTCCGTTATTAATTTCATAGGGGCAAAATGAGCTAACTTAATCGCGCTGCAGCCGTAACATGATTTACAATTTAATTTAAGGCCACATGTCGCGTTTTTTTGTGGGGGGGGGGGGGGGTAGGTTGGCTTTATAGCTACCGGGAGTTTCAAAAATGACCGGTATATTTGAAAAATCAATAAAAACAGGCAGCGATAGAAATACACCGTTTGTTGCAATATGCTTGGGACAACAGTAAATTTTCAGGCAGATAAACTTTCGAAATTAGTTACAATTTTCAACAACAGATTTGAAAGATATAGAAGTAAACGCAGTCTGGGAGTTCGCCATTCTGTAAATCGTCTTTCTGCTGTATGCGTATGCTGTTCACAGATTGCAAGTTTGCTGTGAAAATATGGTTTATTTCTTAGAATAATCGTACTTTAGATTTTTCCAGACTGCATCGCCATCTGTTGTTGAAAATTGTAACTAATTTCGAAAGTTTGTCTGTTTGACTGTTGTCCCAAGCATATTGGAGCAAACGGTGTATTTCTATCGCTGCCCGTTTAGTTTTTATTGATTTTTCAAATATACCGGTCATTTTTGAAACACCCTGTAATTCGACGCAATGGCTGACTTGGAGGGTCTACCACTTGGAGACATGTGCAAAACAATTGAACTGCAACTTGTCAACATATTCCACACACAAGAATGTTAACAGAGCAGATCTTAAGTTGTTCCCTTCCCTCCACCAACGTTTGACAGTCTTATCGGTCTTGAGAGAATTTTTCGTCCAGGTGCGTGTGATCTTCATCGATAAAGTTTAACTCTGACGTGTTTTGACTTTCCATATTCGATATTTGATCTGCGCTATAACATATAATATCCACAACTCGAGTTTATACAAGAAGTTCGTCTACTGGTGCCACAGATCTATTCCCGTAGACTCTA
The DNA here is from genome assembly GCA_031002005.1 of Vandiemenella viatica. Taxonomy (NCBI): domain Eukaryota; kingdom Metazoa; phylum Arthropoda; class Insecta; order Orthoptera; family Morabidae; genus Vandiemenella; species Vandiemenella viatica. The sequence goes on along the minus strand of CM061919.1, from coordinate 225,821,370 downwards.
CCGGTACATTAGCATACACTTGCACAGGGAATAGAGACAACGGTGTCTAACATCGCAGACATCGAATTCTGTCGAATTTATCGAATTTCTTCAAATTCTGCTACTGTAACACAAAACCGGTATTTACAGTGACAGTTAAACACCCTTTGACCAAGGCTTGGGCAGTGCGATTTCGCACTGTTACCTGCCATTCGGGAGGACCGGGGTCAAACCCGGTTCGGCCATCGTGCCTGAGGTTTTCCGTGGTTTTCCTCAGTCACTCTAGGCGAATGCTGGGATGGTTCCTTACAAGGCCACGGCCGACCTTCCATTCCCCCCTCCCTCCCCGTAGTGTAGTAGGCTGAAAAGGATCTCCGCGATCCTCCAGCAGCCCGCCTCCCAGCCTTCAGCTGGGAGGAATGAAATAGTAAAATACCCTTATAAATTGGCGCGTGGAACGGTAACTCGAATTCAGCAGAAAATGATGGGAAGAATGCGAATCAAAAAAGGAAACTAAAGATGGAAGGCCAGATTTCAAGGGTTTAGCAGAACTGAAGCATAACGTTTATAGCAGACTGCGCCATACAGGTCATATTGTGTAGAACTGCTACTCAAGCTTAGTAAAGGCAGACTAAATCACGACACCCACATCCAACTGAACTGAATCAAGAAGGTAAACAGGACAAGTACAATTCTATCAAACTTACCGACACCGGCGTCATGGTGGTTATTTCTTTACTTGCAGACTACTGTACCACAGTAAGTGGAGCGCGCAGACAACCAGACAGCAGGACTCAAAGGTCAGGAGAGTTACCGCTATGCAGATAGCGCTACCGCTGCTCCACTTCCAACATTAGATTTTTGTGCATACCTTGAGAGGGCACTCATGATATATGCATCCTTCTCATTTTGCTCCTGAATTTCTCGATGCTACGAGCAGCATATAAAGAGACAATCTTTAAGTTTCAGGTTAGTTCAAGAGATGCCAGAAGAAGATTGAGATGATCCTGCTGGCTGATTCGTTTATTTTCCAATCATCCACAACACTGAGACTTGATGGACTGCTAAGCATCCTACTACACAGTTGCGAAAAACTGAAAGCTTACTTGAAGTCAGCAGGATGTAGAAACCAATCTCAGCCCACTCTTATGAGACAGAACATTCATAAGGCCGAAACCGACAGCGGAAGACTCAGTGTAATTGTGACATTTGAAGTTTCATAGTCGAGAGATGAGGACCTATTGGAAGAAGTATGTACAAAATTACAAGGAGAGTTTAAGATATTCACTAATCTACCGTCCCAATAACATACTGTTATGTGATGAACTATCTTTCCTGGTAATCCGTCTCTGTACTACCAGCCTCCATTTTAGTTGATTATATTTTCTTGTGAGTTTTGAAAGCATTGGTTTCCCATTTATTTGTGCAACTCTGATTGCTGGCGTTCACCCATGTCTAAGGGAGCCTGCATAAATCACGTAACTCCATTTTGGCCTCGTGTGAAACCCCCCCCCCCCCCCCCACGTAGCCCTGCGTGGCTTTTGCCTCAACCTCCCCCCCTCCCCTCCACGTAGCTTTTTTCCGTTTTGATTCCAGAAGACATTTTCTACTGTTTTTCTCCTGTCAGACTATTGTAAATTACATACGGAGATAATTAATTGAGGGAAATAAATGTTCACATGCTGTTGTGTGTTGTGTTCCTCATTTTAACTGTGAAAAATGTTATGAAAGGAAAGCTACGTGGCCTGGCTCGGAAACCCCCCTCCCCCCACGTAGCCCAGCGTAGCCTTTCAGCCAACCCATCCCCACCTTTGGACCGAGCCACGTAGTTTATGTACGCTCCCTAAGGGCTGTTTTAGTATTACAGAGTTACTATGGCTCCTTTCTGATCCCCAATATTAGGACGGAAGTATGTGTTAACTTCCACCCGTCTTAGTAACCAATCTTATTGCAAGCGGCTCGTTCTCACCATAGGACTACTGCAAGAGAAGTGATCGGCAAAACAGGCGGCATCTTTGGACTAGACATTTTCGTGAATATACGATGGTAGTCCCAGAAGTACCCAACCTGACGTATAGATGGCAGCTGTGGTTGACTACGGTAGAAAGTATCAACCTTACAGAGTTTAAGTTTAAAGTTTGAAGACGCTTCGTTATTTATTGGCAGCCATCGATAGTGAACACACTCAGTAATTTTGGGAATATGAAAAAAAAATGATAATCGTTATGCGATAGAATTTTTTTTTGCTGTCATCAGTCCTTCGACTGGTTTGATGCAATCCTCCATCCCTTCCTATCTTGTGCTAACCTCTCTTTCACTTAAAAGGTCTAAGTCCAACCAATATCAAATTGGAGTTAGATTCTACTCTGGGGAACAGTAAAATATTGTGTGGCTGAGTTTAAACGAGGCAATACGAGCTGCCAAGATGAACATCGCAATGGTAGACCATATGAGGGGACAACGCCACAACTAGTGAAAAGAAACACTTAATGGTATCCGATAGCCATCTACTGCAAGTGCGCCAAGAAGAAAATTTGGACGTGAGAAAGCAGTGCGTAAGATGGGTGCCGCGATTGCTCACAGTAGAACCAAAATAGCGTCGTGAGGATGTTTGAATCGAGTGTTTGGAGAAGTTTCACGCCAATAGAGCCGAGTTTTTTTCCGAAGATTCATAAACATGGAAGAAACTTGGGTCCATCACGTCACACCTGAGGCGAAGGAACAGTCAAAACAATCGGCTGAAAGAGGATAATTGTCTCTAAAGAAGGTGAAGACTGTTCAATCTGCAGGCAAGGTCTTGGAGTCACTTTTCTTGGATGCGCATGCGATAGTTTTAATTGATTAATTTCGGAAAGAAGAAACGAGTATTTTTCGAACTTATTGCAGCATTTGATTGATGAAATTAAGAAAAAAAAAGAGCAGCATTAGTCAAAAAAGAAAGTTTTCTTTAATCACGACAACACGCCAGTTCACACATCCGTAATCTAAATCAATGAGTTAAATAAAGTTCGATTAGCTAACTCACGTCTCCTATTCGCCACATTTAGTCGCCTCAGACTATTTTCTGCTTCCATACTTGAAATAATTGCTCGATAGTAAACGATTTACCAATAATTAAAGAGGTGGAGCCTGTAGTTGTTGTTTATTTCGAGGAGCTCAATGATTCTCATGATAAACAGAATATCTAAGCTATTGAACATCGCTGGAAAAGTGTTTCAAGCTAAAAGGAGACTATGTAGATAAATAAAGATTTTTCTAAAAAAAAAAAATTCTAAATTTGTGAATCGGAGAAGTAAATGGGGAGGAATTTAACACTCCAATTATAAAAGATAATTTTAAAAAATAAAATTAAAATGGGTAATTTTATGACTAGTGGAATTGCTACCTGATTGTAAGCTCCATCGCAATTAAAAATTAATAATATCTTTGTTACGTCGGATACTTCTGCGACTATCCTTGTAGTACGTCGCTAAATGGATTTTGTCTCCGTATACAGAAACATTTAGTTGAATTAGGACACATCTTTAACGTTTTCAGTTGGACAGTGGATTTTTACGAATGTTGACTGCTATCTCTCTCCTGCGGTGTGTATCGAACGAAGCTGGCAGTAAATTGCATACAGCTTTTGGTGCCTGCGGATTTCCCCGACTTTCCCAGGGGCTATTTTGAAAGCAGGGTTTCTAGTGAACCAAGGCCGGGGGAGATGTCGCAACGAGTCTTCTCACGCCGAGTGGCGGGTGAGCGCGGGAACTGGGCGACGCGAACACGACTCTTTCACATAGTTATGGTCGCTCGTACATCAAGCGCTCTTATCTGACACCCGGAAGCAGTTACAGTCCCGCTGTCCTGTCGAGTATCCAGCGAACGATGTACTGAGGAGCACAGTAGTGAAGAGGCTGACAAGAGGACGAAACGTCGAACAAAAAAAAAAAAAAAAAAAAAAAAAAATTGGAAGACATTGTGGAAAAAAGCAAGGCTTACAGACGGCAGTTACATGTTAAGTGAGGCTACACGCAGAACATATTGGCAGATTACGATAAGGTAAACGGTTGCAACATCATGTTTAGGACAAATCTCTGGAGATTCTTTTCGATTTTCTCAAATTCGTGAAAAAGCTCATATAGAGACTATATAAGTAATCTGCCCTGCCCAGTTACATTTTGAACGGAACGTAATGCCCCAGCTAATTACCGAAATAAGAAGACAACATTGCATCCTTCTATCCACACAGTACAGAGAGGAATGCGTCTTTTCAGTATCGGAATTATTGGCACCATCTAACCTTGAGTTTTGCCAATTGTGTCTGAAACCATGATATTTTTTTTGTAAAAATCCGTTTTATACTAATCTGTTAGTATGCAACGTGTAGTTTTCTAGGTGAAGGAGAAGAAAAAATCCACACTTTAAAGATCCTAATCATGTTGACAAGTACCTAGGAAACTTGGAACGGAATTTTACACTGGGGTGAAGTATAAGGTGTAGTTAGTTATTGGCCCTGCTTATTCTTTTTAATCGATTCGCAACAAATAAAATATCATCTTCTGATTAACACTTACGTTAAGATTACATTATACTCCTTTAGTAAATAAATACCATAAATTTGCTTTATTGCTGGAGTTAATGACGATGTAAACATGGCAGCACTGTTGCCTGTGATACATGTAAGAAACATGTCGTGCTGCCAAACATGTTCTAATGCAATGTTCGCGATACACAAAATAGCACGTTCCGCGGAAAATCGCCATTTTCTGGGTAGTAAATACTGCGTGCCCTTAGCACTGTAAGTATCGTTTGATAGTAGGGGAGACTGGGTACGGTTGTGACAATTTTCATTTGATCACTCATAATTTTCTTAGTATGGCAGTTACCTGGAAGAAAGGTGATTTTTATAGTAAAATGTACATTTTTCTACGTATAAATACTAAAGTTGTGTCCCTAAGTTCAATGGTTAACTCATAGCAGCAAATTAGAAAAAACAGAAAAAATGTCACAATCGACCACACCCCAGGGGCGGTTGTGACAGTGCTTGGGGTCGTTAGTGACAGGTTCAAAAATAAAACAAAATGGTCTAAAATCACTTTATTTCAAATAATATCAAACATTATGTAACAATCTTCTTCTGGAAAAAATTAATTTTTACGTAACAATAGAAATTAATCTGGGAACACCTTAATCGCTTATAACTAATAAGACATTGTAGCATCAATAGTTATTATAAAAGTCTTGATGTAGATCATTTTGATAACACCTCATATATCGTAGATTGTCATTGTGACTCCGTATCTATCCATCACAAGTAGTATTTACAGATTTTATTAAGGGTTCGAAGACAGGTCGAGGCAAGGGCTGCAGGTTGTACGAGCAGTGTAGAGGAAATGAAAGCAAAGTGATTCCATTTTCTGTACAAAAATCTAATGTATTAATGTGAATATGCGAGGAATGGTTATCCAGCACTAGCAAGACTCAATGCGTTGGAGAAGCATTAGAATTTTTTTTAAAAAATGGTCGAGAAATATTAGGAAGCCTGCATTCAGCCTAAAGGATTTGCTGTCCCAATCGATCCTACCGGCCCGTCGCTAACAAAATGAACGTGATAACTAACCCGTGGAAATATAAGTAAAGGAGGGATAGTATTTCCCAAGGCATTTGCTGCAAAAGTAACTGCGACTAATGTGCCTCGTACAGCTGTCGCTCTTCCTCAAATGTTTTCTCGGCAGTCGGCACCAAAAACAAATATTACTTGTCACAACCGTACCCAGAAAATATGTCACAACCGTACCCAACGCACTGCTTCGCAAAACAACAATCGCCATGACAATACAAAATAAAGTACGTGCAAAGTAATCACTGCTATTTAACTACTAATGTTTAAGTTATAACCAGGAAAAAGACCCATTACTCTATCTGTACACATGCAACAACAATTATTAAAAGAAATCTGATAAATACAGTACTTACTTTTGACTATTAAAAAGTAATGTAGGCCTCTGCGATTGTTTAATGTCACGCGATGGCTGAGGCGATACTGTGAAACACGTTCAATCAGGCACGCCGCCCCTCTCTACCCCCTTCCCATCCCGGTATTCCTTATAGTTTGGCTAATATGAAGACTGTTACAACCGTAACCTGGCACAACCGTACCCAGTCTCCCCTATACACAATTTTTTGATCACGTTTAACGCTATACCACTTCAATAAATCGACGCAGTGCAGAAGATAGGGTGTCGTCTGTGATATTCTGGGAAACGGAGACCCATTTCAGAGAGGAGAATATGCTTGGAGCACTAGTTTACTACGTGTCCCGTACTTTGTCGATGACTGACAGGGTCGACATTTTGGGCGTAGCTGCTAGTTGCGTAACGCGCTCCAGACGTGGAAAACATGTCTGATAAGCAAATACGACGGAGATAATAAGTGCGCTTGTCTGCCTGAAGAAACACCTGCTGAGATCGCACCTTCCTCCCGCGAGACCGTAACAATATTCCTCCTCTGGCGTTACGACACGCCGGAAAACGTGTATTACTTCTTAGGTCCTTGCAAGAGGTTTCCACAAGAAGCGCGTTACGACCGTCTCACTGGATACTTTACAAATAACTAAAATTTGATGTTTTGAAGGCCAATTGCTGTTCCTCTACTTTGTCTATTGTTTTTACACTTTTCCATGTCTACGTGGATATTAATAAGTTCTTTGGAACTGCCTACGAGTCTTTTTATGAAGGACGAAATTGTAAAGAGGAATCTGATGAGCGTACCAGCATTACTGTAAATCACGATAGTACCGTTATGACAGTCAATCATCGCCCGGTGACGAATGTTTGCTCGATCAGTTTCTTCACGTATACCGCGCGATTTAACACATTTCGCTAAATGACATCGAAGAGCTGCCTAATCGTCTCGCAACATCGACGATCTATGCTGTCCAAATAGATTCGCTGACGGAGAGGACATAAGGGAAAACTTCTGTACGCTGGTAAGTTTTTTCTCCAACACACACTAAAACATTACATAAAGGCAATGTCGTGATTTTAAAAATGATTCATACATGTGTATTGTGTATATATTCCGCATTAGCATGATTTTTATTCATTCCCGTCAATTTAGTATGCAATTCAATTTACTTGGATGCTGGGTTGCTAGGAGTTAAGTTTGACAGGAGGTACAATATAGCAAGATCAGCGTTCTAGGAAGGGGGAAAAAATGTAAAATCTAGATCGGCATGGAGCTGTATAACAGATAGGTTTTATTGCGTCGTATTGCTCTCGCCTGACACTAATGCCGAAATCTGGCTTGTATTCCTCTTATTTTGCTGTTCTGTTCATTAACACTATTGTGGCAGTACATTATTTTTATCATGTCGATGACATGACACGAAGATTCCAGAAACATTCTCTCTGGAGTAGCACCATCTAGTTTAATTCCTTCAGCTTTTCGCTTTTATCTGCGCTCTCTCTCATTTCAGACCGAGGTAAGAGAATGCAGACTGTCGACTGATAGATGTTTCACGATCACAATGATGTTCTGGGAAACAATGTAAGAAGAATTTAGCCCTCCAGGAAGCTAGGATTTGTTTATTGTGCAGTACAAGTTATCACAGGCATTAATGCGACACAACTGCAATATTTGTCTATCATAAACTTTTTTATACTCAATTGGCGCCTCTGGTTTCAATTTTTAGCAATCACTTATCAAGGCTGTTGGAATGCTGAAAACATTCTCAGCAATTGCAACAACTCAAACTATATACCTGCATATCCTACCATACTGAATAAGGCAGAGAACGAGGAAGACAGAAACGCTTCAGATTTTTAAAAAAATAGTTAGGTTAATTAGAAGGATAAATTTCTGGGATGGGAAACAACCTGTTTAAGGAAACTACCCGACAGCGGACTTACATAAATGTGAGTTACTGTGGACAATACGGTAACAGTAATGTTGTAATGAAGGTAGTAATAGTCTATCGAGCGTGGGGGATGAACAGTTAGCGTTCTGGCCCCACATTCGGGAGACGCCGGTTCGAATCCCCGTCCGGGCAACCAGATTTGGGTTTTACATGGTTTCCCCAAATTACTCCAGGCGAATGCTGAGATGCTTCTTTCAAAAGGCCATGGCCGAATTCCTTCCCGTTCCTTGTCCCCAGTCCCACGCCACTCTAATGACCTCGACGTCGACGAGGCGTAAAGCAATAAGTAAAAAAAGAAAGTAATAGTCTACACAGACTACACCGGCGGAAATGGAAATTTTTAAGCCCAAATAGAATTGTTATAAATGTATAAAATTTCGTCCCAAATATACCCATATGATACCCAGAGGAAGACTACCAGACTGATGGGACAAGAACATACGCAGGGTTATTGGAGTTAACTGGCAGAGGATCACCCAAGATCGTTCGACCTGGAAAAGAATGCTCTAGTTATACATTAACTTATAACACTGCATTCGCAAGTTTAAACGAGAAGAATATTTCTATCATGGATAACCTCTTTATCGAACATAGATATCTAATTCTTGCGTAACCCTTCAACCGACAAGGGTATCGAATTTATGATGTTCACTAAAAAACTGAGCTTTCATTAAAACTTAACAAACCTTCATGCCTTTTACAATTATACATTTTATATGTGCTACGGTTCAGCGATAGAAACTTAAAACTGATCCATGGTGTCGGTTCGGGTACATACTATTTCATATTTAGGAGCCTGTAGGCAGTGCTTATTACTAAGTATTTCATGTAAAGCCGGCAGATATTGCAAATGAAAATCTGGGACGCTTTTTTTTATTTTTATTAAGGTATTTATCAGTGTAAATTTGCTTCTTTACGTCCGTTAATGACGTGAGGTGTTTTCCGGAATTCCGGACGACCTCTCCCCCTCCCCCCCCCCCTCTGGTGAGACCTCGTGAGATCTGGTCGGACCTTTCCCTCTAAAATGAGGTGAGATTTTGACAGTGGACCCCCCCCCCCCCGAGACATTTTTTTAGTTCTCTTGCTTCCAAGGGCGGTTATAACCCCCCCCCCCTCCCCTAAGGTCGGGTTTTGGGCCAAATACCCCCGCTAAAGTCGACTTTCGCGTCATTTGTAGATTTTTTTTTTTTTAGCTCTATCATCCTATTCCGTTGACCCCCCCCCTCCCCCATCCTCCTTGGTGAGATTTCGCCGGAAATTCATATAAGTAATTATGTGGCTTGGTTTTTTAATAATAGCAAGGGAGTTCTCAGAATATTTTAGGCTTAAACTCTGGCAGTACTGCTTTGTCGATATTAGAATATGGATTAGGAGTTTTCAGATATCAGAGAAGATCAAGCGAAATAGATTGGAGTGAAATAATCAATTGCAGCAGTGGTATGTAAGGAAAGCTTTTTGTTTGAACTTTACGGTTCTTCGGCAACGAGGTCACAACAGACAGCATTGGGGACGAATTATGCAGAGGACTTAATTAAGGAACCATGCCGGTATGCAGTGATCTGCTTGCCCACGACGATCGCAATTAAACGTAGAGCATTCGTATGAGTGAGTGACATGGTCAGAGAAATGCACTCTCACATGATCTACTGCACAGCCACATGGTAGTCCAGTCAATTGAGTAAAAAAAAAAACGGAGTCGCGCATCGTGCAGATACTTCTCAAATGAATGTTACTGGAAGCAGGTAACTGATGGCGTAGGTCTACAGAGACGGAGCATTGCACAGTTTCTCAACCAAAGGCAATAAAAGAAAAGTGCGATTTTTAATAGTGACGCTTAATACTGGAAAGTACACAAGAACTGTGTGCATATTGATATTTTTCCCCTTTCAAGGTAGGAACATTTACTTTGATAACCTTAATGCGACCACGTTGCTACAGTCAGCCAGTGAGGATGAATTTGAGCTTGCTGCTGACGTTGTTCTCTCCACAACCCACTGCGACTTCCAAGGAAACATCCGTTAGCGAGCAGAGAGCAAATATTAGTCCTTGGGGCTGTTCCTGGAGACACTGGCAGTTTGACAAGGCAACTGCGTAATGGTAGAAATGAAGATACGGCTACCAATTCCAAAACAAAAAACGACTCAGTGTCTTGCTTTCATGGTATGAAATGCAGAATTTTAACCTTTTACAAATTAACATTCGTTTTTTAATTGGGAGCACCCTGCGTTTCGTCAGCTGAATTGCAGGTGGAGATTAAGTGAATGCGGTTTTTTTGGTGGTGTTAGCAATTACCAAGACCACGAAATAATTTTATGGAGAAAACTAGAGCAGTCGCATCTACTAGGGTAAGTCAAATATTGTAGCTGATTAGGCGCATGCGTAAACAGTGTACCCGCAGCGACCTTAAGTGTGGGTGTGACACCCCATTCAATCTTCTCTACTGCTCGCGTACCCAACAAACACGCTTCTGTACGATTCTTTTTTCCATTAACAGTACTTTCTTTTCATTTAAATTCGAATTATAAACGAACATCCGAAAAAATTGGTTCCCACAAGCTTCTTGCACTTAATCAGTCCGGTTTTGAGAGGTAAATGGTAATACCACACGAAGGTAATGAAGCAGGTAAGTATTTTAGTACATTTTTTTTTTTTTTTTTTTAATTTGAGAAGAGATACTCGAAAAAGAGTGCGTGTTCACAAGATGACGTATATAAAGGGAAAAACTTCATTGTACTTGCTATAATCTATATTTCTTTTTTAGTTTCAGCAACAATCGTCACTTGAAAACAATGTTATTAGATCATTAGAAACGAAAAGTGAAATAAAACGTCATATTATCATGGAGTGAAAAAGTGTTTCCTAAAGAGATTTTGTCTTGAACCTCGCTCATTTTCCCTACTTTTTTTTAGCTAGTGTAAAAAAGCAAGGCTACAAATTGTGCGTTTCGTTTGGATCATCTACAAGGTAAGCCAAAGGAGCCTCATCAGCAGTCGGCAAAGTGTTTCCCAAACAGGCTGGAGTAGGCTATCGGCATTTTGCTTAAGGACGGTTAACACCCAGTATGCTGTGCGCTTGGATTCAAATGCCTCCGTCTTAATCAAGAACAGCACAGATAAACACTTTGCCAAGATTGTGAAGGAAATATCCTATACAGTGTTTAATTATTCCACTTCAAAAATCACAGTCTGCGATTTTCTAAAATATCGCTGAAGGTCCTACTTAACTCTTGAGTTATTCCAAATGGCATAGTCAGTACCATATAACCTGAAAAAGTGGGAACTAGCTGCTGAAACTTACCTCCTCCTGAAAATTACTTGGAAACACTACCTGTAGTAGTTAGCAGTTCGGAACATCTACTAAAAGTCTTACTTGAAATAATTCATGTTCACAAGAACTAATATGCAGTGAAAAAGTAGATTTTTAAAATCAATCTACATAACTGGTAGTGAACATGTTAAATACTGTCTGTATGTACCGGGTGATTGGTGTAGCGTTAGTACGGGGATTCATTCCTATTGAAACCAGTTGCATTTCGCCATCACCTTCCTTTCCGCTGAGAAAAATACAGGTAGTTTGTCAGTGAGTGACGAAGTGCTGTCATAATCCGCGTATCCCTCAGACTAGCGATAAAAGCCCTGAGTACTGATAAACGCGTTATTCAATTACATTAGCCGGCGCCGGCTGCGTGCAAATAGGCTGCAGCTTACCAGCAAGGCTTTCTACACTGGTGTGCAAAACTTGACGAAACCTTCACATGCTACGTCACCTCCAAGAAACAAAACTCGATGAAACTTGAGCTACACATAGAAAGAACAGCTGTAGTATGCTACAGTGGGCAGCAAAGAAATAAGCAATGATACGAACAGAAACGACGCTTTTATAAAGAGACAATAAGCTACATTGAAGTTACAGCGACTCATGATAGTGCCCTGTACATTACAAAAAGGAGGGACATGGGTACTTATAAGGGCGACGTGCTCCCATGCTGTCCACAAGGAGTTCTTGTGGTACGGCGTTCCATTCCTCCACCCGCATGGTTGATGGTCGTTGGTGCATGTGGACATGTTGGAAAACGCATCTCATCCGTGCTCGATGGGATTATAGTCGAGGGAACGGGCAGGCAAGTCCATTCGCCGAATATCCTCTCGTTCCAAGAGCTGCTCCACCGAACTGTTCGATGCGGTCACTCACTGTCATCCATAAAAATTAAATCAGCACATCTTAAAAGACGCACGTGAAGAAGTAGTGATAGTAACGTTGACTGGTGAGCGTACCGCGTTCGATGATTTGGAGGTTGATAAGCCCATACAACATTCTCCTCCCCACACCTTAACACTTGGACCACCAAAACCATGATGTTCGACAATGTTCCTGGGTGCTTTACGTGTCCCCACCTCTCTCCAAATGGGAGCATGCCCAGAATCACTACTCTGAATGAATCTGCTCTCTTCTCCTGGTTGGTCCAGTCCAGATGTTCTTTGAATCAACGCAAACTGTGCCGCCGATGTGCGTGTGTCAACGGATCACTACGTAATGGTGGTCGGGCAAAGAGACTAATCCCAAACAGTGCCACTGTGGAGCGTAAGATTATGTGCCTTGCAGTCCTGTTAAATGTGGTTACAAATGCACCCGCTGTTTGACATGGGTTCCGTATTGCCTGTTGCACAATGTAACGGTAATCTGCTGCTACAGTTGACCGTGGTCGGTCACCTCTCCTTCGGACAGCAATGTCTGTGGCTCAGAACCCTCCCCATGCACGTGAGACTGTTATGAGCAATACCAAAGACACTCGCCACACTTCCCGATGATTATGCCCCTGTGAAGTCATCCAAATGTTGCGTCCGGGCCTTGTAATGAACAACATCACCACGGTTCACCGTAACAGCTCACTGATTGACGTGCTTTCTCGTGCCATTCCTTCACCCGCCTCCCGGCGCGGAGCCAGACACATTTGGCGCTATAGCCGTGTTGGCCTCCCACTACGTGATGTCCAACTTTATGGCAACATGATTCCGCAGTTTCATTTCCATTTCCACGGAGTAGTTAATATGTTGCTACATCAATCTCGTCCTAAATTGCTGGACGTCTAACGGCAAATTTTCATCGTCAAATATATCTTCCCGTATTTAAACTACGAACCCATGAAACACGGACAACTCTTTTTTTAATGGCTTTCGGAAGCTGAGGCCATACAGGCAGCTTATTATAGCTTCCAGCGAATCAGTCGTCATCCAGTGTTTATATATTGTATCTTCTAAGTATGGACACCACAGGACATTCACACAGACACACGACACTTAACATCCATGCCCGCGGCCGGATTCGAACCGGCGACCTTCGGCACGCGGAGCCAGAAATATAGCCCCTACGCTACCGAAGCCGGCTCACGGACATCTTGACACGAGACTGAGACCTATAGACCAGCGTACACATTGAATAGATGGAAAGACGCGTGATTACCAGAGTGATCAACACTTGAGTATACAAAAAAAGCAGAAAATAGCACGGACAACTGTGGACTCGTGCTTGTGTTCAGTTATGACAATTTTCCAGCAAGTTGCTCCACCGGATAAGGAGAGGTGCAATCAATCCGGGCTCAAATTTCAGACCCAGGACGAACACGAATACAAGATTCCACATAGCTTCAACGGCTGGTAGATGGTGACGCTTGTATTGCTCAGGTTATATCATCTTTTTCTTTGTCAGAGTTTTACTAATCGTCGACAGTGAGCGGGCAGGAGATTGAAAGCAAAGAATTGACCAATGGCTTTTTGAAGGAACCATACTGGCATATATATACACTAATATTATAAATGCGAATGTAACTCTGTCTATCTGTCTGTCTGTTACGTTTTCATGACTAAATGGCTAAACTGATCTTGATAAAATTTGACAACGAAACACTATGTACGAGGGTTGTCTGAAATAAATTCACACAGGCTTGTAGAAAACGAATAGAAACAAATAGCAACATCGGGCAAAAATTATTCTTAAGCACCAAAATCATATTTTTATTTTTCAACATAGACACCGTTACGGCTAACACATTTCTTACAACGTTTTTTATTATTACAACGTTTTTTTTATATTATGTCACTGAAAAATTCTTCAGAATTTTCTCGAATCCACGATTTGACAGCTGCCTCCACTTCATGTCCGAGGTGTAATGATTATCCTTAAGGTCTCTCTTGAGAAGGGAGGAAAAAAATCTCAAGGCGCAAGATCGGGGAAATTAGGAGGGCGTGCAGTCGCCTCAAACTTCAGGTTTCGCAGTCTCTACAGTTGCGCGCGATGTTGTGAGACGCCGTGGTACACATCGTGCACAGATTTTACGGTATCCCAGTTGTTCAATGATGAAGCCGACACGTTCCTCGGATATTCCATATGGCTTGCGATACGCTTTATGGAGATTCGCTGGTCATTTTGAATCAAATCATTGACGAGTTTGCGATGTTTATCGTCTGTGGCAGTGATCGGACATTCGCCTCGTTTTCCATCAATAGTTTTGGTTTTTCCAGGCTCGCAATCACGAAATTTTACTGCTCATCGATTTACAGCAGACCTATCAACAGCATCCTCACCATAAACAGCCTTTAAGTGAGGATGAATCTCAGTAGTAGTCACTTTTTCAGGAGTTAACAATTCGATAACAGCAAGAACTCGCGTTGACATGGCACTGGAACACGTCTCCATACTTTCACTTTTCAATATACACTGGATGAATTCAACGACTTCATACCTGTGCATGTACAGAGGGGGAATGTTACTGAAGGTCACATCGTCCGCGCTCTACAAGCTTGTGTGCTTTCCATCTCAGCCTACCCCCGTATCAGTAGGAAGGACATAGGTTACTTTTTTGTGAATAAATAAAATATTTTGAAAACTAATCTAACGGTGACAGACAGGTGGATAGCGTGTGTAATGTTACATAGGTCCTCAGGCTTTGTTTCTCTAGCAGTCAGTTTGTGTATGATCTGTTCAGGGGCAGTTATATGTAGCTAGCTTACGGGTTTCCAACAGGTAATTTTAACCACAAACAAAAAGTCCCCAAGGAACTGTGGTAGGTACTCTCCCAGTACCCCCTTCCCCCCTAGTTTGATACTATTTTCAAACATGTTGCAAAATGGTTTCCTTGATGGTTTCTATCATTAAACCTGGTGGCTTCCAAATCGTATTAACCTAACTAAGTTTCTTTAATAGCTTTTGCGTAGCTTGTAGCTTCCTATATAAAAATCTATCGATCAAATTGTAATTCCACGTGTACGAAGTCGAGGATAACAGCTAGTGTATATATGTCTATATACAATACAATCATTTTCCATTGATCTCAATATTAGAGACTGGTTCTGTGGGATGTAGAAAGTTGTCAATTTACCGATAAACAATTGAATAACAAAATAATCCATACACCAGTAGATGTACAGTCATAGCATACATGGTACATTAAACAATTCCATAACAAATTAACACATACACCAGAAGATGTACAGTCATAGCATACATGGTAAATTAATTATGTAAACTACATTTATGCAAGCTACTGGCAGTTATTTTGTAGATAGCTTAGACAGAGTAGAAGGAGTTGTCAAAAATTCTTTCAATTTTTTTCCTGAATTTATTCTTATCTTCTGATTGTATCGTTTGTAGCTCTCTCTCTCTGACTACTCTAAAAATTTCGCAGTCTTATTAAGCCTAATACAGTTCACCACCTGCCTTCTGAGGTGCACACTACGCACATTCGATCACAGCCTTTAAATTTTAACAACTGCGCCGTGTGAAAATTTGTGCGATCGTGGTTTGTCATTGAGGACAACAATATGGTGACGCTACGCTCGTCGAGCTAAATATGGCGCCGCCCCCGCAACCTGAGGTCACCGGAAACACGCGAGCGGGCGACGCGAGCTGGGCACCTGCTACCATATAATATAGTGGACAAAACATGAAGCGTGGCGTATGCCGATACCTGAACAGATTACAAGAGGAAACAGTGTCAGATGACTACTTGCAGACTGGTCACAGTCTCAAACTGCTTTGATATATTGACTACCTAGTTATTAACTCTCCTAATGTCACATTGATAGCAACCCTTCCTTCAGTAGTAAGAGTTCGTAATGCAAGTTATGCGACTGGAGTTTTTCTAACACGTGGGTCCGTTAGTTTGGAGCTTGTTCACTGCGTTGTGGATGTATAAACAAATTTCTGAGGTGGCTTAAGTCAAGCATTTATGAATGTATAGTAAACACTTTCACTGTTATATCTGTTTAAATTTTGTTTGGCATGAAGCCCACTGCATTTAATGTTCCCAAACTGCAGTAGAAATTAATTGCACTCTGAACGGAGCTGCTAGTTTTGGTGTTTTTTCTTCTTCTGGAAACATCGCCTTGAAGAGAACATTCGCGATATCATAGTTGAGAAATACGGCCGCTGTCAACAGAGATATATCAGCAATAAGCCGACTGATAAGACACTGGACTGGACGAACAAGTTAAGAGATTAGCAAGCTGATCCCGACTGGTTTCGAGGCAACAGGTTTCCAACAAAATACTGAAAAATCTGTGTATAACTCATTTAGAGTAGTCAGAGAGAGAGCTACAAACGATACAATCAGAAGTAAAAATTAACACAAAGCGGGTAACGAACATTATGCCTTATAAAAACTCAGGGTCATTACAGAGTTCTCATTGTCCTCACACGCCGGAAGCAACGTATACTAAAGGGAAAGCCTGTCTGCGATTCGTGTAACTAACGTTTGGGCTGTGATAGGTGTATTTTTGTTTGTGAAATGTATACTTTAATGAGGTGGAAATTGGAGATTGTCCCAGCATTCGCGAAGGTGATTACGGGAATCCGCCTAAAATCCCGCTGCCAAGATGGCCGTTATGTGGAAGCCAGGATTTGAACCTAGTCCCATTCCACTAGGACGGCTTCCTTGTGTTTTTTTACATATGGCTTTACGCCTCGTCGATGTCGAGGTCATTAGAAGCGGGATGGGTCACGGGACAAGGAACGGGAAGAAATTCGGCCGTGAACTTTTGAAGGAAGCATCCCATCATTCACTTGGAATGATTTTGGGAAACCATGGAAAACCCAAATCTAGATACCCGGATGGTGAATCGAACCGCCGTCCTCCCGAACGCGAGACCAGAGCGTTAACCGTCCACCCTGCAGGCTCGGTGTGATGTCTTCCTAAAGGAGTGTCCATAAACTACGTGGCTTGGTCTAGGGAGGGGAGAGAGGGGTTGGTTGGAAAGCTGGATACGTGGGGGGGGGGGGAGGAGGTTCCTAGCACAACCACGTAGCTTTTCATTCATATTATTTGTCACAGTTAAAATAAGGTTTAGAACACAGCATGTGAATATTTATTTTCGCATTTAATTACCTCCGCATGTTATTTACGGTAGTCTGACAACGGTACAAAATGTTTTCTGGAAGCAATAGGGGAAAAAAGCTACGTGCTATCCGGAGGGGTGGGAGCCGATGGTAGAGGAAAAGATCCTCGTCGGGCTACGTGGGGGGGGGGGGGGCATAATTGAGCTACGTAATTTACTGACGCTCCCTAACGCGCGCAGGCACACTGCTGGAAATACAATATTGGCGGTTATTTTGGTTACAGCAGACATTTATTTTTTCCGAAATGTTAAGATTGAGAATTTTGACCGATTGACGGCTTGTTGCACTTAAATATGACCGTCCTCCTGCCCTTTCAATGTCGTGTTCTCTCAAACAACTTTATTGAATCTCAAAATTTAGCAGAAATCAAAGACAAGACCTTCAGAATAAGCTTAGAACTTAGTTCACTATTCAGTAACTCTTCCAATGATCGGTAAATTGATGTTTTACATAGCCGGAAGCTGTGTTGTGTCTTTCTTTCTCTTTTTCCAGTTACTATCTCTACCGGTAAATCACCCAGGCATTGCTAATCCTCCAGGCGCCAAAGTCCTCAGAAGTCGTTAATTTGAATATGTCTATAATCCCTTAGTATCAATAATCCCCAGGCACCATCTGTAATTAGTAATGAATTGCAACCGATGTAAGTTGCGGCAGTACTGTGAACTGTCTCTGAAAACTTATTTAGTTTCCAAATTGATATATTCTCCGTTGAGAGATTGGTTACAGCATTAAGTTTTCCAGAAGTCGTCGGAAAAGTCAACCTGATCGGTGTTTTAGAGCTGTGTATATCTAATTTTACCCTCGTTGGTTTATCATCAGTGAAGCAAAACATGCTTCTCATGGCCACGTCACAAAACTAAGTAAACGTTGGAAAGGATAAATGCAGCCCGAAGGCATTTCACAAGGTGTTATTTAGTCGTCTGTTTCACCTTCGGGGTCCATCCTCTTCATCGAATTAGAATTAACAGACAGAGTCTAGTGCTTGCTTCATTTTCTATACTTACAAGTACACGTGTAGCTTTGTTGCAACTTCAATATTCTTAATTCCAGAGTAACAGCTGCGTTGTTTGTTTCTTATTTGAGAGAACAACGACATTGGAAGAGCAGTCCAGTCAGGTTGACTTCAGTTTTACCGGGGGGTCATAATGGGGACATGATCCTTCCGAGACTTAAATAAATTCAAGAGACCATCAAACTCACCAAATTCTCCATCTATATATCTTGGGAGAAATAACTTTAAAGTAAAAAATAGGTGGCCTGTGAGAAAATTTCCCGAATGATGAATAGCTAGGTTTATGGTCTGTAGAATGTTGAAAGAAGAAGCGACTAATTACTAGCAATTGTTTATTTGTAAACCGATATAACTACGTAGCAAAACTACTGCATTGTCGTACAAAACAATTAAAAAAACAGTTTTGGACGCACTGTGATATGTGGTGCAGCTATCTAGCGGCAATGTGATCACTTCTTATCGACTGCAGCGAAGCCCAGCGGCTTGACTCTGAACTATCGCGTACCGGTGAACGTGATCAAAATTTTTCCATTTACGGGTTGAGTTTAGAAAAATTTCTTTCCTAATTAATGATGTTACCAAAGTGGAGAAGTTAATAATTAAACGATGGCTCATTTACCGATTTTGGTTAAGTTTAAAGGGAGAAAGATGGCTTATCACAAAAAAAACCACATATCAGAAATAATATATATATATATCAACAATGAGCAGGAAAATGCTTTAATGCAATAAAACTAGGGAAGGATAGGGAAATACGACTCAACACTTACCACGGATGAAGGCGGATAGGAACGATGAACATAAAAAAGAAAACAAACATATGTTCATCAATCCCAGCCGCCTTCATCTATGGTAAGTGTTGGGTCGCATTTCCCTATCCCTCCTTAGTTATATATAGGACCGTCCTATTTTCTGTCCTTTTTTATATAGATTTTAAACCTCTAGTTGTGAAAACTGGTGCGTATATGATAGTACAATGAAGACTCAACGTCTGTAGCTTTACTTGGCAATAATTTTGAAATGTATCGATGTATTTTGGATCGATCTGACAAATAGTGAGGATCGAGAAATGTTATCCTCTTGTTCCGGCTGGATGAAGGGAGCTCCTGGAGATAGGAGGAGGAGCGTTCTTGGGGTAGTGGGGAACTAGCCTCTGCGTGGGAAACTACTAATCTCTCTTTCGAGTAGCGCAAAAATATGGCGACAACTCCCGTATGTCTAATACTTAAGGTCACATATAATGCCGTTTCGTGCAGTAGTATTTGAAGACATTGGTAAGATAATTTGGTAAGCCATATGTATATATTACAAATAACAGGAGACGAGATGTAATTTAAGAGTAGGCAAAGCACTGAGTGACCCAATAGGATCGAAACTTACTGTTTGTTGTACGATTTACAGAAGAATTATAAGAGGTAACGATGTCCAAATGCATACAAGCATTTTAATCCGCAGTTATTTTAGGACACTTCTTCTGAAGTTCCCTGTTAAAATAATACAAAAGAGATTTAGAAAAAAAAAACCAATGCAACTGTTGTTAGCATTACCGTTCCAGTCCACTTAAATTTACATTTCTGTTGCGAGGTATGCTATTTGATCAACTACACCTTCACCAAGTATACCATCTTAAATGTTGCATAGGGTATAACTTGAAATCAATATCTGAAGTAATTTATCACCTTATGCTTTCACCAGTTATCCCAATAATGACACCTTTACTATCGTATTCATTTGTTTACATTGGGATGACAGGTTTGCAGCAATCCTCCACTCCGCTATATTTTAATTTCCATTGGATTCGTCGTGTATCTAACATCGCGAACAAATTGAGAAATGTACTGTTGGTGTGCAGTTCTTTCCGTCAACTTGTCCTTCAGTGAATGTTTCCATCTTCTTACACGGTTCTTCCAGCTCTTCCCGATTTGTTGCTTTATACAACCAGCTAATTTTTAACATCGTTCACAAGCACCAAATTTCTGGGGCTCCTAGATATTGTTCTTCTTCAGTCCCTAAAGTGCAGGTTTCGTAGCCATTTCCTAACCGTTGTTGAACCCGAACGCGGTACAGAGAATCAAGCCCAGTTCTTCTCGAATTCATGGTCCGAACGTTTCCGCTCGTCCAACAGGCTTTGTACAGTAATTAAGTCTTTGATACACCTGTCACCAATGACTTGGCATTTTCTTGACTGATTCGGGTGGGATTTTATGTTAATGTCATCTTTGTGCGCGTATCTTGAGAGTTGGAAAATTTGGAATGTGACGAAATACTTACTTATGGGATTGCGTAGCCTCTGTCAAAGTCACACTTCCACACTGCCTTACTTCACTCCGTCAATGTACTAAATTTTTTAAGCCGTGCCTTCTGTCGAGGATATATTCTGAAATACGGAACCGGGTGCTACCATTTGGTTTTGAACCACATTAGCTTTATCGCTGCTATTTATACTGTTATTCTCGTTGTAGAAAATGTATTTTTTAAGCGGAAATTGTGGATCATGGTAGCGATTCCCATGTGATTACGAAAGATAGTAAAGAGAATGGACGGAACGCAAGCGATTCGAATTTGAAGTCTAGTCGGTTCTACTGAAGTCAGCGGTATCCTTGGGAACATTTACTGTCGCGTGCAACGATGACGCGTTGTTCGTATTATATATATGATATCGCGCAGAAAAGGTCCATATTTAAAAGAAGCGTGGATTGGTTGATATGATCTAGAGACCACTAATATATTCGTATGTAATACGACGCCATTATTTTGCGCAACGAAAAGTAGTTCCCGGGATCTGCATAAAGGCTCCAAGCCAAAAGGGCTCCAAGTTTCTCTCTGGAGTATGTTGAGCAAAATTTATAATAAACGCTACCACAATGGACAACCCTTGAAAACTCTATTTGACAATATCTTTCAAGTAACTAAGTTCAGATATCTGTGAGAAATTATTCAAACTGCCGGACTAAATCGCGAAGCAAACAAGGAGAGAGTATCTAAATTACAAAAAGCCTATAGAATCATCTGGAGTCGATATCCCGAAATGCCATGTTAAGACACTATAACACTGTAACCAAACCGGAGACATTATACGCATCGGAATCTTTGATTATAGGGGGCAGATCATTGATTAAAGGTATTGAGAAGTCCCAGTTTGTACCGGAGAAATTTGGATGAATAGGAAATCACACGAACTACCAGCAATTAGGTAAAATTTTCAGACACATTCAGGAAAAGAAGAAATAAATTCGAGGGCTATATAATTAGAATGAATAATATCAGACTAACCAAAAGAAATCTCAACCTGGCCATTTCAATGAAAATCAAAGCAATTGACTAACTGAAATCCAAAAGGATCTCCAGGAAATTTGAATCACAGACGATATCATACAGGACAGATGCTGATTAGTAACATGGTCAATAACTACCAATTTGCCAACAACCAGTATACTAGAAGAAGGAACACCTGGACAGAATAACGTAGGAAAGAGTGAGAGGATGAAGAGATTTTGGGAACAGAAGAAAAAACACATCTGCTAAATAAATTCATTCGCGCTCCTGATTTAGGCATAACGAAGGAAGAAGAAGAAACGTACGAATTGGTCCAATCAAAGAAAATGGTGAATTCAGAAAACGACACAATCATGAACTCTACACACATGTAGAAAATATTACAGATACCATTCGTAGGAAAACTGTTTCGTATAGCAAATTTTCCGTATGAATCCTACAAGGTTGAATAACAGAATGTTTAACTACTTTTTATATTAAAAACAAGAAGGCGTGGTTCACCGAAGTTGAGAAAGACTTTCAAGAAGTGGGGATAACACAAGACGATATCCAGAAAAGTATTGTCCAAGAGTTCCGTAGTTTCTATGTAAACCCGAAACAAAAAACGCAAAACTTGGACTGAAGTGAGGAAGGAACAGCGTATTGAAGAAGGGGATAATAGGTGAATCTTAAATCCCAGGCGCAAGGGAAAAGGACAGTTGAAACAGGTTCCCGATGAAAAACAAAAACTGAACTGGAGATAAATATCGACGCATTCCGTTTTTGGAGGCTCTCAACATCAGCAATAGAGTATTCTACCTCCATGCAGAGCTGTGGTATAGTTTGTTTGAATGACAATGATACGTTCAAATTGACACGATTTCGAAACGGCATGACAATCTAAAGTAGGAAAACAGTGACTTGCTTTAAGAACACAAAGCAAAGTGTCTACTCAGGCCAAACGCTGTCACCTCTCGCAACCACCTCACTCTACATAGATGCCGCATGTTACTGTATTAGCAAATCATTTTTTTGAAAAAGCATTTGAGTAATACAGCGAAAATAAAATCTAGTTACTACCATGTCCTGTTCGTTGAAAGGTTCGATTTAAACTTTTGTTTTTACATGTGACAGTTATCGTCAGATCCATTCAATTTACTACAATGTTTACAGTTCCTATGTGTATTCTGTCAGGATCTTTACTAGTACAGGTTATTCGTCTCCTTCAGCGAAGGTCATATTTGGACTAGACCGTTGTATGCGGGCTTCTGCAGAATCGATTAAATCGGGATCTGTCATACAAGGACAGTTGTTATCAAAGCGGCGACAAGTGTTAAACGTACCGCTTGTATCTCGACTCCACTGATAGGCTGCTCAGAGGAAAGCGTGCACAAACTACGTGGCTTGGTCCAAAGAGAGGGGGGGGGGAAGGGTTGGCTGGAAGGCTACGCTGGGCTACGTGGGGGGGGGGGGGTTCCAAGCCAGGCAACGTAGCTTTCCTTTCATAACATTTTTCCAGTTAAAACGAGGAACAGAACTCACAACAGCATGCGAATACTTATTTCCCTCATTTAATTATCTCCGTATGTAATTTACAATCGTCTGACAAGAGAAAACAGTACAAAATGTCTTCTGGAATCAAAAGGGGAAAAAAAGCTTTGTGCTACGTGGGGGGGGGGGGGTTGAGGAGAAAACCACTTAGGGCTATTTGGGGGAAGGGGAGGGGTTCACAGGAGGCCAAAATGGAGCTACGTGGTTTATGCACGCTCCCTAAGAGGAAAGCGTTGAAATGCTGCCGCCATACTTTTTTTCTTCTTTCTTATAGTTTTGTGCATCATCGACGTCAAGGTCTAGCGGGAAAGGACTAATTGCAAGAAAAAACAAAGAGTTCGACCAGGATCCTTATTTTAAAAGTACCATTCCAGCACTCATCTAGGATGATCAAGGGAAACCATAGAAAACGGGGATTCAAACCCACTTCCTCTTGAATACGACTCATCCACTGGGCTCCGTGAATCATTCGTATCCGCCCATTCGAATTCGGTCTAAAAATCACATTCGTGGTACGCAATAATGTTATGGGCATTTGGTACAACTTTTTACTGTTCAAAGACATTCCTTCAGTATGAAAATTAGAATATTCGATAATTGACAGTTTTGGTCAACAAAAAACACTAATTAGTTAGTTTTTTATATTACAAAGAATGAGGTATCTATCCACATCAGAGTACACCTAAGGTAAAGACGAAAAGTGTTAAACGTTGTAAAGCTGAATACATCTTTATTTTTTGAAGGCAACAGTTCTGTAGACATCTTGCAAAAGCATTAGGGGTCTAATTTTTGTACATATTATGACATTCGTAGGCACATTGTTTTATGCGAAAAATGTTATTGGCGACATATTTCGAAGTACTTAAATTATAAATAAATATCGTCCCCAGGATTATGACTGGTGAAATAAACTGTTTTCTGTGTTTACAGCAAGTGTGACATAGGTTCCGACGAAATTACCGTTACAGGGCAATAGCCTGACCATAGGCTGCATGAGGAATCAATGCCAATATGGAATCCGTGACTCACCACTGCGCCTGGGATCTAAGGTCTATTTGCGACGCATCGTTGGAGCAGAAAAATCAAGAGCAAAGTAAACGATGATACATCCAACATCACACTGAAACAATGACTCATTCTGAAGATTATACGTTTCCCTTGATAAATAGAAAAACAACCAGTTCTGGAAGAAATAACTGTAATTGTTTAGCAGGCTTGGCTAATTAGTATTTTTCATGAAATCCTTTGTAATTCAGGATGAAACATGAATTCCATGAGTAATGTGACATGCAATTTCTAATAATTATTCATCAATCTTGAAAAATTAAGAATACAATATGCATTTAAATCAATTTGATTCTACACTATCAGACACGATATCCCAGGAAATTTTCGTTTTTTTTTTACGCCTCGTCGACGGCTAAGGTCATTAGAGGCCATCCTGATCTGGGTTTTCCATGGTTTCCCTAGATCACTCCAGGCGAATGCTGGGATGGTTCCTCACAATAGCCCATGGGCGCCACCTGCCATATCCCGTATATCCCTTCCAAACCATTACCTTTCCTGATAGGTGCAATGCACCCTCCGCCAAACACTTTTAGTGAATCGCGGAGTAATAGTAATAGAGGCGGGATGGGACTGGGGACAAGGAACGGGAAGGAATTCGGCCATGGCCTTTTTGAAGGAAGCATCCCGGCATTCGCATGGAGAGATTTGGGGAAACCATGGAAAACCCAAATCTGGATGCCCGGACGGGGATTCGAACCCGCGTCCTCCCGAATGCGAGGCCAGAACGTTAACCGTTCAGCCACCACGATCGGTATGAAACTTTCCTAATACTTAGGCTGCACTAACAAAAATGTCCTGCGATATTCTGTAACAGTATAGACTCATGTACGAGCGACGCAGACAACTTTCAGACCACAATTATAAATCTATGAGAAATGATTACTGTCAATGCAATGTATGAATATAAAAATGCTTCACAACTTCCAACTATTTCGTGACTACGCTCGTAGTAAACATTTTAACTGTGAGCAGCGTAAATAAATAATTAAGTGGTCTTAGTAATAATTAAAAGTTTTAACAATAAATTATCAAGGAACTGATTTAGGACATATGAGATTTCTCCCAAACTCGCTGTCAGATAACCAGAACCTACAAGTTGGCGTAAAAACGAGTCACGCTGGTATTTTTGACAGAGACTGAAACCTCTGCATTCACAAACTGCACTGTTTCTTAGCAACTGTTACGTTGGCAGCCGTGCTCACGTCACTGCCAAGATGGCTTCCGGGCTAGCCGGCCAGCGACGTGAAACCGGCTCCTGCCGCCTGGCGACTATCGATAAAAAAAAAAGGTACGGCAATCAGCAGTCACGAACATCGAGTGGCTTATCACGACCCCACCGACCAGCTTCTCTCAGAGTACAACTGGAAACTAAAAATCTTTAAAAATTACACTTAGCACAACTGCACGAAATGCCACAAACCGCAACGAGGAACCTAGAATCGTATCATGGATCTGCTACACAAACTCCAAAACGAATACATTAAATGTGGTTATAAACCAACGTAAATAGTACAAATATTTCGTCCCTCTACGTAGTGTTGAATAGGGTTTTTGGAACAGTAAAAATACATTTGTGTTTTGGGATACACGGTATATAAAATGCTTTTATTATATTTGAATACATAATTTTAATAATTTTTTAGATTTGATCGATGGTTTAGATTGTTACGGAATGCGCTTGGGGTACGGAAGGTGCCCGTTTCAAATCCCAATGAAGGGATGTAATTTTTAGGGGCCTTAAAAATGACGATCAACTCTTGGCAAAGCTTTGATTTGTTAATACGAAGGTGATAAACGCTCCGTGGTTTGGATTACACGTTAAATTGTAGGTGCAGTACGCAGCCGGTAAAAATTGACTACTTCTTTGAAAGCACATCAAATAATTATTTTACAGCATCTTTACAGTCTATATTTAAATTAGAATATTTAATGATCTCATTTTTTATCAACAAGAATATCGAGTGAATCGAAAATACCTCAAACAAAGATGTCAAGAGCGAAGTGATTACATTCAGAAACACGAGAATCTTTCAATCCAAAGACCGTACAGATGTTTGCTAAGACTATTGGGATACTATTTTTAATCGTAAAAGAATAATCAGAGAGGTGATAAGGTCAGACAGGAAAAAGTATTTTAACGTACTTAATAGCTCCATCGCAACTAAAATTAATAATAATAATAACTTTCGTAAATTATAAAGTACACCTACGCAAAAATGAAGTACAATACTTTATAATAGACTGCGGATAGCAACTTTAGCATTGGGTGAGGTGATTTACGAATGCCTCAATTAACCATACTCTGTTTTTTATGCACATTCAGTCATCAAATTCTAGTTCGTGTATTATACGATTATTTCGACCGAGACCACGCAAAACCTCCATAGTTTTTCGAATCATTTTAGAATCTCAGAACAGGGAAGCACCGAGAAGTAGAGACAGGAAAACAGCAGCCATTAACGACAGCCATTGCACAAGATCATTACGCTACCCGGCGTGTTGGGAAAACCTGGAAATCCCTGGCCGCCTTGCTTACACTCCGCTATCCTCAGCGAGACCACACTAGTCTGATTTTGAGAGTCTCCTGTTTGTAGAACTCGCGTAATGACGTGAGGTGTTTTTCAGGGATTCCGGACACCCCGCCCCCTCTGGTGAGACTTCATGAGATTTGATCGGACACCTCCCCCCTCTCCAAAATGAAAGTGAGATTTTTTAGGGAGACACCCCCCCCCCCTCCATTACCACGCAACTTTTTGAGACTATTTTTTTTAGGTCTCATGCTCCGAAGGGCGGTTATACGCCACCTAAGGTCGGTTTTTGGACCAAAATACCCCTCCTAAAATCCACTTTCGCGTCATTTGTAGACTTTTTTTAAAAATTCTACTAAAATTTCAAGACCTCACGTGAGATTACCGTTGACCCCCCCCCCTCCCCCTTGGTGAGGTTTCGTGAGACTTCGCCGGACCCCCCCCCCCTCCTATTTCACCTCGCCCCCTATTAAGTAGCTCAGTGGAAGCACGCCAAGTGAAGATCCCCTATTTGATTCTCGGTATGTCCTGATCTTCAGTTCCAGCAAAGCTTTCCCTGTGCGGGCGAAGCACTATCACGTGGTTCGGATTCCACGTTAAACTCTAAGAACCAAGCTAGCGTGCATAAACTACGTGGCTCTGCCGAGGGGGGGGGGAGGAGTTGGCTGGAAAGTTACGCTGGGCTGGGGGGAGGGGGAATTTACGAGCCAAGCTACATAGCTTTCCATTCATACTATTTGTCATAGTTAAAATGAGGTACAGAACTCACAACAGCATGTGAATATTTTTTTCCGTCATTTAATTACCTCCATACGTAATTTACTCCAGTCTGACAAGAGAAAACAATACAAAATGTCTTCTGGAATCAAAAGGGAAAAAAAGCTATGTGCTACTGGGTATGAGGAGGAGGGGTAGAGGCCAAGCCGTGTCGGGTTACTTGGGGGGGGGGGGGGAGGGGGTTCAGAGAAGGCCAAAATGGAGCTAAGTAGTTTATAGACACTCCCCAATGAGATGACTGCTCTGCGTCTAACGCACTAGCCCAGTTTGTCTCCTAAGGACGATGCAGCCAATCTTCGTAAAGTGAACTGATTTTTACAAAAGAACAACAAAAACTTTAAATTTCACAGCTGTAGTTGGATTATTTCGCTGAACCTTCCTAAGTTCGCCAATCTTCATATAAAAAATCCTATGCGTGCCTAAATCGCATCATCACCGAAAAACCACTAGACCAATTGAGGTCATATTCATAAGAGACACAGTATTACTGAAGTGGCGCGAAATAACTCCGATAGGTGGCACTGGGGTGCTGTATGCATTTCGACTGCGAGAAAGCTCCGCCAGACAGTGTTAAAAGGATTCCTGTAAATATTAGCCAAATTGCTACATAAATTCAGTTAGATTAGTTAAATTAAGTTGGAATCCCACGCGCCACCTATCGGAATGAAATTAAAACCTTACACGCCACCTCTATAACATTCGGTGCGAATATAGCAATCGGCCGTGGTTTCATCAGTGATAATGCGATTTACAGGAAACAAACGGTTCCCAGTGGAAATGCCTGCCACGAGGGATGTGTTCGACTTTGCGTTTCAAATACTATTTGCAGCGAACCTATATGAAAAATAGTGAGTTGTGCCTGTGGTCATCAACGAACATATTTTTTCCAGTTGGTGGTAGTTTCAAGGAGAGGTAGAAACAATTGATGCGTTGAAACGCGATTAAAGCATTTCGTACAATATAAAATCAGAATGAGAGGAGAAGATCCAAGAAACGGAAGAAGAACAGCGCTGTTTTGCTGCATTTGCCTATACAGCCAATATTTCTTTGATAGTTTATCCGTGAATCAACAGCACAAACTTTAAAGCTCTCGTGAAGAAGTCGCGGGCACAAATAGATTCCTGCAAGTATAAGCAACATCAGCTTATTGTTTGTTGGTCGACAAGAAATTGCTTTACTGTCCTTAGCATTCGGTAGGAAAGATAGAGTATGTTTCATTTTGATGTGAAGTTGGAAAGCTGAGAAATTAAAGATAAAATGCCAAATAAGTAAACATTTTTTTTTTTTTTTTTTTTTTTTTTTTTTGAATGGGATTCACGCAACGTATTAATTTCTTTGCACTACCCGGCGTTGTGTTCAATTGTGACATAGCTAGTTTAAGACGGAGATCCTTACTTTAACACCATACTTAAACGAAGCTGCTGCCAATATTTAAAATTTCTTTGATAGTTTATCTGTGAATTAACATCACAAATTTGAAATTCCGCGTGGACGAAGTCGTGGGTACGGCTAGTATAGCTATAAAAGTGCTTTAAATATCAAAAGAACTATACAACTTAGCTTCGAGTCTAGTAGTACAGCTCCGAATACATTATAGAAGAGGAACAAATCTTGGTTTCAACTAAGTGCATCCAAATTATGCATGAAAGGTACAAATGTGCCTTAGCAAAATTCTAGTTAACAACGAGATGGCGTGGGCTACTTACACATTTTCAGTTAGATCAGCTTGTATAAATAATAAACATTTTCTTCGTTGAAATTAAGTGCTAGACGGCTTTAGTTGCCGCAGTAATATTGCACTCTAATTTATCTACGTATGGCTTAAGCAGCCCAAGAAGTTGCGTTATAATTTGAGCAGAACAACATACGTTTTCCCACTAAGCCTGCTGACCCTCAGCCTCCAAACGATACGAGTGTGGTCATAGATTTATTTATTTATTTTGCTTGGGTTTTACGCCTTGTCGAATGGTCATAGAGGGGGGGGGGCAGTGAAGTGAAGGGGATGGTTTCCGTATTCCACGTAATAATAGTTCCCTCGTATCACCACTTCACTATTCTCTGAAAAGGAAATCCGACAGAGTATAATTTTACTGCTTCCCCTGAAAATAAGACCCTCTTCAATTCAAACGTTCCGAGCCCGGGTATTAACAGTAGTAACAACAGTAGGCCTACTTCATCTAGGCAAACACTGCATCGCAAAACAAAACGCCACTAACAGAAAACCGCCTCTCCAGTGTTTATGCCCTTGCGAATTTGTTCATTATTGTGCTATCCATTTCCGTGAAGTTTCACACCCCAATCGTAGGATACTTTCCTGTAACGGCGATCGTATCTTCATCCGCTATATTGCCAGGAGTTCTAACGAATCACTGTCTCGAGTTATGAGTCATGCTAACAGACTTTTGTTTGTTTATCATAATCGAATTAGAACAGCGCCGAGTTCACCAACACCTGCCGTAACTGGGCATGTCACTTCCCGTTGCTATTCCGTCGGGGCTTTGGTTGTCTTACTCCGGAGATAAAAAAAAGGGGGGGGAGACTTAAGTATGACGTGTACGCTACTAAGCTGTGGGTAAAGCAATGAAGCTAGTAACTTTCTTCTTCACTAACAAAGATTGCATTAATTCCAATCGAGCGCGGGACGACTACTCCCCGCAACAGGCGCCTCCTCACGGCTTATCTAGTCATCGCTATACCGTTAGCTAGTAATGGGGTTTAACGGGAAAAGAAAACACGGAAAACTTCCTCGTGCTTCTGTCGCCTTAACGACAAGCGGGAATGTAAATTAAGAGGACCCACCGGAAAGTTGCCGACTACTGGGCGTCCTCGAGATGTTATACGTTTGTAAAATTCTGTGCCATTCCTAGTCTCCCAGCCGTCGGCAAAGTATTACGCACCCACAGTAACTTGCAGGGGTTGTCGTTCTCCGCTACCTTACCCAGTTGTGTAGTGTTGTTTTATGTGTACCTGTCGGCGATGATACGTGTTATGTGTGGTGTATTATGCTTGAGAAATAAAAAAGGTAGAAGGTGAAAGTCGATTCTGGCCCAGTTAGGGCTTCTCTTCTGTGGGGTACCCAGAGAACCGAAAGAAGAATCACCATAAACTCTTTCGTACAAACCCACTCGATACTAACCGCGGAGAGCGTTGAGATTTAGCCCATCGTTTCGACATTCAATCGGATGTATAGAAATCGTGGAAAGTATCTCTCCTACCCTGCCGGGTAAATATAAAATGAAACTTCCTTTCACCATCCTAGCACGAAACAGCTAAACTTTGTCGAGTACAAGACACTGTCGTGTAAGCGACCTCGAACGGTGAGGCAGATTGCTCGAAGTGCAAGATGACTGAGTTGAATCAAAGAGCCATACTTCCTCCTAGAATTTGATGACCGAAAATTTGGGTACTTTCGTAGCCTCACCATGTCCGGCAGGATAACATTCAATGGAACACTATGTAGTGCCGTGGTGGCTCAGTTGTTTAAAGCGCGTGAATGTTAAGTGGAAGATTCGCGAATTTAAGCTTTGTTTATGTGAAGTACGCTAGGATGCTCGGAAACTGTAAGGTCCATTTACCCGGCATGATTTCCTGGTTGGGGGGGGGGGGATCTCCCGGCCAATAATGACATACAGATTATAATTATTGAATTAAATTTAATAGTGATGGAGCGTATGTCCAAGTGGCAATTTCCCTAGTCTTCTGTTATTATTATTACTTTATTATGTTATATATTTTGAGTGTAAATTCCTCCACACATTTACTTTTGCTATTTAAAAATTTTAACAAGTTTGGAACTTAAGATTTCGAAAATGCTCTTACATGTAGTCACATAAGCATCACTGATTCAATATCAAAGATCAACCAACATGATGTACGGACCTGGTATTTGGGTAACGCTGGTTATATCTTTGCTGCGGCCATCCATATTTCGGTTTTCCGACAATTTTCAGAAACCATTCTAGGCACATTCCTTTCAAAAGCTGTGGTCGATTTTCTTGCCCGCAATACTCTCCCGGCTGTGATGTCACAAGACATTTGAAGTCATATTAGGAACTTTAAGAAGTAGTATTTAATTAGAATAAGTTTAGGATTAAGTCATTTCAATTAGGTAGCGAGAGTGAAGCGGAAAGATTTTTTTTTTATAATTCTAAGATTTCAAGTGGCTATAGATACTGTCATGGCGGCTAAGCCATGTGGGAGAACTTCGGACACCTTGCTTCCGCCCAGAGTTTGGCGGGGATAGGATACTATTGTAGCCACCCTACAAGCACAAAAGTTACCTGTCGGGTGGGGTAGTATCGGTGGAACTCTGTGTTCCCTCCCATTTGGCGAGAGAGGTCCATCTCGCCAAATGGGAAAGTAAGAATCCAATGTTGGTAGTACTCATGGAGGAAGGAATATATGGAGACGAGATAACGCGAAATCCGTGAAACCTCGTGAAAAAACTGTGCCTGCGCGGCGGACATCGTAGGAGTACCAAAACATTGGGCTGTTTGCACTGTGTCATCTGCTGAGAATATTTCATTTTCTAATATTCTAAAGTTTTCTATAATGCCAAGTTGTGATGCATATGGTTGCACAAACAGACGAGATAGGAAAAAACCTGGAATAGCGTTTCATAAGTAAGTCACATTGTAATTATCGTTCTTGAAGTATCTGACAGGCAACCGCAACATTAGGGCCATTCGCTATAAATTTATTCATTGCTCTCAATAGGATCATATTATTCTCAAATTTTTGTTGGTGTAGTGTAGACAATTAGCATATGTTACTATTTTGCACCTGAAAAGCTAGCCTTATTGTAGACAAATGTTGGAAATTTAATTTAAACGGGTCATGTTTACATCGCGACACAGTGAATATGGTATTCTGCATGCATTACTCACGTTTAAGTTAACACTGAAATTGCACGATGAAATTAATCGTTATAATTTGTGCTGTGCGAACTACTAAACGTGATGAAATAAACTTTGTTGACGGAAATGTAGTTCGCGATGCATTTCTTGTGTTTAGATGTGTCTAAATAGTTTGATTTTGTAGCGGCAATATTAATGTTGGCAGGTTGAAATGCGGTGTGTACCAGAAGAGAACAAACAATTTATTTATTATTAGTGTTAGCTTCTGACTTATGAATGCACTGATTTTGCTAGCAAAATTATATAGACCACTAACAGTACAATATCTTCTAAGTAAGCTCTGAAACTATGAGGTATTTTGAAGTGATAATTTTTTTTAAAAGTTCTAAACATTGACTCAGGCTATTTTTTATCATTCCAGATATGACTTGTTTCTGTTTGTAAATATGTCTACAACTATATTTCTAGATTCTGAAATCTTTCTTATCAATTACTGAAACAGAATGTGAAAATATAACCTATGTGAACTAAAATTTAAAGACTGTAGAATTAAACAGTTTGTTATTCAAGTTAAAAAGAATTACCTGCTCATTAAGTTACATCCGAATTCATCATCAAATATGGATATGGTGATAGTTTTTTTTCTGGTCCAGGCCGCATTTCAACCTAACCACGTCAATTTTAAGGTACAATATCTCGAGAACTAAGCGAGATATCAAAAAATTTTATTCTTTACTTTCAGTTTCCCTCATCGAGTTACATAAGAATTCGTCATCAAATTGCGGCGCCACGGTTATCGTTGAATCCCCTCATAACCTAACAACCTCACTTTTGAGACAGTATATCTCGCGAACTAAGCGAGATATCGAAAAATTTTATTCTTTATTTTCGATTTGTATCGTCGTATTACATAAGAATCTATCACCAAATTTGACTTTGGGGACACGTTTCTTCTGAATTTCAACCAGAAACTCCACTCTTTTGAGACAGTTTATCTCGAGAACTAAGCACGATATCAAAAAATTTTATTCTTCATTTTTGATGTGTCTCGTCGAGTTACATAATAATCCATCATCAAATTGCGGTGCCACGGTTGTCTTATGATTTCCTTGAGGTTTTTGTGCATATTTCCATGTTTCTCTGGTCAAGCAATATGGCGGCCTCCCCTCCCCACTTGTCTCCACCCGGTTTCACTCCAGTATGTGGCGAAGGTCCCTTGCGTCGTCTCCATATATTCCTTCCTCCATGGTAGTACTCCCCTCCCTTAGAGGATCAGCACACCGGAATCCCGTTAGGTGGGTGTTATATAAGCCCTCACAATGGGACAATACTGAAGGTACACCGCAGAACACTGACAAGCGACGGATGCTAAACTATCGACGCGCCAACTGGACTATGTTCAAGGAGGTGTTAGATAGTCGCATACCGGATAGACACGAGATTAGCCAACAACGCATTAACGAGTCTGTTGAAATTCTAACTGTTGCCATACAGGAAGCTATGGCGAGTAGCATCCCTGAATCAACCCCACACCAGAGACAAATGGCGCTACCTGAGGCAATTACGGGGTTAATCACAACTAGGAATAGGCTCAGGAGATACTGGCAACGTACTAGGCGTCCCATTTATAAAGTGCATATCAACAGACTAAAAGACATAATTAGTCGTAGAATCCAGGAGTACAAAAATCAACAATGGGGGCATCTGCTCTCGGAGTTGAACACCGACACCTCTGACCGCTCCGTGTGGTCTTTAGCTCGTCACTTCACTCGTGAAGCACATCATACACCCACCCTACAGGGGCCGGACGGACTTGTCTATTCTTCCGAGGGCAAGGCGGAGCTGATGGCCACAACACTTGCAGAATCTTTTCGACCAAACGTAGATCCTTCCGATCCTGCGTTTACATTGGAAACGGACCAGATGGTGACACAGCTGTTAGCCCAATCGTTGTTGTTGTTGTTGTTATTGAGGTTTTAGGGCGCGTCGACGACGGGGTCATTAGCGCCCGGTTAGTTAGCCCAATCGGTTCGCGAGTATCCGCGTAGGGCAACTTCCGACGAAATCTCATGGGCTATACAGCACTCGGACGCTAAAAAAAAAAAAAAAAGCACCTGGTCTGGATGGTATTCAGAACCGTGTTCTTAAACAGCTCACGGGGAAAGCGATAGAGTACCTTACAGACATCGCGAATTCCATCTTACACAACCACTATTTCCCCGACAGATGGAAGGAGGCCAAAATGCTAATGTTCAGAAAGCCGGGGAAAGATCCATCTTCACCCAACAACTACCGGCCAATTAGCTTACTGAACTCCCTTAGCAAAGTTGTTGAAAAAGTCATACTCAGACGCCTTACACAACACATAAAGGACAATAACATTCTGAAGCCGGAGCAATTCGGCTTCAGAAAGCACCACTCCACAACACAACAATTAATGCGTGTTGTTGAGCACGTAACAAGGGGGTATAACTTGTCTGCGTCTACCGGGGCTGTGTTCCTGGACATTGAGAAGGCGTTCGATCGTCTTTGGCACAACGGCCTCATTCGTAGACTCAGTGACGACGGTTCCCGGACGGACTGGTGCGCCTAATACACTCTTACCTCACTAACCGAACGTTACACGTCTGCGTTAACAACAAGAACTCCACACCTCAGGAGATACAAGCAGGAGTGCCTCAAGGAAGTTTAATAGGCCCTCCGCTCTTCACAGAATACGCCAATAAAGCTCCGACCACAGTCAAAACGATGCAAGCTATTTATGCTGACGATACCGCCTATCTTGCACAGTCACAGCAACCATCTCATATAAACAGTAGATTACAGCACGCGCTTAACGTAGTCGAACCTTGGCTCACACGATGGCGAATTAAAGTCAACGTAGCTAAATGCGAGGCACTCCTATTTACACGAAGACCTAAGCAAAAACGCATTCACGAACACTGTCGACCGCTAACGCTACACAATCAACAAATACATTTCCGGAACGAAGTTAAATATCTTGGAGTCAAATTTGACGCGAAGCTAACATGGAAGCTCCATATAGAACACATGGTTAATAAATCAAACATTAGACTCAAACAGCTATACCCTATGCTAAACAGACAAAGCACACTACACCGAGGTAATGCCCGAACAATGTACTTAGCACTCATTCGGCCACTCATGACGTATGCAGCTCCGGTTTGGGGGTACGCCGCTAAGTCTCACATTAGGAGACTGCAATTAATCCAAAACAAAGTACTCAGGATCATAGCAAATGCTCCTTGGGGAACACGAACAACCGACTTACACCGAGATTTCCGACTCGAGCCAATATAGCAAGTAATTAAGAAGCTTGCCATAAACATGTACGGTAAATCCCAAATGTCGCGAAATCCTTTGATACGCACTATAGGCAGTTACGATCACAACCACAGATTTAAACACCCACGGCCGAAAATATTGCTCAACAGATAGGAAAAAACTAATGCATAAACAAGTAAGAAATCTGTCTACTGCATCAAGGGCCACTGGGGTTAGGGTCCCATTCCCTAACCAACCTGCAAAGTGATCACTGGGCTAAGGAAAGTGGTTACAGTGCGATCGCAGGTGCAGAAGGCAGCCACATACAACAAGAAATCAATCCACAAACAGTATTAGCACAGTATCCGGCGTGGTAAACACCGCGGGGGTGACGGTTGTCGTGGCAGGCTAGCGCGATGCATCCTGCTCCAATATTTCCTGATATGAGCATGGTGGGGTTGTCTTACCCGGTGGCGATGACACATTGCTGGCGGGGGTGGTCATGGCGGTGGTGTCCGTCATCGTCCTAAAGCCCGGGCAAGTCGGGGGTGGTCATCTAGCAGCACTGTGGCTGTCGCCGTCGGTGAAACCCTTACCGTGTACTCCCGGGATGAGGAAAGGCTCTGCGCGTTGCGGCGGTTACGCTCTGGCGCCCTCTCGGTGCGAATCACGTCTCACCAACACTTACAACACCTGTTGCACACAGCTGTTAATAATACAGGGTGCTTCAAAAAAATGTATACACACTTTGAACTTCCATAGAAAATTTATTTACCGTTCTACAAAGTTAAATTTCAGGAAAATAGAAAGCTAAAAGTCCAATGTAAATCAAACATAAACAACAAATGTTAATACTGTTCAAATTGGTGACCTGCAGCATCAATACAATTCTGATTACGAGTCACCACAGATTCTGTACATCGTATCAAAACGTCCAATGAGATTTCTCTACACACTGCTTGAATCTCATTCCAAAGAATGTCTAGGTTACGTGGTTTACGTTTGTACACCTCATCTTTTACTGTGCCCCACAAGAAGAAATCCAGTGGTGTAAGGTCTGGAGAGCGTGCTGGAAACTCGATTGGCCCCCTGCGTCCTATCCACCGGCCCGACAAATTTTGATCCAGGTAAGCTCGTACGTCCCTGTGATAGTGAGGCGGAGCACCATCTTGTTGAAAATAAAAATCATCATTACCGTATAATGCACGAATGGCAGGAAATATGGAATCAGCAAGCATTGTTAGGTAATTAATACCAGTTACAGTGCCTTCAAATCGAAAAGGTCCAATGAGTCCCCTTGAAGACAAACCG
Organism: Vandiemenella viatica; assembly: GCA_031002005.1. Taxonomy (NCBI): domain Eukaryota; kingdom Metazoa; phylum Arthropoda; class Insecta; order Orthoptera; family Morabidae; genus Vandiemenella; species Vandiemenella viatica. The sequence continues at coordinate 225,784,458 of CM061919.1, read as the reverse complement.
CACCACACATTTACAGCTTTTTCAATTGTAATGTGAAGATTTTCTTCACTCCAGTAAACACAATTGTGCCTATTGACAGTTCCATTAAGTTTGAATTGGGCTTCATCCGACCAAATGATGCTACCCATAAATCCCGGTTCACGTATCACCATCTCCTGAATCCATTCACAAAATTGCAACCTTCTATCTGGATCGTCGTCACTTAGCTGTTGCACCAGCCTTGGAATGTAAACACGATACTTGCCTCTCTTCAGAATGCGTAGCACGCTGCTAGCACTTACATCACTTTCACGTGCCCCTTGCCTTGAAGATTTGTTAGGAGAGCGTTGAAACAGTTCCAAGACTGCCATTGATGACTCATCACTTGTAGCTGTTCGAGGCCGACCTGAATGACCTTTATGCACATCACACACTGTTCCATGAACTTCGAACTTGTCTCGTATGCGTGTAATTGTTAATGTTGAAGGTGGTTCTGTATCATACTCCCTTCTCCACTGTCTTTGAACTTCATTTACATTCTCAAACTTCCAGTACCACTTAATAACCTGCTTACGTTCTTCAAAACTCAAATGTACGTCCCCCATGTTGATATTACAAATTCCAACTGATAATATAACATAGAGGGACGATTATGCTGGCACCTGGCGAAGAAATATAACACTAGCCTTGTAGAGCGGGAAAACAACAATAGTTTAAAGTGTGTATACATTTTTTTGAAGCACCCGGTATAACGATTCGGCATGTTCCAGGACCATCTCAACGGCAGCGACGGCGAGCGGCACCAGCTGACGACCTCAGCGGCGGTGTGTGGACCAGCTGTAGTTATTGCATGATACCATATCCTAACAAAACTAACAAACCCTTCATACATCCAACCTTGTAGCATAGAATCTGTCGCGGTACTGGCAGTATCTAAGCCAGCCGCTCTTATTCCCTACCTAACTATCGCAAAGGTTTTTTTCCCAAGGGTAAAACCTTGGCACTTTTTTCCCTCTGCCCTGTCTCTTCTTTCAAAAGTTTCTGTCTATCTTATCCGATGGACCCATGTAAACGGGCGGACGCCTGGACGCATGGAATACATCACAATCCCGTTCCTGTGATCACCTATAGAATTACTAACTTAATGCATGTGCAGAGGCGAGCAGTAGTTAACAGGAAGGCCGCCATGCTTGGAGGAGCGGGTTTTTGGGTGCTCCCCCAAATTAAAAAAAAAGGACCATATTTCTCAGTCTTGGCCAGTTTTTTTCCAGTGCTACGCGGTGGTAGCTCATGGTGTCGCTCCACGAGGGATCATGATGTAAGCCCATATTATGTTCTGTTTCTCTCTCTCTGTGTTTCTGCCATACATCACTCTCGCTCACAGTTTTATAAAGTAAATTAAGTATATGAAGTTGTAATTATCTTATCAAGACGTTGATTAGTGGATTCAAGATTTGTGTTTGAACAGAAAACCTAAAGTGTGTACAATTTATCAGAATATAACTCAAATCAGTGTGGTGCATCTAACTAAATCTTATTTGTTTCTTTGTAATTGTTCCACCTCATTTACCTGGATTAAATGATGGAGTGAATGCAGTCAATCTTCGGCTAAGAGGTCCGATACTTAAAACATTAATAAATTAGCCGGAAATTAATTGAACGGAGGGGTGGGAACGTTACACGGCGCTATTAATCCCGGTGTCGAGATGTAAAGCCCTAATTTAAAAAGTGCTAAAGATTTATCATTTTCGAAGGTTTTAATCTACCGGACAAGGATTCTAAATAAACGGCATAGCCACTCCATGAAAAGAGCGTTCTCGGTGATACATGGTGGAGTTGTTGTTGTGACTTTAGAGCGCGTCGACAGTGGGGTCATTAGCGCCCTGACAATAACCAGCTAAAACAGTAGCTTAAAAATATACTAAATTACTGTCTGCATGGTCGACTGTAAAGGAGTCGGCCATACAGACAGCATAATAAAATAAATCATACAAAAGGAAGTGGCTGTAAAGGGGCCACCAGGACCTAAGACTTTACAATATCTGGATGGCTGAAAAGGGGCTAAAGAGGTTAATAGAAGAATTAAAAACAAACTGGCTGTATAATGGCCAGCGAGACAGGAATTATAACAATATAAAAAATAATAACAATGTACATGGAAGGGTGGCTTTAAAGAGGGTACCCATCCTCTAAAAATTAGGCCGATCTGCCTAAAATCTTAGGCACTAGACCGGTCAATACACAAAATTTTAAACACTGGCCACATTGCTGGTCTCATTATTTAAAATAAGGGACAGATCGTTGGCCAGGCAAAACACAATTAAAATGTGGCGCACCGTCAGAGGTACGCCACAGGCATCACATTCGGATGGGTCCTCCCGGCGGAGAAGAAAGCTGTGCGTCAGAGGACAGTGCCCTATACGGAGGCGAGTTAGGAGAACCTCATTCCTACTCGAGCGCTGGAGGGGGCTGCTCCACGACTGAACGGTCTGTTTGACCAGCCGGAGCTTATTATGCTCTACCTCCAGCGACTGCCTCTGCCAAACGTCAAAGACAATTTTCGCCGCTGAGGCAAGGTCAGACTTTGGGACCGGATCAAAATCAATTCTGACCAAGTCGCAGGCTAACCTGACAGCTATGGTGGAGTTGTGCGGTTGTATCAGGTACATATGATCTGTACATTGTTAATTCGATTTGACATCAAAATATCACCTTCTCCAACGTCTCGTTTGAGGACAATCCATTATACTTTGGCAGGTGGAACCCACCATGTTTATATTACAATACGCGTTATTCATTTCGAAACAAAAATCCCTTTCTTTCACTACTCCGCCGTTTTCAGAAACATCTCACCCATGTATTGGTCTTCAAGCTGGCGTGGTGCCATCAACAAAGCAAAAAATCTTTTTTTTTTTAAATTTGTATCTGGATTTACGCCTCGTCGACGTCGAGGTCATTAGAGGCGAGAAAGGACTGAGGGCAAGGAACGGGAAGGAATTCAACCACGGCCTTTAAAAGGAACCATCTCGGTATTCATCTGGAGTGATTTTGGAAAACCATGTAACACCCGAATCTGGATGACCGGACGGGGATTCGAACCCGCGTCCTCCCGAATGCGAAGCCAGAGTGTTACCGCTCACACACCACGCTCGGTACCAATAAAGAATTTACTAGAACCAAACCCGCTGCCAGGTTATGACGTTATCGTTCTGTTAAGGTTCTTTGGTGGGTTTTATTTACTGCATTAATTAATTAATAAAGTCCACCAAAAAACAAGGTTATGTGAAGATGTTCGTTTATTTTGAACAAATCAAAACAAGTCTGCGACATTCACAAGCATAGTTGTTACAATCCAAAGATGCAATACTGACTTGCATGAATGTTTCTGTAACACTGAATTAATACTGAATGCAAACTAAACTCTCTGTCCAGGCGATCTGTTTATATAGAGTCTATCGAATTTACGAGAATTCTTCAAAGGCATCCGCCCGATATTTCTCGATCATTAACAATCACTCAAACAATCAAACATATTAAAAACAATCGGAATTGATACAAAATTAATTAATAACATTACAAAATGATTAGAAATGGTAATTATAGATACTTAAATACAAAATTATTTACAGAAATCCTTTCAAATGGTGGAAAATTGTCCTGTAGACATCGTAACATACATTAATACAAGTAATTACAAACTTTTAATAAATTCTCTTGCATCATTCGGTTCTTAAACATATTAAATGGTCTTTAAATAATTTTCTTACCTAAAACAAAGTCTATATACACTTATTTACAAGAATTTACAAAATAAACATACCAAATCACTTTCAAGCTAACTTTAGCTCATTACAAATATTTCACACAGTACAATACTATTCAAAATTCAGGTATTAGGGCTGTTACAGTTCGTAAACTTGAACAAAAGATCTTTTTGTTTGTTTACCATCGGCGTCGGAAGCGACTGGACCGCGAGGCGGGGGACGCCTTCTGCTTGGTGGGAGGAGCCAATTAACCGCCATGGCATTAAAACGCACCAAACAGCCAAACAAGCGTCAAACACGACACTACGCTTCTCTCTCTCTCTCTCTCTCTCTCTCTCTCTCGTATCGACGAAAGATTGAATCTGATAAATATTGTAGAGTTTTGTTTTGACTTTCAGAGTTTTGGGATATAGGCCTAATACAACTATCGTTGCAACAGAACGAAACAGGCGGTAATAAATGTATTAAATGTTATCTGTATGATCAGCCTTGGTACTACCGAAAGCTACTGCTTACCATGCTGCGCACTATATCGCCAATTACAGGCAACCAGTGGCGGATCCAAAATTTTGGTTTGGGGGGGGGGGGCTAGGATTTGGTTTTAGGGGGGGGGCTTGACTCGGGCGAGGAGGGGGTGCCGACAGAAATCTCATTATTCCAGATTGCCGCCCTCATACAAACAGTAGAGGAAAAAAAAGGTCTCCAAAATCCATGTCGTCGGGGGTGACCTAGGTGCTTTTGGGGGGGGGGGTGGCTTCAGCCCCCTAACCCCCCCCCCCCTGGATCCGCCACTACAGGCAACGGATCCCTAATCAATTGAATTACGCCCAGAGCTGGAACACAAAATCATAGAGAAATTATAGCATTATATTACGACTTTACAGTGTGACGTTTACAACCATGGTTAATCAAGTGTTCAAGGTATTCATTCGTTGCGACTTTTATTATTTAGGAGTCCTTAAATTGCGATTTTAGAACCTCAAGGTCTTCTGCACAGACGCCAGCACGGGAACCTAGCGAAACAGCTGTTCCATCTTCTCTTCTGTAGGATTCTAGTTGTCCACGATGTTCTTCAAAATGTTGCGAGCCCTCGTCAACCATCCGCCTCCACTCCTTGAATGATTAATGCCAGCAGCTACTAAGCTCACGATCAAACGCAATTTATCATTTCGCAACATTTGCAACAGTCACTGAAGTTTATTCCGATACACTTTATTTAAAGAATTTGCGACTAGAACTGTGAGGAAATTTGTGAAACAAATAAAATAGAAGTGCCTAATTACCATTTAGTCAGTGCTTGGAGTTTATACCGGAAACCTTTGTTTACTGTGCCTATCGTCATTTTGGTGAAGGGTGAAACAGCCGCGGTCCAGAGGACAGAATGTTGCTGTCTGAGAGTTCTTATTTGCTTATCGTGGTCGCCCGCAAACAGGTTCTGCTGTAAGGCAACTCTCGTAGCAGCTGTCACAAAAAACGAAGACCCACAGCAAGTACGCTGCCAGCGCCAAACTCCAACATCTGACTACTATCACAGCTGGTATGCACAAATATCAGTTGCGCGTCCCCCCACGATATATTGACAACGTCTACGCTATAGCCGAGATTCTCACGATTTCGACTTAGAACACTTTCCAAAAACGTTAGCAAGAAAGGCTCATATACTGTAATAATCCCGTAAGCCTTTAAGCGATACAACCTTCACTACGGCTGAAATACCTAACGATTATGATGTAAAATTTAACCCTCCAAATAATACATTAAACAAACACTGAAACGTTATTTAGGGCAGATCTAATATTATTAACTGCTTTCTCTTTCATTAAAATCATTCTGCGTGCAAAGTAGCATTTCAACTATAGTCCGTTCAGAAAGAACAAAATTATCTAGAGAGAGAGAGAGAGAGAGAGAGAGAGAGAGAGAGAGAGAGAGAGGAATAGGTGGAACGTTGTTTCTGTTATTGAGAAGATAACATGTTGCTGATAAAAGATCGATGTACAATCTCTCTACACATAACTCATTAAAAACAAAACAAAAATTCTTCCGTCCGATTTTACACGCAAGTATTTAAGATATCCTTAAGTTTCCGTTTCGCTGCTGCTATATTTGACGTCAAGCAACGTAAACACATACAAAAAAATAATAATAATAAAAAATCCATGCACAGAATGTGAACTCATATAGAACAAGTGTTTTAGACTTTTTCCATCCTAATAATCATTTCATTATTTAAGGCCTCCGTAGTTTTTTGCCAGTAAACTACGCATTAGTGAAGTGAAAGACAGTACCGAGATAAACATGACACGTGGAGTGACTTTTCTTTTATTAAATAATCTAAGTAACTGAGCCTGGAATAAATTACAGAACGCAGAAACCTAATAAGTTTATAGTACTACCAATCCTTCATTTACACGTAAATCTGTATTAATCTCATCAATAATTACCACAAACACGTACTTAAACATTACACTTTGTTAAAATACAGAGTCACCATATTCAAAAATGAAAATAAGTAGAAAACGAAACAACCGTATGCCGAGAAAGTAAACTACTAAACTAATGAAGACTTAGAATTCCTACAAATCGGTTTCTGGCCAAGACGCACTAATTCCGCTGATGGGATTGCCACATAACCTCCTCAGGACTATTACGGAGGAATAGTTGTACCGCTATAGCTCGTAAGTAACGAAAGAGGACGAGGGTGGTGATTTGGAAGGGGAGGTTTATACAAAGCGTATCACTACCTGAAACGTCTAGTATGTCCAACAGGATGTTAAAAAGTGGCACGTTAAAAGAATGGAGAGAAGTAGAACGCTTCAGTACACCTCCAGAGATTACCAAGCCTGATGAAGATTGTAGTTACAGGCTGAAAATTCATAACCTTCTGTCAAGTATTTTATCAAACACGAGGCAAAAATACGAATCAGTTGGCAATCCTTTTCTTTCAAAAAAAAAAAAAAAAAAAAAAAAAAGTAAGGGTGAAACATTTTCACCTCGTGATATAAAGCGCGTCTTTTCTTTTCAGATCAGTTTCTCCCTTGAAGGCAGCTTTTTAAAACACGTAACTACTTCCATAATCAAATAATTAATTATAAAAAATACTAGCTTTTAGATATCTCGATAGGGCCTGACGTACAAGCATTAGGTCTGCCACCATTAGATCATTAAATTATTGGGGTATTTTTGTAATTTATGAGAAAAATAGTACCAACCGTATGCGTCTAAAAGTGCTTTAGATACATCTTTAAACTCATGTTGTCAACAAGTGGTCAGCAGAGGTAATTAAACATGCCTTTGAAAAGAAAGAAAAATGAAAAGGAGGACTTTGGTTTCAAGTAATAGAGTAGCTGAGGTGAAAGAAAACATCTATTTCATTTTTAAGTAGAATAAAATTCGAATGAATTAACAAAATACAAAGATCGCATATTTTTGTGGGAATTTGAGTAAAAAATTTCTGCACGCAGTTAGTTGAAAATTAATATATATATATATATTATGAAAATATTTGGTTCCTTCAAGTCCAAGAATAACCAGATGGTGGGTGGACACCTTTCAGACGGTTCTATTAGCTTTTAACTGGCTGCTCTGGCATTTTAATGAGCCTCCTCCCCAGCTGGCTTATCCTCGAGTCCACCTGTTGATAAAGCGCGCTCATGCTAATGCGATCAGAGGGGAAAGTGCCACGCGACCACCTGTTGACATCCACTACACTCCGCTCTAAATTCAGCACTAAAGCTACTTCAGTACGTGAGGATCCGGGGACGTTTCTAAACGAAAACCACCATTTAATACATTTCTGCTATTCGGTGTCGCACTGACCACTTAAGATGGGCTGTAACTGTTGGTTTCCATTCGTCCACATCTACTTAGTCGTGGGTAATACGGCGTTCGAACTTCAAAGTGACATGTCCACACCACAAACGCTTAGACAGTCGCGGCCTGTTCTTGTTTAGAATACAGCGACACACACTGCACAGGGACATTGGCAGTTAATCTGATTCGACTAAAGTGATTCTCAGCTTTTGCCCGAAACATCTAAGATTAGTTTTTATGTTGTTCTCGTGGAAGCGTTGATACGAGTTTTTGCAGATCTTAGAGGTGGATTTAAAATTGGCCATTGGAGAGAAGCGCCCGGTGCAGCTAAGTAGTCCCGTTTTTTCGTTCCCTGCAGACTTAGCAGGTCACTAGTTGGTCTGGTCGGCGTCTGACTGGTTCGGCTGCAGGTAGATTTCTGTGTAGACCCTAGGCTGCCTCTGCTGCTATCGTTCCATCAAAGTTGCTGAGTGGAGTGCTCCTGCTATGTGACATTCCAAGAATTTGCAGAGATACCAGGCTCCTGTTTGCACGTTCCATGCATCGGTGAACCAACAGTGTATACTTGGAGCCATTCACATGCTGGGTAGTAGGTGTGTAGCGTCTTCAGGGCAGATTTGCTTAGTTCTTTGTCCAGCGAAAAATTTTTTGATCCACGGTAGCTAATAAGATAGTTGCAGGAGAAATCCACGGTTTAAATTTTAACTATAATTTTCAGCTAATAAACTTATACTTAAAATACTAATCAAAACATTCTCCATTTCCTGAACGCTCTACCTCCAACGTTGCACTAGAGTATAAATATTTTTCAAGAAATTCTTAAATGGGTGTAAATGAATTGTTGGAACGCTCTTCTCACAAAATCTTCTTCTTCAGTCGAACATCCGTCTAGGTGGAAGAAGATGATGTGGAAAATAAGCAGGATACAGCACACGTTCAGTGTGGCAATTCTGATATTTTTTTTTGCTGCTTATTTAGAACATGATGATGGGCATCGTTATGCAGCAACATAAATTAATATCACTAAACCAGTGCTGGCAAACAGTTACACAATTTTTCGTGTAAAATACCAACGTTTTGATAACATGTGTACACGATTATAACTCGAACATGCTGTGTGAATGTTCAGTATTATATGTTTCTCCAACTCGACAACCATAATAATATCAAGATCAGCTTCCAATAAAGCTTCAGTTTCGACGGATTGTGTAACGTGATCCGTGTATTATACAAAATAGTTAAGAAAGTAGTAGATGATCACTTTCAACCACGCCACACGATTCTATGAAGGATTGAATTATTTTTATGCCAGGAAATTAATTAACTGCTAACTTCCAAACATCTGCGATTGTGGACAGGTGAATGTTGGTGTGACTTCCCGAGCGGTCACCGTAAAACTAGGGGGGAAAAACAATGTCTTCACGCAAGACTAATGAAAACAACTAAATCGGCTGTGGCAGAGCATCAAGTGGGAGGACACAAAATTCAGTGAGAGAAGACAAAAATCAAAGCACAACAGAAGGGTTTCCTAGAACGAAAAATCAGGGAAGCGATAGAAATTTTCACTCCCAAGAACTTGAATAAAGACAATGGCTATGGTTTAAGTCAAACGCAGTGTGACATCTACATCTCTAGAACAGTTGACTTTTGGATCCGGAGTTGCTGGCCGAAAACCAAAACAATCCACTTAGTGTGCAGGCGAATGGCGAGGTGGTGTAACCAACCGTCAGTAGGGAAAACATCCCGAAATAGCCCTGAGAAAGACGCCAAGTTGGGTGCCGAAACGTTGGCACCGAAGAAAAAAAGTGGGATTTTCCCTCTTGCATATTTTTCCGTTCACGAAAAACCCACCGAGCATGGTGGGTGAGCGGTTAACGCTCTGGCTTCGCATTCGGAAGGACGGCGGTTCGAATCCCCGTCCGAGCATCAAGATTTCGGTTTCCCCAAATCACTCCAGGCGAATGCCGGGATGCTTCCTCCAAAAGGCCATGCCCAAATTCCTTCCCGTTCCTTGTCACCAGTCGCATCCATCCTCTAATTACCACGACGTCGACGAGGCGTAAAGCCATAAGTAAAAAATGGAAAAACCTAGTTGTTCAGCTTTCTAGCGTTTGCAGTCACACTTCAAAGCGACGAGATTGTTCAAATGTGGATGAACATTTTTATAATTCGTCTACCGACAAGTTTTTCAGACTAGACAACGATGAGCTCACTGGGACCAAAAGAGTTCAGCGGACAATAAACTGCCAGTAACTCGGCCGTGGCCTTTCAAAGGAAGAAGTGTACAGGCATTGGTGTATAGTAAACTCTAGAAATGTGGATGGCTCAACATGCATTTCATCGAAGTATGATCAGTGTAATCTACTCTATTATTTCCTTCATAACATCATTATCAACAAAAGAAGGTGAATGACCGCTTGACCAATTATACTTTCTAAACGAGGGCTTCTTTGTTCGTTTGCTTGCTGTTCCTTCATCAAAAGAAATACTGACGCTTCAAATTGCCAACTGATCGTTGAATGTGTTTAAAAGTAGTACCATTACATTACTTCAGTATGTATAGGCTCATTTTTAATATGGAAAATATTGAAAAGTCGGCGATAAATATGGATTTAATTTTATGATTATGTCATGCGCTTTACAAATGATAAAAAACAGAATGCAATGAGTATGAAACTGAGGTGATTTACAGAGGAGGGACGTTTAAACCATACCAAACAAAAATGCTGTTTCACCTTGTAGTGTATGAGAAGGAATGAATATATGAAAAAAACTACAGTCGATAATTTTTAGTGACAAACCGAGCGTGGTAGGTGAGTGCTTAACGCTGTGGCCTCGCATTCGGGAGGACGGCGCGGCGGTTCGAATCCCCGTCCGGGCATCCAGATTTGCGTTTTCCATGGCTTCCCAAATCACTCCAGGCGAATGCCGGGATGCTTCCTATAAAAGGCGATGGCCTAATTCCTTCCCGTTCCTTGTCCCCAGTCCCATCCCGCCTCTAATGACCTCGACGTGGCGTAAAGCCATAAGTAAAAAAAAAAAAAAAATAGTGACAAATGTTGTACTAATACCGTGTGTCATTGAATGATGTACGTGACGCAAGTAGGTAGTATGTACGAGCCTCACTTAGCGAATCTGAAGGCTCAAGGCCTAAAGAGATGTACACAGATAACAGCAACGGTCCAAGGACAGAACCAGCGATTCTACGTCACACTCGGTAGGTGGACACATAAAAGCAGGGATTATACCACGTGACATAGCAGTCTGTAAGGCTTATTTCAAGGAAAGGACCAATCATCCTGTTGGAATTATCTTGGCGGAGTCACTGTCATCATAACCGGAAGTATAGTAGCTCTTACAAGATTTGAGTCAAATTTTCGTTAACTTTGAACATTCCAGAATAGTATGACCGCCTCTAATGACCTCGACGTCGACGAGGCGTCAAGTCATAAGCAAAAAAAGGAAAAATAATGGTATGATTTGTAACTGAATCTTTAATTACCCCACAGCCCAAACATAGGTTGAACGCTTTGTGAGACAGTGTGTCAGATTAAGGACGACGATTCCTTCCTCGAATGCGAAACATTGTCTATTGCTTCCGCATGTTAACAAAGTTGGCATATGCTTCGGCACCATATGCAACCTGTAAATCAAAGCTGTTTTCCTCGCAGTTTCAGTGACCCATAACGTGCAAACGCGACAGCACTTCACATTTCGAAGAACACAAAAATTATTTTAAACGCTAAGCTGTCCCATGGAAAACGGTATTGAAGTACATACTGACGAAAGTAGTGTTAATAATAGTTGAGCATCCGTGATCGAAACAAATTCAGGAAAAAATAGATCTTTTGTTAATGTTGTTAATCAATTTGCGTTTAGAAATTGTGGAGGATTGTTGTCCAAGCTGGCGTACTTTGTTTTCGAATCTTGCTGGAGGAAATTTGTTACAATGAATCCATTCCACAAGGTTTTAAGACACTCTTGAATCGGGAACAGCTTACATTTGTTTTATCGGAACATTTGACTATCGCCCATGAGCAGCAAAAACGTATTTCGCCAAAGTTTATTTACTCGGCTTCCCTCGTTGTTTACGGGGAGAAACAAAGACTGATACAGAAAGAACCCATCGTTGAAACAGTTTCGGACTGTATAGGCCTACTCGTTTCGACATCGTACAGACGCAGGCTTGTGACTAATGTCTTGGAAACGACGTTGGTAAACGGCACCATCTTTATGATAAACTTACGTTAATGATATGTGCATCGTCAGTTCTGAGTGCGATGAACAAAAACTGGTATAAAACTCGTCACTAAGGTGGCCAATCTGCCGGGAGCAATATTAAGATTCTACTTTCGGTTCTACTTTATAATGCAATACTGTGTTGCAGATCGTCGATTATATATTGGAGTACACTTTGATTTTTATTTCGCGGTCACACGGTTCTTTGATAATTAGAAGGAAGGGAAAATGGAAGACTAACAAATGGAATCAAATCTGCCACAGCCTTTATGAGGGAACTATACCGAATAATATAATGAAGAATGTGTAATAGAAGGGATAGTAGGTGAAGATCATTTTGGGTTTATAAAAAACCAAGGTACAAGAGAAGACATTTTGGCATTAAGATTAATACTTGAGGGGCGGATCAAGAGAAACAAAGACACTTTTATGGCATTTGTTCATTTAGAAAAAGTTTTGATAATGTTAGGCAAGACAAAATGTTAAAAAATTTAAAGAAGTCAGGTCTAAAATACCGTGATAGAAGAATACTTTATAATTTTTATAAGAATCAAGTAACTGTAATAAAAGTAGAGAGACACGCTTCAGTTAAAAAGGGTGTGAGACAAGGTTGTAGTCTAGCCCCATTAATATTCAACTTGTAGTAGAAGGTGCAATAAAGGAAGTGAAAGAAGATTTGAAAAAAAAAAAAAAAAAAAAAAAAAAAAATCAAAAAAATTAAAATCAGTTGGCATATGCTGCGATTTGCTGACAGTCTTGTTAGCAGAACAGGTTGAGAATATCGAGAAGTTACTGAATATCATGAATAAAATACTGAAGGAATATTATGGACTAAATATAAACCAAAGCAAAAAAAAATTTCTGATGAAATGTAGCAGAAATGATACCAATAACAGTAGCTTAGTTAAATATAAAAATAGTTTTGGATGAGGTAGAAGAAGTTGGTGAATTTTGCTACTTAGGAAGTAAAATTACAATCGATGGTCGAAGCAGGAATAATGTTAAAAGCAGAATAACACTAGCGAAAAGAACCTTCATGAAAAAAAGAACTCTTTTAGTTTCAAATATTGATCAACGATATAAGAAAGAAATTTTTGAAACTGTGTGTGGAGGGCAGCACTTTATGGTAGCGAAGGATGGAAAGAATGACAATTGAAGCATTTGAAATGTGGTGCTATAGATAGAGGTATGCTGAAAATTAAGTGCACGGATAAAGTACGAAACGAACGAGTTTTGGAAATGATGGGTGAGGAAAGAAGTTTGTGGATGAAGATTACAGAAAGAAGGGACAGGCTGGTAGGTCATACAGTATTTTGACGTATGCAGGATTGGTTAACTTTTTAGTGGAAGGAACAGTCGAAGGTAAGAACCTCAGTGGAAGACAGATTAGAATATAAAAAGCAGATAAATGAGAGGGTGGGTTTAAGGGGTACATTGAGATGAAACGGTTAGCACAAGATAGGAAGGGATGGAGGATTCCATAAAACAAGTCAAGAGATTGACGATAGGGGGGGGGGGGGGGGGGGGGGAACGAATTCGTGTTAGTGATTTCGGGAAATTACGAAAAATCGAAATTAGGGTGGGTGGTTCTGTGATCGAACCTGCGTCCTTCAGAATTCCAGGCCAGAAAATTACGCTCTATTGGCCAAAAATGTGCCTCGCCTATTGCATTCTTCTGACAAATCGCGAAGCAAACCAGAGGTGCGATTTATTTGCATCGCGTGTCCTGGCAAAGAGGCTACTATTTCATTCGCTGGAACGTATCTAGTATGGTACAAACCGCTAACCTAGATACGAGCAACACGTCGTAACCCCATTTGATCCTTAAGAAAACCAGTTAGATAAAAAGACGGTTTCTTGTTTTCCTCCTCCTTGACGGTGTGACCAACACTGCCGTGAAAAAACGACAACTCATCATCACGTTTCGTTCCAGGCTCTGTTCTTAAACATTTCACTACTAGTGAAGCCGTGTTCCCAGAGCTGCTTCGGCAGCAAAGCGCAATTTCTCGGTTGCCACCTGAGTCACGCTCAAAATAGTCTTCACACAGAACGGTGCTTTGTGACACGCAGAATAACACCGCACAAAATGTTGCCTATTAAGGTACCAATTACACAAAACATGAACTCAACACTTTAGTTACTTTGCGTTACCTAGATCATAAAATTGTCTGTTCCATTTTATTTCTACTGTTTTACCCATTATGGAACTTCCATTAACTACGTGCTTGGTCTAGGTGAGGGGGAGACCTTTATTTTTAACTTATGGCTTTACACCTCTTCAACGTCGGGGTCATTAAAGGTGGGATAGGATTGGGGACAAGGCACGGAAAGGAATTCGGCCATGGCCTTTTGAAGGAAGCATCCCGGCATTCGCCTGGAGTGATTTGGGGAAACCATGAAAAACCTAAATCTGGATGCCTGAACAGGGATGCGAACCGGCGTTCTTCCTAATGAGAGGCCAGATCGTTAACCGCTCACCCACCACACTCGGTTTGAGGTGGGGGGGGGGGGCTAATTCGGTCGAAAGCTACGGTCGGCTCCGTGGGGAAGGAAAAAGGGGGGGGGGGTTCTGAGGCAAGCCACGTAGTTGAAACAAGGTTCGCAGTTAAAATAAGGTTCAGAACACACAACAGCGTGTGAATATTTATTTCCGTCGCTTAATTATCTTCGTATATAGCTTACGACAGTCTGACTAGATAAAACAGTAGGCCTACGAATTGTCTTCTGGAATCAATAAGTAAAAAAGCTACGTGCCATGTGGTGAGTGGGGATGGGGAGGGGGTAGGGGGGAGATGGGGAGGGGAGAAGGTGTTGAGGCAAAGTCACGTCAGGCTATGTGGGAGGGAGGAGGGTTGACAGGAGGTCAAAATGGAGCTACGTAATTTGTGGACGCTCCCTTGCAAGCTATACCACATTGATAGTATCTGGTAAAAGAGTAACCTACGAAGAATCTTATCAGTTCGTTTGCTTTTATTGTACAACAGCAGCAGTGTTCAGTCACCAAGTCTTATAATTAAAGGTGGCTTGTTTCTATTACAAGGTGAAGTTTCTTTAGCTTAGCACACAATCAACGCGCTCAGAATTTTACTCGCTTTAGTCGCGATAACAACGACCAAACGTGACAGTTTTAGCAACACGTATATCAGTGTTCAACACAATCTCTGTTCCGCACGCTTTGTCAGTTAGCAGACAAAAATCAGTAGCAAGTAACTGCAGTCCGAACCTCCAACAAGCTTGAAAAAAAAACCGTACCCTATTGACTCGGTTGGTGTGCTCAGTTGTTCGCGACCACTGTAGAGGCTGCTTCGAGATATCCGCGATACTAAAGGTAGGCGACGGAAATGGAACTTCTGTCCACATCTTATTTTAGTATTTTTTTCTGCATATGGAGACAAGATTCACGACTAATGAAACGCAAGATAGTCGTCTCTAGGCTTCAGCACCACTTAATCAATATATATTATAAACGTAAGTGTACAATGTGTGTGCCGCTAAAACTAAAAAACGAGTACCAGTACGATCAAGGCGGTCCCTTATCCATGAAGAAGGTTTCCGTTTTTATCTGAAGGGTGTGATTTTGAAGATAGAAGGCCTGGAAGTTTCGCGAGAAAATGAAACAGTCGAAGAGCGCTAGGTACGTTTACGTTGCCAACGAACGAAACAAACAGAATAGGGAAAATACGGAACAGTCGAAGAGCGCGAGGCACGTTTATGTTCTCAACGATCGTGAATGAGCACCGTGAGAAGCAGAGAAACCGAAGAACAACGAAATGAACGAATTAAAGAATGAAGAATTGCGACACAATCTTATAACAGAAGACAGCGCACACAAGCCGCCCATGAAAATATCACCTTACGAGAAGCGCGGACGAGGACAAGTCAACAGTATAACATGACAAATGATGCATTACACTACGACCCGACAAAACAATAACAAAAACAACCACATCGTAATCGAAAAAATTGATAACATCTACCAATTTTGCAACGCGAAAAAATGCAGTGTAGGAACACCAGGATTCTGTTGCATGAATCGAAAAATTCGATTACCACCACTGGAAGCACCTCCACAGGAATTTCTACATTACATGACCGGGGAAACTCCAGAATCGAAACACATAATATTAATCCTCAGAATCAGTGGCGTAGATAGGTTAACAAGGGCCCCGGTGAAAACAAATATTTTGGGCCCTCAGGCCAGATGGGCGACCTTTTATTTTTTTAGCTCTACCAAGTCTTATGAGGTTTGCTGGTAGGGAAACCTTGAGCTGCGCTTGGGGGCCCCCTGAGCATGCGGGCCCCATGTGCTTTGGAGCCCCGCTGCACGGAACCGCCTAGCCCTCCGATAGCTACGCCCCTGCTCAAAATACTCCTGATCTCTACTGAACTGCCATTCCAATTTAAAAGAGTGCGATTTCAAATCAAATTAGCCTATAGTTTTACAATTAACAAAGCGCAAGGACAAACTTTAAAATAATGCGGCATCAACCTCAAAAGACTCTTGCTTCTCTCACGGTCAACTATACGTAGCTTGCTATCGAGTAAGAAATTCTAAAAATTTGTACATATATACCCTGGATAACAAAATGAAAAATGTTGTTTATAAACAAGTATTGCAAAAGTTGAATATGTTTTCAATAAAAGAAATTACCTCTTACATTTTAAAGTTTATCCTTTTATTCCACCTACCACACAATCTCATATCAACTCCCTGAGCGAAGCCGGGTACTTCAGTTAGTTATAAACATAAAGCCACTCCTACCAACTCAACATCTTAGCTAGTTTGCGCTGCATGGATCATCAAATTAGTGCTGCTTTTTTTTTGCTCGTGGATTTACGCCTCGTCGACGTCGCGGTCATTAGAGGCGCATAAGGACTGTGGCAAGAATGGGAAGGAATTCGGCCACGAGAGAGTTCATTCAGCGAGCAGAAAAAGTTTCAAAGGCTTTAGGTTCTGCTAACTAACAAATCTACAGACTGCAACAAGAAACTAATGGAGAGATGATCAAATATTCGCTAAATTTCACATTTCCTAGTCTGCCGATGATATCGGAATAAACAGGCATGGCCGAGCACTTTTCAGAACACAGACCGTAAAGCTTTTAGTGGCTGTGAGTTGGTGGCCGTGACCTTGTCTCATGGAGATGAGTTGAGGCAGTACAGTCACCGCAATCAACCCAGCGGTCGCCATTCTGCTCAAAGCCTCACTAACCAATAACACGCGTTGCAAAATCAGCTTGCTTCATTAGTGCTGCTCGGTTCCATTCACAGTTCAAACATTAAACAACGCAAACACAAGAGGACACACATTCTCGATGAGTAGCGGCTGCGCAAACAATGTTCTCCACATTTTTCAGCAACAGCAATCAACATTCATCAACTCTCTTATGCGAGCACAGCAGCCACTTCCAACCAATATTACAGTACTACTCGCTACAAATAACAACAAAATATATAGTATCATAAACGATTATATTAAGGATAGTGATATACATATTTAATGTATCTATCTATATATCTGTATATTTTTAAATACTATTACTATTATTAACTTGTAAATCCACCAAGCTGACTGTAAGGTCTATTCAAGACCTAAGGTCAAATAAATAAATAAAAATCACTACCGCTGTCAAGAAACTTATAACGTATCCGCCCACCCCAGCCACATCTCGTCCCCACTGTTTGCGGGATATATGTAGGTACGTATAAACTGACCACAGCTGGTCGGACCTTCAGGAACTGCTCTCGAACCTATCGATTTTTCGGTATTTCTACCGATTTGGGGTCTTTCCTTCCGATATACCGAAATGTAACGATTTTTCCGCCATTTCTGATAATACAAGGAAGTTTCCCCGATATTTTTAGCGATTTTACATTTTCAAGTTGGCAACCCTTTTCGTTTATGTTTTACGGGGAATTCCTCGATCGATTAAATGCTAAGTAGTTACCTATTGCGAAACGTTCCCGATACCTTTTGGGGGAATATCCTTGTGTCCTACATTCTCGACAATTTTAGGAGATTCTCGAGCTAATGACTGCGGCTATGGTCAAAGAGTATTGAAAAAATTAAGTAGATTTAAGTTTGTATTTTTACGAGTTTGATTGAGGTTAGATATTTTTTTTATTAAATAAAGCAGTAAACGAATTGCAAATTATTAAGTCTGTTGTTTTTGTTATTTTGATTTAATTATATTTTAGTAGTATGAACTAGTGCCCATTCATGATTGAAATTTCTATAGAAAATTCTCGTATTAGTTTTAAATTTGTAGCATATCCTGTAAGTTCCTATTATTTGACAAAGCTAAAGAAGTTTGAAATAATGTAATGAAATTTTAAATAAACTTAAATAACTTGTATTTCATGTTTTAACTTAAAAAAAAATACCTTCACTCACATCTAATGACTTCCATTTATAATACGAAGGTAAAAACGTACATCAAAATGAATCCCATATTTGAATGCAAGTTGGAACCAAAATTTTCTCTCAAACTTTTGGATACAATTTGTCGTCCGGTTGCGGCAGCAGATTGGCATCAATTTGCTCCATAGTTTGATCAAATTGATGCCAAACGAATAGAAATTCTTGTACAGCAAATCTTGCCCAGTAAATTGTGATAAATGGGGTTGTATTTTTTTTTTTTCATATACCGATTTTGGGTACAAATGTAACGAAATTGGTGGGCAGACCTACCGACTTCGCATTTTGACGTTTGAGTCCACTGCCTTCAGGTAATAGTAGAACCCGGACCACGGGGCGTCCCTCAGTTCTCGTATCAACAAAAAAGACGCCCGATTCTAACCTGGCACGCTGAATATTTTTAATACATATACTTTTGCATAAACGGATGTAAGAATTTGTATGACTCCTACATCTGAAACAAATTCAACTCTCCAGCCACAAGCACCACCCATCCATTTTACGAGGTAGTCAATAATGCAGAGATGGTTCTTCATTTCCATCTCAAAAACTATAAGTTCCACGCAATTAAATTAACACGTAACATCGGAACGCATGTTAGATGGTTGATAGATGGAAAAAAATTGACCCCCCCCCTTTTCCACCATTCTCAATATTGTGAGAGCTCCAGGCTCCTGCAGCAAGCTACCAACATAAAAACAATAATCCGTCACATCCAATATTAATGTTCATCACGCGAAATGCGGGGATACGCTCCCCAGAAACCAAAATACGTATAAATTTCGCACATACGAAACTTTATTCGAATTCAAAGTCCCAAAAATTGTAAACAGAACCGGATTAGATGCCTTATACAATTATTTTCTGTAGGCTAATACGGATCAATGCAGGGAGCTAAGTCCCAGGTCATACACAAACTGAGATAAACTGGATTTGTTTCTCTATAATATCAAATGATTCAGGACGCGAATTCGAACTTACATAGTAAGTACTGAATGTGAATCAAAAGCACATTGCCCTTACTTTTACGATAAGTCGTATTTGGTACTTTAATAGCGATGGATCGTTTGCTCCGGTAGCAATTTCCCTACACACCTATTTTCCCTTTTCCTTTTCCAACCTACTTTTCACCTCTACTAATTACAACTTTAAATTCTCTTAGCGTTTTGGTAAATTATTCATCGGTCCACTTGGTAATTTATTCCAATCCCTGACCCCCTTACCTCAGAAAAAAAAGTCTTTCCACACCCTCATGCCTGAAACAAAGTGCCAGTTTGTGATCGTCATCTTTTCCCTTCCATGTACCTCTCTTTATTCGTCCAGCAATATCTTTCCTCATCACCGATATACTCCTTATTCACTCCTATGACTCTCTTCACCCTTCTCTCGTCTTCCAATTCATAACCATATTCCTACAAAACTGTTTTATTTTGATGAAGTGACACACCAGCAACAGATAATTTTTCACAAACGCGGAAAAAAACATTTTGTCAGACAACATAATTTTCTTTTAGTGAAAAATCAGTGATTTGATAACGATCTGAGAGACATTTCGTAACTTGTATGAAATCCTCTCGGGTGACTAGCCGAGTCAAGAATTCGTTGTCTCACGATATTTCGGCTACTAAATTCATTGTCGCCTGGTGAAGTTGGCGACAATGAATTTGGTTGCCGAAATATCGTGTGACGTGTGACAAGTGACAACGCATTCTTGACTCGGCTAGTCACCCGAGAGCATTTCATACATTCTCAACACCGAGAAAGGCTTCGTTCTTATATTTCGAAACATACTACGCTATTTTATCCCTTGGTTATGACAAGAAAATGAAGCAAGTACTGTTGGCCAACATGAGGAGAGGAGGCAGTAGCGCGACGGCCCCAGGTAGAAGCAGGTACAAAGGCAGGACCAGGTAGTCTCCAGGTAGCTATTGTGTTCCCAGAGGGCCAGGTGGCCAGCACCACACCGCATACTACGCAAACCCACACCAACACTGCGCCAACCTAGCCGTTACTGTAAACACAGGCGTCCTAACGACACGAAATGGTTGGAAATGAAACACAGCAGTCGGCCATAAATTAATTATATACTTTAGCCGGTTAGGTTTAGTGTTTTTCTTTAAGTAGCCCATTTCTTCCTATTGAGATATTCTACTAGCCAACAACAGAAAACATGATATCGAAACGACTTTTTTAAAAAAAGTAGCGGCATGTTTATTTCCAAAGACAACACTAATAGTAAGATCCAATACAGCTATCGATTGAACGGTTAGCTTCGAAGGCAATAAATATAAACTAAAGCAAGACAAAAGTGATGAAATGTAACAGAATTGATAGCAGTAATAGCGGATTAAATATAAAAATATTATCGGATGCGATACAACATTTTTAATTTCATTTTTACTTATGGCTTTACGCCTAGTCGCCGTCGAGGTCATTAGATGCGGGATGGGATTGGATACTAGCAACAGGAAGGAATTCGGCCGTGGCCTTTTGAAGGAAGCATCCCGGCATACGCCTGGAGTGATTTGGGGAAACAAGTAAATGAATTCTGCTATTTAGAAAATAAAATTACAACTGATGACCGAAGCAGAAACGATGTTAAAAGCAGAATAACACAAGCGAAAAGAGCTTTCATGAAAAAAACTAATCTTTTAGTTTGAAATATTGATCTAAGACTTAAAATGAAGTTTTTAAAACTCTATGTGTCGAGCACAGAACATTATGGTAGCGAAGCGTGAACTTTAGGAATAACAGAAAGAAGGAAAACTGAAGCATTTGACATGTGGTGCTATAGAACGATGCTGAAAATTAAGTGGATGGATAAAGTACACAATGAACGTGTTTTATAAGTGATGAGTGAGTAAAGAAACTTGAAGAGACTCACAGAAAGAAGAGACAGGATGGTGTGTCACAGTCGAAGGAAAGAACTGTACAGATAGAGAAAGATTAGAATGTAAGAAGCAGATAATTGAAGATGTAGATTGTAATGGGTATGTTGAGATGAAGAGGTTCGCACAAGATAGTAAGGGATTGCCTCAAACCAGTTGAGGGAATGATGACAGCAAAAAATATAGCTCTTTTCAATATTTATACCCGGTTGGAGTATTAATGACAAAGTGCTTAAGTAAACAACGCCAACTATTTGTAACTTTGCAAGAAGATGAAATATGAGAGCGATTTCGAAACGTAGCTTCAAATTGTTGCGCTCCCCCGGTGGTAGGCCCGAGAACATTTTAAGCAGTTAATACTTCGAGAAAGCCTCCATTCATTCATCATTTCTAATTAGTTTTAGCAGATGCTGTGGTATTTTATATTTCAGTAGTTAGTAAGAGTCAGAAGAAATGCTACTTTCATGAAACAGACGCTCATGTTCCCAAAAAGAAAATTTCTAATAAAGATGTTTTAGCTACCATATCTAGACAGTCTCATTTATGGAACATGCTGAAGGAATAACTGCCACCAACGTGAAGTCTACAGACGGTTCACAGTGTTGCTTGTTTATTCTTTAGTCTCGTCTGAAGACTAAGAGATTTGCCGAAAGAAGATGCCACAGAAAATTCAAGCTAAAGTACTTTCACGACATACCATTTAGGCTGGCGATTATTTGCATGACACACGATTATCATAATTCTGGCCGTTCCATTCTGTGTATCTATATTTTAGTTCATAAAACAATATGTAAAACTAACAATACAGATGAAGTAAGGAGCCAACATATTATGGAAGTAATGAGTGAGCAAAGGAGTTTGTGGAAATGACACGATGGTGGGTCATATCACATTTTGTCACGTGCGGGACTAGTTGATTCATAAATGGAGGGAACAATCGAAAAAAGGAGTAAAATTATAACGCTAGAAGCAGATAATTGGGGATTAAGTTGCAACCCGTATGCCGAGGCGAAGGAATTGGCTAAGAAAACAATAGGTAGGAGGATTGTTTCAATTCATTTGTGTGACTGATGACAGAAAAAAAAAGACATCACAGGATTACCGAATGACGCCAAATAAATTTTCTAGGTTAATGGGAAGAAATAACGTGAAAGGGGTGCCCGCTGCTCTACCAATCGTTCAAAATATATTTCTCTTTTAACAGCGCTAAATCAAAAGTGTCAACGGTGGGAGTTGGTTAACATAGTGTTCCACCCACCACAATCTGCCATACCGCCATTCCAGTCGGATTACTAATGACCCCATCATAGCAGTACCGGATTAGCCACGTAGTAAGTGTTAGCAAATGCTACGGGCCCCGCCGAGCCTTCCAGGGGTCCCCACCGCGCCTTCCAGGGGTCCCCACCGCGCCTAGGATTCTCGGGGGCCTCCCCGCCAGGCAAGATAGGCGACCTTTTTTTTGACGCCGTAAACCAAGATCCCCTTCTTCACAATTGCTACGAGCCTCGCGCCGTTTTAATCCGGATTTGCATCATAGCAGAGTCCGGGAAGCGCTATACGCTGCTGGAGATTCATAACAAAAGGCCGGGACGGATAAAGCAAATGAAGAAAACCGCGTAACGCCTACGTGCGTTGTTATGCGGCACTACAATTGTCATTGCACACAAGCCGTACCCACTGAACAGAAACGGTGTCAGGCGAATGTAGAGCCAGCTTGGCGCATATTGCAGCAGCAGATGTTTTACTCCAGGAAGCGGATGCCCTCTCCCCTCAACAGACCATTCTCTCTAACGTCTTTGTCTGCCATCTTGAGGAAACGATCGCCAACACCTGTACAACAGAACGTGTGGATTGCATCGCTTGAATACAAGATGCGCGTGTCAAGAGATGAACGGGCTACATAGGTCCTTTGGGAATAGAGAACATCCATCCGACATGAACAACGCATCACCCGCGGGGTAATAACAACTGATTAACGAATTACCCAACGATATCTGTTGTCACCAAACAGGTTAACAATGCGATAATAAGAAATTACTCTAATCAAAAGCTTTAAGGAAACTTTCAAGTTTCAAAATTTGTGGGCCAAATACACTTTCGTGCTGTGCGAAGGAGTTTGACCAGAAGTATCTATATATGCAAAATCCAAACCGATTCTGAGAAAATCCCGCGTAAATGAACTCAAATAGGTGCGCCTGACAGATTGATGCTCGATCTCTACACCGCATTATACCCCATTCAAATATTTGTGGTGCGTGTTGCCTAATGCAGAATTACAATAGTTAAACAATATTTCAAGTTATTACACGGCACCACATTTACGATACTTGAGTTTTAGTGCGCTTTCGCTCCTCCCTCCACCGTCCTATCATCACCACCACTTCTCAACACGGAATTGTCCCTCATTACTGCTTTATTAAATACAGCAACAGGTGTCCAGCATAGCTATGTTAATCGAGGTAAAATATGGGATGCAAAATCAGTTGGGATTGCTAAAACGTCAGTAATTTATGCTGACATTTTCTCTAGACAGTATCAATCTACTTCTAATGCAAATAACTTCGCGAGATTTTTTCTTCCTCAAAACACTCTTCCTTTTCCCGAAATTTCGACAAATGATTACGGTCTTCTTCACTGAACAAGCCACGAGTATGCTAGTATGACAAATTAGTAACTCAGACTCAGCAGGTGGCTTGCACCTGAAGGAGATCATTGGTTTTGGTAGAAACGTTGGGAAAAGGAGGGAATGTTTGCACCAACCGTAAATCTCGCGAAGTTATTCACATCATCATTATGGCTGCAACAACTGCGAAATATTTTATAATCTTTATATATAAAACCCTCGGCGCGCGTAAACCACATCGTCATAACACTGCTTACAATATAATTTCAGAAGGAGAAGAGAAGATCCAAGAAAACTGAAAATACAGGGCTGCTCCTCTGACTTAACCCACCCAGCCAAGATTTCTTTGTTAGTTGAGCTGTGAATTAGCAGCACAAATATCTAATTCCGTATGGACGAAGAGGCGAGTACATCTAGTCTAGTTTTAAATTCAACAGGAACGAAAATCATTGACGGATCAAACTCTTCTTGTTTCCCTTAGAGGGCATCCATTAATTACGTGATGGTTTTATTTTTAAACATGGACGCTCCCCCTCCTTCACGTGTGGTAAGATGTGGTAGTACCCACTGCTCCTTTTACATGAGATTTGCCTTAAAATTTTTAAATAATTATATTTGATATATTCATGTATTTTGCAATTTGTCACTACACTGATCAGCCAGAACTACCTACCTGCTACCGATATAAACCCGTCCAGGCGATAGCAGCGTCACCTGACGAGGAGTGACTGCTAGTCAGACACACGCACGGTGCATGTAGTATCAGTGAGCGTGCTATCCGTGTTTAGAATGGGGAAGGTGCGCGGTTTATCCGAGTTTGACAGAGGAAAGATTGTAATGGCACGGAGGCTCGGAAAGAGTACTTCGGAAACTGGACGGACTTGTCGAGTGTTCGAGGAATTCTGTGTGTCTTCAACAAGTGGCGAAACCAGTGTGAAACTACGTCCAAACGTCGAGGGGTTGGGTGGCCAGCGCTCATTACAGATATCGGACGTCGTAGGCTGGGCAGGGCAGGGCAGACTGGTAAAACAGGACAGAGGGCGAACAGTGGCGGAACTAACATCAGACTGTAATACTGGGCAGAGTACAAATGAGTCTGAACACACATTGCACCGAACACTCCTATAAACGATGGGCCTCTGCAGCCGACGACACATGCATGTGCCAATGTTAACACCACGACATCGGCAACTACGACTGAAATCGGCACGAGACCATCGTCACTGGACGTTGGCGCAGTGGCAGAGCGTCTGATGAATCCTGATACTTTCTTCATCATGCCAATGGGAGGATGCGAATCCGTCGTTTTCCAGGAGAACAGCTTCTTGACACCTGCACTGCGGGACGGAGACAAGCAGGCGGCGGCTAAATTAGGCTGTGGGGAACATTGACGCAAGCATCCATGGATCCAGTGTAGCTCGTGCAAGCCACCATGACTACCAGTAAGTATCGCACACTGGTTGCAGACCACGTACACACCTTCATGACGACCATGTTTCCCAATGGCAATGGCATTTTTCAACAAGATAATAATAATAATAATTCCGTGTGGTCGTAATGACCTGGAGATAGGATTTTTATTGGCTGCGCATTCTGCCCTATCGTAGCCACCTTAACCTAACCCGACAATCCTGCCAGGTACAGGGGACCTAAAGTTTATGTTGGAATCCGAACCACGGAAGCTTCACTTTACGCAGCAAAGTTGTGCCAGAGGTGAAGGTCGGGTTATGCGCCTTTGAAAATTCCCGCCGAGACAGGGGACCTTTTGATCTCCAGTCACAATCAGAGCCACCAGACCGCTCTTCAGCAAGATGATGCGCTATGGCACAGGGTCGGGAGAGTGTTGGAGTGGTTCGAGGAACACAGTGGCGAGTGCTGGCTCCCAATTCGTCTTATCTGAACCCGACCAAACATATCTGGGATGTGATTGAGCGTGGTGCCAACTCCCTCCAGCGTCCTACCAAGGCCACGCCAAGACGCGTACATAGCTGCTATTAGGCAGGTGGTCATAATGTTGTGGCTGATGTGCTCTTACCTTGTTGTTGTTGAGGTCGATCATGACGTAGACGAGCAGCACGATCTCCTCCTCGTCGGCGCCGAGGGCCTGGCCCTGCTGGCCCGCCGTCGCCACGTACAGCAGGCACAGGTACGGAGACTCCATCATCGTGCTCACTGACCATCGCATGTCGAGTTCTGAAACACACGAACCATTACTATAGCACCAGCGGCGAGGAGCGAGTAAATACCAGACCCCAAAGATGATAGTCATCCACCACGCTCGGTGAACAGTTTCAAGTCAATCAGGATACGACTCCGTTTACAATTTTTTCTAGGTACATGCGCATTACGGTTGCAGCATGTAATGAGCTTTCTTCTTATGAGTGGTTAGTAACAAGGTCAGTCCACGGTGAA
Source organism: Vandiemenella viatica (assembly GCA_031002005.1). Classification (NCBI taxonomy): domain Eukaryota; kingdom Metazoa; phylum Arthropoda; class Insecta; order Orthoptera; family Morabidae; genus Vandiemenella; species Vandiemenella viatica. The sequence continues at coordinate 225,758,325 of CM061919.1, read as the reverse complement.
TCAAATTATATATCAACGTTTCCAGTCAAAAGGAAATAACAGCGTGTTTTGGAGGAGAGGCCCAAATCCTAACGAACGCCTTTACGCTGCCACTCGTTTAAAATTCGGAGATACGACAAAAGATATTAGCAAAAAAATCTGTCGTCAGTCTTTCGACTGGTTTGATGCAATCCTCCATCCATTCATATCCTGTGTTAACCTCTTCATCTCTACATACCCCTTACAACCCACATCCTCAATTATCTGCTTCATATATTCTTATCTCTGTCTTCCTCTACAGCTCTCACCTTCGACTGTTCCCTCCACTAACAAATTAATCAATCCAACATGTCTCAAAATATGACCTACCAGCCTGTCTCTTCTTTCTGTAAGCTTCTTCCACAAACTTCTTTCCTCACCGATCCTTTCCAAAACTCGTTCATTTTTTTACTTTGTCTAATTTTCAGCATTCTTCTGTAGCACCACATTTCAAAAGCTTCAATTTTCTTTCTTTCAGCCCATGTGTTTCGCTACCAAAAAGTGCTGTGCTACATACATAGAGTTTTAAAAATTTATTTCAAATTCCTAGATCAATATTTGAAACTAAAAAATTTCTCTTTTAAATGAAGGCTCTTTTTGCTATTGCTATTTCGCTTTTATCATTCCAGCTTCGGCCATCGGTTGTAATTTTGCTTCCTAAGTAACAGAATTCACTTACTTCTCCTATTGTATCCGATTCTATTTAATCTACTGTGATTGGTAACATAACTAATGTTATTGAAGAATTAATAGCACTCTTCCAAAGCAGTTAACTCTGTAAAACTGCGTTCATCAACAAAACAATTATTCACTAAGTGTAACATAACTTCTTTGACGTAATAACGGACACACATTACAAATATTACTATTATCACCGTACCACAGAGCTTCAGCTAAACATGCGCACGACTCTCCGTTTACACACGCTCAACAACCAAAGATCTTAAGACTAGTTACCGCTATCCGCAAAGACTACACACACAACTGACTGGAATCATATGATACATTAAATCAAATTACACACACCGGTACATTCTTTTATAAGTGGATACAATTACTGTACTTAAAGAAAATAAAATGATTAGTGATCTGTGATATTGTCACAATGTATAATCATTTTTTTATGAGATAGAACTATTTTTCTCGATGTCTTCGGCACGTCTGAAGGCGTTGACAATGAACAATGAACAAGGAAAGAAATACTGACGTCACTGTCCCTGGTATAGGGCTTGTGACACACAAGATCCCAGCCCGTAAATAACCATATGGCATTTAGAGTCTGTGGAGATAAAATGCTCTAATGACTAGCAGGAAACAACGGCAGGCGCTCAGGAGGAAACGCGGTAACCAAACTTGTCTCGTGTAAAAAGAAAACAAACCTTGTTGCAAGGTCAGCTACACAATACCTTGCTGAAATGCAACTGTATCTGTTTTTTTTTTTTTTTTTTTTTTTTTTTTTTTTTTTTTTTTTTTTAAACTGCTTTACGTCTCTTTTTAACATCGAGGTCTTTTAGAGACGGGAAAGGATGGGGGTCAAGGAATGGGAAGGAATTTGGCCATGGCCTTTTGAAGGAAGCATCCCGGCATTTGCCTGGAGTGATTTGGGGAAACCATGGAAAACCCAAATCTAGATGCCCGGGCGGGGATTAGAACCGCCGTCCTCCCGAATGCGAGGCGAGAACGGTAACCGTTACACCGCCCCGCTCGGTAACTGTATCTGGGCTCTCTTCAAGGAAGCGTATATCCTACACATTAAACATAATTTTCATACCTTTAACTGTAAAACTCGAAATACTAAGTTCCAATGAGCGACAGCAAATAATAACCTAGATTAGATACAAACATACAGCAATACCATTAGTCATCATCAGCTTCTCTTTAATGCTACTGCATTAACTGCAATTCCTCCTAGCTAGTTACCGGAACATGTATGTATTTCCTTTACATGTAAACCTAGTTTACTCATAACAAAAGTAATTACATAAAACCACTGAAAAAGGTAATCGAAAAATTTGACTTTTAAATGTTAAAAATACCCAACTTTCTTGTGGCTCTACGCCTCGACGATGTCGATAAATGGGAAAGGGTCGATAGGCGGGAAAGGAACGGGATGCAATTCGACCATGGCCTTATGAAGCATTCGCCTGGAGTGATTTCGGGAAACCAATGAAAACCGAGATAAGGATGGCTGACGGAGATCCTAACCCGCGTCCTCATGAATGCGAGGCCAGAGCATTACCGCTCACCAACCATCTTCGCTCCAAACATATTTTGAGACCAAAAACATGATTTATCCATGAAATTTAATTTTATACATGTTTCTGTTTTTCAGTAACTTTGATGGCGAACAAAGCAAATATGTCATTTAAAATAGTTGCTTCAGTGTAGTTTCAAAATCACACACAATGATGTGCTGTAACCACAAAAACTATTTAGGAACAGACAGATTGTCATGTCACAAGTGATACTCAGTTATAGTAATATTCCACTCATACTTGGTTCAAAACGAAATTGCCTCAATATAGTTCCTTAATATCCTGGACTTCATGGATAAGTGTATAAATTCTTACCAAGACAACACGAATATGTCAGCACATCAACCGGACAGATGAAGCGATAGAACTACTATTTGATTTCATCGTCAGCATTTAAGTTAGAGAGAAGAACATTCACATGTTGCAGGAAAATCCAGTACTGCGATTTGCGGACTTCAGGTAAGGGATAGCCTTCCAGCGTCTACATTAATTTGTTTGAATAAAACCGATAGCCCTTCAATCCCTGGTATTTCGTGTAGTAGGTTAAGCTCTTAAGGGGGTGTCCGTTAATAACGTGAGGTGTTTTTCCGGAATTCCGGGTTCCCCCCCCCCCCACCTGGTGAGGTTTGGTGAGATCTGGTCATAACCCCCCCCTAAGATGACGAGAGATTTTGAGGCCCCCCCCCGGTAAATGATCTCGTAGTTTTTTTTTCTCCTGCTTCCGAGGACGGTTACACCCCCCCCCCCCTCCCCCATAAAGGTCGGTATCCGTGTCATTTCTAGACCTCCGTAGTTTGTGGACCTCTTTTTTTAAGCTCTACTGTCCTTCAAGAATTTCAAAAGCTCACGTGAGATTTCCCCCCCCCCCCCCTCTCTCCACTTGGTGTGACTTCGCCGGAATCCCCCCCTTTTTCCTCTCTTTAACCTCACGTTATTAATAGACGCCCCCTAATTAACTTGTATACCACAACTAACTTCGGAAAATCATAGATATACCTGCTAGGAACAGGGTGCAGAGTTGGAAAAGGAGAGGGGGGGGGGGCGAGGAGGAGGAGACGAAAGGGTTTGCAGGGCAGAGACTGTTACTGACAGGTGGAGTTTCTGGAGTGTGCTAAACGCAATCATCAGGTGCATTCTTTTTTGCTTAGACTCAAAGCGTCATCGAAGTTGGGAAAGCAATAGTATCATCGGGAAAGGACATCGGCCACAGCCTTTTATAGGAACCATTCCGGCATTCATCTGGATCGATTACGAGAAACCACGGAAAACCGAGATGGCCGAAATGGTGTTTGAACCCGCGTCCCCCCGAATGCCAGGACCAAACATTACCACTCAACCATCAGGCCAACAGTTTACGTTACACCGATACCAGACTACATTAGCGATACTCTTCAGCAGAGGTTTTATGCCTTAGAACTGACAACTGTTAGCGCTCCAGCTGTCTAATTTCACTCAGGAACCGGTTTGTGGAGCGAGAATATTTACTGCAGTGTAAATTATCGATCCATTAGTAGACATCCATCACTTTTCTCTTGCGTATATCCAGCAGCTATATCGAAGTCAAGAGTTGGTGGATTTTATACGGATAGTTGTAAACACAGAGCCATGGTGTAGGAAGCCTTGAGAATGAGACGTTACGGAGTATAGAAAAATGCAGACATGTATTAAGATAAATGATGAATAATAAGAGCTGTAATGTGGTTTGGGAATGACCTTAGTGAAAGATTCTTGGACGACCTGTGCTAGGTTTAAGTGGCGAGACGGCACGCAGCTAATTAACACCGGAAATCTTGTGGACAGACAATACGCTATTATGTGGCCAGCCAGGTGTACTGGGAGCTAGGCTAGCGCCCAACAAGCGTCCACTACATAGAAATCCGAAACGCTATCGCAGGTTAGTGCACACAATTCTACTTAGCAACACAATGGTGCGAAGAAATATGCTGCCAGCTATAAGAGCTGTTTGTAGATTTCACGTCACAATAATTGTTTACATTGGAAGGAAATAGTACTGGTTAGGGTAATAACATTAAGGATAGAGAGGAAGGCCACCACGTCGCAATAATTAATGCATTACAACTACACTCTCAAAACTACAGACGAACTTCAGACGGCAAATGTGACAGCATGTTTTTTGTAATACGTCAGAATGAACAAGCTGACAACAAAATAAGGAATTACAAGCTGTTCAATAAGAAATAACAATAAAAAAAACTATTGAGTCGGTCTCTCGACTGTTTTGATGCAATCCTCCACCTCTTCCTATCTTGTGCTAAACTAATCTCAACGTACTCCTTACAACCTACGTCCTCGATTATCTATATTTCAATCTGTCTACCTGTACAGTTCTTACCTTCGACTGTTCTCTCCACTAACAAATTAATAAATCCTCGCATTACCTTAAAATAAGACCCACAATCCTGCCTCTTTTTTCTGTAAAACTTATCCAAAAACTTCTTTCCTCCCCCATCATTTCCAAAACACGTTCGTTTCGCACTTTATCTGTTCACTAAATTTTCAGTGTCTTTCTGCAGAACCACATTTCAATTATTTTTTTTTCTGAAGTTCATAAAGTCCATGCTTCGCTACTTAAGTGCTGTACTCCAGAGTTTAAAAAGTCCTTTTTTAGTCTTAGCTCAATATTTGAAACTAACAGATTTCTCTTTTTCAAGACTAGTGACAAACTTTGAGGGATAACTGTCGAAAGCAACATAATAATTATTACAAAAAAGTCATGTTGGAGATTTTTTAAACGGGGCTGTTAAATGTGTTACATACCATTACAAAGAGAAGAGCGTCTTATATATATATATATATATATACAAAAAGCTAACAATACCGGGAATGATAACGCTGAACATCACTTTTTCATACCAAAAACACATCGAAACGTCCGGTATTCACAGCTGCCTTCTGCCGGTCCTTTATAATTTGCAACAGCTGACCCGTGACTGTGTGCAGGGAAAACCCAGTGACAAGTACCTGGGAATGAATGATACGTGCGTAGAGTGCGCATACAAAATTTGGTTTTTGGAAATGTTCCAGCGCCACGATCAGACCGGATTAAACGCAGCTGTGGGGCGTGTTAACATACAGACAACCTCAAAAGGTGATAGGTATGCTGTTGCTGTTGGTAGTTGTGAGATTGGATTTTACCAGGCATGGCCCGCACCTAAACTTGAAGGTTAGATCATTTCAAGAAATAGCGGAAAAATAAGGGGTGAGGGAACAGGATTAACCATGATTTGATCCCTGTTATTTGTTGTGTCTGTATTGTGGCTTTTTAAAGTCAAAAGTGGACTGCTTAAAGTATTGCCGTCAAAGAATATACGAATAGTTCTTTATCAGTTTAAAATCTATTTACAAGCAGTCAGTATTAAAGAAGTCACCATAACACCTAAATCTCATCAGTGCAAACAAGAAGTTAATGTAAATTTGTTAGAAAGCAATAGTGTAGGTTTAAGGTTGGTATAAGATAATATCGGAAACAAAGAGCATAAAACCAGAAACGTGCAGGAGTACCTATATCTATAAAACGACAACAGCATGTATTGTTTCCAGAAAAACTCAAAAACTATTCGATGGGGTTTTCACCGTTTTAAAGATTAGAATCTCAAATGAATTGTTTGGTATATCTTATGGTTCAACGTAACATAACGCCGTAGCTGTAAGTGAAAATCATATATATTATTTCTATAAGGAATTTTTTTGTCACAAGCCTATATCTTCCTTCATACTTAACCGAAATCAATGAATGAGATGTCATTTTAAAGCTTATGGTCTCCACTTTGGTTAAATCGTATTTTAAGCAAGGAAGTTTTCAGAATTCGACCCTTAAAGGGCAAAAATGTAAATTTTTCTAAAATGCTGTTTTCTGTGTTACGAGTCAGTTATCTCCCTGGATACCTATCTGAAACCGTTTTATGAAGTATCGTTTTAAAGATTAAGATCTCCGCTTTAGTGACGTCATATATTAAGCCAGAAAGTTTTCGGAATTCGACATTTAAAGGGCAAAAGTATCAATATTTTTGCAATGCAATTTTGTGTCACGAGCGATTTATCTCCCTTAATATCTAACCGATTTAGATAAATGAGGTATCATATTAAAGAATAAGGTCTCCGCCATGGTAACATTATATTTTAAGAAAGGAATTTTTCGTAATTCGACCCTTATAGGGCAAAAATATCACTTTTTTTAAAATGCGTTTTTTTGTATCTCGAGCCATTTATCTCCCTGGATATCTAACCAAAATAGATAAATGAGGTAGGATTATGAGGAGTAATTTCTCAGCTTTGTGACATCATATTGTAAGAAAGAATGTGTTTGAAATTCAACCCTTAAAGGGAAAAAGTATAAATTTTTCTATAACGCATTTTTGTGTCACGAGCGATTTATCTCCCTTAATATCTAACCAATATAGATAAATGAGGCATCATATTAATGAATAAGGTCTCCGTCATGGTAACATTATATTTTAAGAAAGGAATTTTTCGTAATTCGACCCTTATAGGGCAAAAATATCACTTTTTTTAAAATGCGTTTTTTGTATCTCAAGCCATTTATCTCCCTGGATATCTAACCAAAATCGAGAAATGAGGTAGGATTATGAGGAGTAATTTCTCAGCTTTGTGACATCATATTTTAAGAAAGAATGTTTTTGGAATTCAACCCTTAAAGGAAAAAAGTATAAATTTTTCTATAACGCATTTTTGTGTCACGAGCGATTTATCTCCCTTAATATCTAACCAATATAGATAAATGAGGCATCATATTAATGAATAAGGTCTCCGTCATGGTAACATTATATATTAAGAAAGGAATTTTTCGTAATTCGACCCTCATAGGGCAAAAATGTCACTTTTTCTAAAAGGCGTTTTTTGTATCTCGAGCCATTTATCTCCATGGATATCTAACCAAAATCGATAAATGAGGTACGATTATGAGGAGTAATTTCTCAGCTTTGTGACATCATATTGTAAGAAAGAATGTGTTTGAAATTCAACCCTTAAAGGGAAAAAGTATAAATTTTTCTATAACGCATTTTTGTGTCACGAGCGATTTATCTCCCTTAATATCTAACCAATATAGATAAATGAGGCATCATATTAATGAATAAGGTCTCCGTCATGGTAACATTATATTTTAAGAAAGGAATTTTTCGTAATTCGACCCTTATAGGGCAAAAATATCACTTTTTTTAAAATGCGTTTTTTGTATCTCGAGCCATTTATCTCCCTGGATATCTAACCAAAATCGAGAAATGAGGTAGGATTATGAGGAGTAATTTCTCAGCTTTGTGACATCATATTTTAAGAAAGAATGTTTTTGGAATTCAACCCTTAAAGGAAAAAAGTATAAATTTTTCTATAACGCATTTTTGTGTCACGAGCGATTTATCTCCCTTAATATCTAACCAATATAGATAAATGAGGCATCATATTAATGAATAAGGTCTCCGTCATGGTAACATTATATTTTAAGAAAGGAATTTTTCGTAATTCGACCCTTATAGGGCAAAAATGTCACTTTTTCTAAAAGGCGTTTTCTGTATCTCGAGCCATTTATCTCCATGGATATCTAACCAAAATCGATAAATGAGGTACGATTTTGAGGAGTAATTTCTCAGCTTTGTGACATCATATTTTAAGAAAGAATGTTTTTGGAATTCAACCCTTAAAGGAAAAAAGTATAAATTTTTCTATAACGCATTTTTGTGTCACGAGCGATTTATCTCCCTTAATATCTAACCAATATAGATAAATGAGGCATCATATTAATGAATAAGGTCTCGGCCATGGTAACATTATATTTTAAGAAAGGAATTTTTCGTAATTCGACCCTTATAGGGCAAAAATGTCACTTTTTCTAAAAGGCGTTTTTTGTATCTCGAGCCATTTATCTCCATGGATATCTAACCAAAATCGATAAATGAGGTACGATTATGAGGAGTAATGTCTCAGCTTTGTGACATCATATTTTAAGAAAGAATGTTTTTGGAATTCAACCCTTAAAGGAAAAAAGTATAAATTTTTCTATTACCGATTTTTGTGTCACGGGCGATTTATCTCCATTGATATCTAACCGATATACATAAATGAGGTATCATATTAAAGAATAAGGTCTCCGCAGTGATAACATTACATTTTAACAAAGGAATTTTTCGTAATTCGACCCTTATAGGGCAAAAATGTTAATTTTTTTCAAATGCGTTTTTTGTATCTCGAGCCATTTATCTCCCTGGATATCTAACCAAAATCAATAAATGAAGTAGGAATATAAGGAGTAATGTATCAGCTTTGTGAAATCATATTTTAAGAAAGAATGTTTTTGGAATTCAACCGTTAAAGGAAAAAAGTATAAATTTTTCTATAACCGATTTTTGTGTCATGCGCGATTTATCTCCCTTAATATCTAACCGATATAGATAAATGAGGTATCATATTAAAGAATAAGGTCTCCGCCATGGTAACATTATGTTTTAAGAAAAGAATTTTTCGTAATTCGACCCTTATAGGGCAAAAATGCGTTTTTTGTGTCTCGAGCCACTTATCTCCCTTGATATCTATCCAAAATCAATAAATCAAGTACGATTGTGAGGAATAATGTCTCAGCTTTGCTGACATCATATTTTAAGAAAGAAGTGTTTATAATTCAACTATTAAAGGGAAAAAGTATAAATTGTTCTACAACGTATTTTTGTGTCACGAGCCTTATATTTCCCTTGATATCTAATCGATATAGATAAATGACATATCGTATTAAAGACTAAGGTTTCCGCCGTGGTAACATTATATTCTAAGAAAGGAATTTTTCATAATTCGACCCATAAAGCGCAAAAATGTCAATATTTCTAAAATACGTTTTTTGTGTTTCGAGCCATTTATCTCCCCGGATTTCTAACCAAAATCGATAAATGAAGTAGGAGTATGAAGAGTAATGACTGAACTTGGTGAAATTATATTCAACCTCACTATTCATCGGATTTTATTCTCGAAATTTTCGCACGGGTCGTCTAGTCTGAACGTATTGCGTGAAACACCGAAGATGAAATACCAACCAGGTGCATACTTCATAAAAAAATAATAGCCATAATATACGTTAAGGTTTCCTTTCTTAAATTTTGTTTTTTAGTCTTTAAACTCCATAGATGGCCGTATGGAATGAGAAGAGGAAAATATTTAAATTAATTTTAATAATATACTGAAAAAACTGTTCGATATCTTCTTTGGTTCTTGAAGCTACTATCTCAGCCCACACAGCTACAATCTCTATGATGAAGTTTGGAAGTGAAATTATATTCGCTGTTGACAGTAAGTAATACATATTTGATGGGTTTGAACATGAAAGGGAACTGTTTTAAAAGCTTTAGTATTGGCATTTCCGGTATTTTTATAATTTGTTGTTGAACGATTCTGTCTCTTCCATATTTCCTGAAAAAATTCATTGTTTCTATTGCTGCACGAATCGTTGTGATTATTTTGATGAAACTTGGTGCACTGATAGGACTGGTTCCTGATAGGATGGCTAAAAATATTGCAGGAACAAATTAACCCCAACCCCATCTCTTTTCTGCTACACAGGGGGTTAACCGTTTAAATACGCATAGAAAATGGAGCGACTGACGTGAAATTTGATTCACAAATGCAGAAAACTGACCTCTGTTATGGAGTTCAATATTTACTGTGCTGGAACATCAACTTAGGTCATAATAGGCAATGCCGGAATCTCTGGTAGTATTAAATAAAGTTCGATAGCTTACCTTAAACATATGAAACACAAATAGCTACATGGGTTGAGTCTTGTTTAAAGGAAGGAGTCTTAGACAAGGTTCCTAAGATAACAGAGTATACTGCAGAGGAGAACTGGTGGACGAATATTCATACTGGTGATGACTACTGATGAGTTCATGTTTATCCACAAACAATGAAGAGGAATTGCTGGTGATATAATCTTTGGAGTATAGAAGGGAAAGAGAAGAACCATAGCTGCTTACCGAAGTTGGAGGATGAATGAACAAAATGAGACCGTTTAGATATCAGATATGTTAATAAAGTGATCACGATAGGTGGGGATCTGAGTATACCTACTGGAAGATGTGTGCAATTACCAATAGAGGTTGCAGAGATTTGCAAACACGTTACTGAGCAAGCAGAATTTACACGAGAGTTAGAACTAAATATGTAAATGGAGACTTTCCCGGCGTATTGATTCAATGAAAGTTTCTCGGGAGTCCAGCCGGATGGTGTCATAAAACGACGACGTTTCGACAACCTGCTCGGTTATCTTCATCAGGTCTATTCTTGATATTCGGAGGCAGTCTGTTTTTGTGATTTTGAGAAGAAATATCAAGAATAGACCTGATGAAGATAACCGAGCAGGTTGTCGAAACGTCGTCGTTTTATGACACCATCCGGCTGGACTCCCGAGAAACTTTCATTGAGAACTAAATATGCCGGATATTTTTTCAATAAAGTCTAGTGAAAATTATGTGTGGACTCGCGTGAAGGAGGGAATAAGTGATTATGATGCGGCTGTGATGGAATTAAAGGAGCTCAGGAACACAGAAACCAAGGAAAAGGTAGGTTATAGATATTATGACAGGACAAGGATTTCAGAACTGAGGAGGTATTTTCGGGAGAGATTCAGTGTGTGGAATGAAGGCACTGCTACAATAGAGAGTTGGAAACATTTCAAAGAAAATAGTAAGAATGGGGGAAGAAATATAAGGAGGAGCACAGAAACTGCATACTCCAATAGGGATGTCTGGACGCTGAAGAAGTTGGCGAGAAAATTCATGAAAAATGTCATGGATGGGTGCGGAATATTGAATGATGCAAGTAGAAATTTCAATAGCTATGTTAGAGGAAAAGATGATATTCAGAAAATTATGGAAAAAATTGTTACAGATGATATGAAAATGGCTGAGATACCAGTTTGATGATACTATTATGATTTGTCACACATGGGCAGATGGAGAATTAACTAAGGATGATTATTCCCATGTTAGTGTAGTAAAAATAAGCATACTGGCATACTAGAAATAGAGTCACAAGTTATTATAAAACAGTTCATAAGAAAGGGGAAACAAATATGGTTGAGAACTATAGACATATCGGTCTGAGGTAAATTGTGGGCAAGTTGAGGGAGTGTTGGATAACCAGCTGCTTAGCAACATATGTGAGTAAATGATGGTCTGTAAATCAGCAGCATGGATTTAGAAGAGGCTACTCATGTGAATTTCAGCGAGTATTTTTTGGGCCCAAGACACGGGAAGAAATTCAGCCAAGGCATTTTCAAGGAACCATCCCGGTATTTATCTGGAGTGATTTAGGTATACCATGAATAATCTAAATCTGGATGTCATGACGAGATTCGAACCCTTGTCATAGCGTTACCGCTCACCCAACACGCTCCGGATTGGTAACTGAATGGTTGTGAATAAGGTTAAGACCATTGGAATAAACTGTAACTTGCTGGGTGGAGCAAGAGGTAGAAAGCAAGAAGTCAATAGTGGGTAATTTAATATCGAGGGAAGCGTTCCACAAGATAGTGTATAGGGTGGTGGCGATCTGGAGGGCGCGGGTACAAATCCCCGTTCGGCCATCCAGATTTCGGTTTTCCACGGTTTCCCGAAATCACTCCTGGCGAATTCCGGAATGGTTGATTCAAAAAAGCCAAATTCCTTCCCGTTTTTTGTTTTCATCCTCTCTAGCTTCTAACGTCATCCACGTCAACGAGGCGTAAAGCCCGAAGAAATAAACAGCATTGGTTTCAATACTATTCATTATTCTGTTGTTGATCTGTATGAGATTACTGCTATATAATAGGATTAAATCGAGGGAGGATTGTGTGTAAATGCAAAGGGATCTAGGCAGGGATCTTGTTGGGGGATGGAGATAGACAGGGAATTAAGATAATCGCTAAGAAGTCAGCGTATTATGCAAAAAATTAGGAAAAGGAATGTTTTCTGTGACTGTTCAGAGGAAAGTTAATTGTGATTGAAGGAATGAAATGTAAATACCTGGGAATATCAGTTGACAGTAAGCTGAAGAGGGCAGGGCAGATTTGGGAGGTTGTAGGAAAAGGGTTCAGAGTATGTCTCTTTTTGAGAGTATAATGAAAGGACGTATCGGGGAAATAAAAGAAATTGGTTACAAACACTTGGGTAATCCATTGCTTGGATGTGGGGGTATAGTATAGGACCCACATTATGGGTCCCATGTATAGTAGTTGGCGCGATTGCAAAGGAAGGGAGCTAAATTTGATTTTGGAAATTACAGCTAAACGCAATCAGTAATAGTAGTACTTACCAGGGATACTGGAGAATGTCGAACAATGCCTATCACCCATCGGAAATTAGTTAGTATAACCATGTAAGGTATCGTTAACAACCGACAGGCCTCTCTGCAGATTACATAGTACTGCTGCAAACCACTCCTACACCTGAATCCTGGGGTTGGCTTCAAGAGTTACCTTTTTCTGTCGGAAGATAAAAGAGGAACAATCCCTATTCTGACAGTCTCACGACGAAATGTTATCCGAATTGTGGCATAATCTGTCTGTTATCAAGACTGATTAAAACAGTGATATGAAACTAATCAGAAAATTGTGACGGAATCCGCGAAATATTGCGTGTGTGAAAACACGAATCTCACTCGAGAGTGTTATACGATAGTTCAAGGCCGGGAAAAACTTTTACATTCGTAAGTACGACATTTTGTTGTGAACAAATTATTACTGCTAACCATTTGCAAATACATAACAGCCAGTTGGATCAGATTGTTTTCAAAAAGCAAGAGGAACAAAAACGGAAGTCAGAAAAGCTGCCCAGTTTGAATATGACAATGGTTCAGTAAATACCCTTACGTACCTATTTCACTGTAATCTTCTCTTTAACGGCATAATACTTAGTAGATAGTGATTTTTTTGGAATAATTAATGTAAAAGGAATCAAATATTGAGGAAATAAAATTGAAGAAAAAGAATAACTCACTGACGAAAAACGAAACAGAGAGAGAAATGGTAGAGAAGAATTAACTGTCAGCTTGTGTATGTACCACATCTCCCAGAAACAGACCTCCTGGTAATCAAGAAAAGGCAATCAGAAATGGAAGCAGCCTTGGTGTCCCTACAATAGCCTCAGCGGAACACAGCCTTTCAACACGCAAGTTTTTTTTCCTCCTCAGAGATTCGCAACTGGGCTGCGGTAGAAACAAAATTTGTGTCGGTATTGTTGCCCACCAGCAGATCGTTAAGGGAAAGTTGGCGACCCAATTGAGTAAGCTGAGGTTGTTATTGTGTTTCTGCTGCTGAAAAGGAGAAAAAGCTCAGCACTGTCGATGGACAAGATGGCTGCTCATCCTGTGACAACTCTACCTGCAACCAACAGCAAGGACTCCAAATCAAAAAAATTTCCGAAATAGAATGAAGACTTATTTAGGGCGCTAATGACCTCGATGTCGACGCGCCCTATAACAACAACAACAAGACTTTTTGTCAAAACTCTTTTATAATGCTTTTAAAACTAAAACGCCAGGGAAAAATAGTGTAAATACTAAGACAAAATTTTGGTTATCGTTATTATTATTACTCCACGATTAACTAAAAGAGGGTCGCGGAGGCATCAATGAAGTTGGAAAGATTCAACAGAATTTGGTTTGAATTTTGTTCCTTAGGCGCTGCGCCGATGGAAAATTCGCGGTGAATAACTCAACTTCTTGATTAAAATAAAAAGTTTCACGGGATTAATCAACACACGTTGAACTTTCAACAGTCAAAATCAGAGATGGAGGTTTACGGGTGCAGTTTTCGGAACCTCCCGGCTAAGGCAACGTATACACATTAGTATTAATGAACAGCGATGGGGCATATGCCTCAGTGGCAGTTTTCCTACTAACCTTCTTCTTCAATGTTTGAGGTAACTAGTTTAGCATATTCCTTGACAATTTGGTCCAGTCTCTAAATGAAAATTTTCCCAACACTTCATGACTGAACCAGATGTGGCGATATTCATCTCTTCCATTCCATGCATCACACCCAATTTTCTACCAACAGGCATCCAAAACTCATCGTCAATGTATGCTTCATACACCCCTAGAATTCTCTTCCGCCACTGCTGTGTTTTGTATTTATTGGACCCTTGGCATCATATAGAGTACTCCTATTCCATATTTATCATAAGGAGTTACTGATTGTGTTCTACGGTAATTTCCGCAAATGTAAGTGCCCTCAAGATGATGGCACGTCACACTAACGAAAATTCGTTGAACGGCCAACTGATCCGGCCACATGCCCGAGAAATCTTCAAGCAGCAGATTCGCCGGAAGAACCTACGATTACATACCAGCTGCCCTCCTTTGAAAAACTTCCGACTCCCGTATTGGTGGATCCAATACTCATCAACATTATCATTTTGCAACGTTTCCGCTATCAAAAGTCGTCCGCAACATCATCTTCCGAGGTTGTGCTTACTTTGAAAGCAAGTTTCCCTCTACCACTGGCTTGCTAGGCCTGTCGTAGTTTTGAGTAAGGGGACGGATGTATCGCCGATGTCCGTGAAACTTGCAACTTGAGTTCTATGTGATAAGTATAGTTTGGATGTTTAGGACAAGTCATATTTTTTTCCTGCATTCTTTTTTACCTGAAATGCTAAATTGAACACTGATTTAACATTTTTGATTGTATTTAAATGTATTTTATATAGCATATAAATGCATGTTCAGACCATTTTCCTAGTTTTGGTCATATTTCAATAATATTTATGGTCATACTTTGAGGAAAAATCGGGTAGTTTTTTTTTAATAGTACCGGGAATTCACTAGATATAGATGAGAAGTAAAAAAATTATCGACAGAACTGTGCTTCTGCTATACAGGTGGCGGAAAAATGTAATTTTCGCTGTGGTCAGAATTCACCAGTCAAGTATTAAAGTTATACATTATTGTCACTCTCTAAACGTAAAGTTCCGCCCGCCTTTTAATCTCGACATTGCAGCAGCACCATGCCTGTCTCGAGCCGCGTCAATCAATGTCTCAATGAAATATCCTGTCATCTTTAATTCTGTAGTGGATCAGTGAGTAGACCTACCACCATGCCGAAAGTAAAATTTTCGGAAAGTGCGAAGTTACGTAAGGGAATTTAGAAAGGAGTATTTTAGTACAGATGAAAAGTTATATTCTGTAAATTATCTGAAATTAAAGTGACTTCAACAAAACGATTTAAAATTTAATTTCCCAATGGTGCAGTGAATGCACAAAAGCAAATTATGTTGTCTATATGGAAGCGACTATACTATATAAATGATGTATAATCGAGCATGTTTTGATGTATAGTAAATTTAAATATTTGGTCATATTTTGTTATCTTTAGTTCATATTTACTCGTTTTTAAGGTCATATTTGCCTGCATATTTCTATATTATTTGGTCATAAAGAGCCGAACCCTAGTGATAAGTGTATTTATGTTTGTGAAATCTGTAGTTTATGAACCGGAAATTCAGTAGCCTAGGTGATTGCAGAAAACCGCATAAAAATCGCATTCAGAACGGACGGTACGTGGGGATGAGGATTTCAATCACACTAACGGAGAATAAAGCAACCACGACTTTGCATCCTGGTTCCAATCTTTCCAACAGATGCTGGACCTTGAAACTTCTGATTGCCACCTCCCCAAATGAATTTACTATCAAATGTCATGCCAAGACATTTACACAAAAACAATTCCTCAACTTTACAATTGTAAAAAACTTAGTACACAACCCGATGGTTGGTTGGATCCTACCAAAGGAGGCATACTAAGCCATTGTGTTAGAGATAGGACGGCCAGTTCCTTCCATCGGGATTTACATTTTCCGAACCACAGAACGACCTAGCATAGCTCATCAGATTAAACACAACTCTTAAAATTCATGCATCCGCCAGGATTGGGTGACACTCATCTGAGGCAAAGCTTTGTATTAGCCTGACCTGTATGTATGTAAATATAAATGAACGATTGTAACGGAATCTATCAATTCAATTTTCATCCACTTCCAGACATCCGAGTTATTTGAAATTTTGCACACGTATTAAGAACCGGTGGCAATAGAATAATTTTATGGCTATGTCCTGATATTCTCATTACTTTGAAAGACAATAGAAAACTGCTGAATGCAATGGAATCTTTAATTTCAATGTTCACCCTGTTCCTGACGTTCAAATTCTTTGAAATATTGCATACGTGTCAAGAACTGGTGAGAATACAATAATTTCTTAGCTATGTCCTGATATGCTCTTTACTTTGACAGTAACAATAGCCACAATCAGATGAGATTCTCGCACGCAGTGTTTGTACGCAGATCAACATTTTCCGTGCCATATCCAGGTACAGGGAAGCTGTATCCCGGAATAAAAAACGATACATCGTCTTCCTAATATCTCTCAACTTCCTCCATGTTTACGTAATCACGAACTTGTGAAATTCCTTCAATAGCCACCTAAAAAGGCTGACTTTTTTTATTTCGATGTAAATGAGCAGTGAAAGAATTATGCTCATGGAAGCGTGCTTTATAGAATAGTTTGAACATCTGGAATATGAGATAAGAAAACTGAATAACACTAATAGAAAGAAGTTGAAAAATAAGGGGGTAGCAAGAGTTTGGAACGACGGATATGGAAAGAAGTTTGGGGGAGGATTGTAGCGCAACAAGAGATGAGAAGATAGGTTACATTTTAAAACATGCACGCATCTTTAATTTGATAGAGAAGGGATTAGAAAAAGGAGGACAAAGATTAAAATATAAAAATCATATGATGTATGTTGTACTTAGTATAGTGCGATCAAGAGATTAGAGACTCAGGATGTCTAGATTAACCAGGACGTCTAGATTAACCAGGACGTCTAGATTAACCAGGACGTCTAGATTAACCAGGACGTCTAGATTAACCAGGACGTCTAGATTAACCAGTTCTCACCTAGTTGAAGTGACCTTTACTCAACAGAACCTAAAAAATAACGGAACTCCTGGCTTAAGAGATATCTGAAGGTAAGTGTCGCAATACTACAGCATTTCTCGTTTCCGTTCATCATTCAATACACGTTCCTGCAGGGAATTACGGGCATCAGACACGCAGAAATGTGGTAACTTTGAAATAAAAGTAAAAACAGTCATTAGTATGAGATAGCTTGAGGAACAATGGCGGCTTCTCGCGACATCTGATTCTTAACTTACCTATTACGAATGTGCGCAATCCAGTATTTATGACTTACTATAATCATTTTTCTAACGCTTAACACCTGACTGCCTGTGATGTAAAAGCTACTTTTTTGAATGAATAAAAGTAGTTAAAATTTATATATACTGTCAACTTCCAAAAAGAGGCTGCAAAAAAAAAACAACTAAAGGCGCAGGCTATGTGTCGTAAGGACGAACAAGAAAAAACTAAAAAATTTATAGCAGATAGAAGTACATAAAACTCTTGAAACATTAGCCGTACGGTAGTTGCATATGTATAAGCCAGTTAGCAAACTTCATTTAAACAGTTTTTTCTGCTGCTCGTAACAACCAGTTTGCCTAGCATCCTAGTTTTTATCTTATACTTGGTAGAAATTAAAAAAAAAAATTGAGAAAGTAACTGAAAAGAAGCAATATGATTAAAAAAAAAAAAAAAAAAAAAAAAAAAAAAAGAACAGATATGATCTGGCAGGAGTGATATTCGTAATTCTGGTGATTTCCACGGATCTGGTACAAACTATATGCCGTATGAACTGACTGAAAATTGTTGTAGACAGATTAGCTGAGCAGATCAGGTTGGTAGTAGTGTGTGAAGAGCTGACATCGAAACTGGAAGCCCAGAGAGTTCCTTATTTGCCAAAAATTCAAGCGTTAGGTGGAAAGGAACAAGGAAAGAGAAAGAGTTTGGTCGTGACATTTCGAAAAAATCATCCCGGCATTCGCTTGGAATGATTTATAGTAATCTAGATGGCCGGACAGGGAATTCGAACCAAGTCCTTCCGATTAAAGTTTTGAAGACTAATAAGTAATTACTAAGTAATGATATCCTCTTATCACAACGATACTGAAAGTATAGTTTGTGTTCACACTTGACCTTAAACAGTGCTTGTTAAGGGCAATACAGACACATTAGGGGGCATCCACAAATTACGTGAGGTGTTTTTCCGGATTTCTGGACCCCCCCCTCCCCCTTGGTGAGATTTCGTGAGATCTGGCCGGACCCCCCCCCCCCTCTGGTGAGATCAGATCCGTGAGAACCCCCCCCCTAGAAATCGCACTCGAAACTTTTGTAGACTCTTTTTTTTTTTTAGGTCACACCCTAACTTTTTCACGAAATACCCTCCTAAAATCGACTTAGGCGCAAATTGTAGACCTTTTTTTTGGCTCTACTATCCCCAAATTTTTCGCAAAATCTCACGTGAGATTTCCGTAGACCCCCCCCTCCCCCCTGGTGAGATTTGGTGAGATTTCGCCGGACCCCCCCCCCCTATTTCACCTCACGTAATTTATGAACGCCCCCTTACGCTACGTTGATTAGACGAATTCTAACGCTATGGTATCAAAGATTTGCATTGTGTAGTCTTCACTTTCCTAGCGTTTGGCTTTAAGTATCGTGGACGTCGAAGCGGGAAATGAGTGGGGACAAAGAACGGGAAGGAATTCGCTCATTGCCTTTTGCAGGAACTGTCCTGGCATATAAAACAAAAATTCGTAAATGGAAAAAGCGGTAATATTTAAATTAATTAATTTTAAGATTAAAAAATAAAAGAAAATCGTGAAACAGGAAATGAGATGAGTGATAAAATTTCATCCGGAGCTTTATCGCAATTAAGTAATGTCTTGGTGGTATCCATGCAATCTACTACATCAATATACTAAGTGCCATAAGAGTTTAAGGAGGAACAATCGGTTTGCTGCGATTTGCTGACGCTAGTGCAAATAAATTACCGAATAGCGGAAAGAATTTCGATTAAATATGAACAAATGTCATCAAATGTAGCGGAAATTACAGGTAAAGTGCAAGTATCATCACATGTAACGGAAGTCATTAATTTAGGCGGTAAAACTACAACTGAAGACGGTCTTAAACGCAGAACAGCAATACCAATAAAAGATGACTAAAGCTCACGAAGAACGTTTTAAACCTGTATGTATAGAGCACTGCACTGGCTGGGATTCAAGCATAAATCTTGGGAATACAGAAATATATTAAAATTCAAGCATTTGAAAGGCGGTAAAGATGTTGAAAATTAAGTGAAGAGATGAAATACATGATGAACGAATTTTGAAACGATGGGCTAGGAAACAGGTTTGTGAAACTGTCCCACAGAAAGATATGCGTAGCTATCCTGTATTAAATTGTGACCTGTCATAAGATGGCGTGAATCATATTTTAATGTATATGGTTCTTTTTATTTTGCCACTGCAAGAAATAATCGAATGTAAAAACTGCAAAGAAATATAAAGTAAAATATCTGAAGCAGGTAAAAGTTGTCGCAGTGACAGGAGAAATAAGATAAGGGAAAAAATGTGTCACACTAATGCCTAACTGAATTCTTCCAACCTGCTGATAAGGACACGAAAGCAAAAAGTAGTAATTAGTTTTGTTGCCACCCCGCAGGTGGTTGATATAAATTATGGATGTGATGAGAACTCAGAATAGAAGAAACTAACAAACCCAGAACGGGGGGGAAATCTCAAAGGATAATGGCCTCGAGGTTGTACGACTGTAAAAGTTGTAGATATGTTTTATAGTATAGGCCTATTTTTTTCAATATATACTTACATTTCTCCAATGGATGATATTTTGGCCTTAGCTTGCGAAAAAAAAGAAGCATAAATCAGTGTAGATGTGTAACGTTACAGCTAAAATCAGTGGGATCAGCCTTAGCAGAAACCTACGTTTTTTTTTGAAACCTATTTGAAATCAGCTCGCATAATACCGCGAAAGTCGAAAGCAACTTGTATGACAATGTAAAGCAGATGCTATCAATACATTATTATATATTGGAACAGTAAACAAATTACATAACGTTTTAAGTTATTTCTGTTTGTTGATGTGTTAGGATCAGCAAATTTTGGCGAAATTTCATGTTTTTTCAATAACACGGTATCTATGTCCGAAACCATTAGCTTCAAATTTTTTTATTTTTTTTTTTTGAAGTGTTTAGCTGATAAGGACAAATATGGTGCTGATTCTATTGGTTTATACAGGGCGTTCGCCGGTAAACGCAACCCACTGTTAGCGCTACAAGGAAGAAACTGCTCCCGGCGAGCGAGCGCTCAGTTTCCGGCATTGTTCGACCGTCGGCCGCGGACTATTTCATAATAATTACGCTTCATAAACTTCAGAAACTTGTGTGCTAAGCATTTAAATGTGACGTAATTCATTAGCTTACCTTATAAAAGATGCTGGAAGTGTTGACCCTCTTGTGTAATGCACATTTCACATCTTCTGAACATATTTCGAGACACACGCTGCCCTAACTGACTTAATGATTTTTTGGGTGACTGTTCTAGTCGAAAAGCGATATCGTCAATTTTCTCCTCTGTGAGAATACGGTTGACCGACAGTCTCTTTTTGTTAAAAAATGAACCCGTTTCTCTTACTTTTTTAACCAGACGCAGAATTGTTGATTTAGCTGGCAGTAAAGCGCCAGGAAATTCGCGACGAAATTTACTGCGACACTTTTTAAACGACTTCTTCTTCACATATGTATCGTAGAGAAATATTCTTTGTTGCAAACTGTAACGTACCATAATTTTACTCACACTCAAACACGGTACAGATTAATAAGAGTATGAATCCCCAAACCAGCCAAACCGCAAAGAAACGTTTATTCACAACACTGATTAATAAGAGACTGAAGTCACAAACTATCTACAATGCAAAGAAACCGTTCTTAACAATGTAAGGGTCACTGCACTGCACTGTTGGGGCAGCGGAGGTGTTAAACAGTGCGGTGATTCACGGTGGCGTGTGGCGGAAACAGCTGGCTCCACTGACCGAGCAAGTTGCCGACGGCAACAGACTGGGAGGGTAGCGTTTTTCGGCGAACGCCCTGTATATTAAACATTGCTGTGTTTGTTTTCCACGCAGTTAAGGCATCACAGGACATAAAAAAACTTAGGAACCGCTTATGCCTATGGGCTGGGTGTTGGCTAAAAGCAGACTGTAAAAGACTAATAGACTGCTTTCATATTTAAACACAGCTTTTTTTTAAAAGGTGGTTATCAAAAATTTACGTTTGGACAAACTTTATAAGATTTTGCTATTTCCCGCGAAGACTGATAATCATACAGTTTCAAGTAAATCCATCAATTTTCTGTAGGATTAAAAGAGGCCAAATAAAAGAACGTTGATATAGGACTGCAACTAACAACATTTATCTTTCTATGTAAAATAATAAGAAAGAAGTTTCACTCAAACTTTATAATTAAAACGTACTGCTTGCTCTAAAAGGCATAAAGAAGATTAGAACGTACCTTATAATCTTGATGCCAAAAATTTTACGCTACCACAGTGCTTAGCCTACTGTTGACGTCCATATAAAAGGTGACTACAAATCTCCTCACCGTGTTCATCGAAACCACTTCAAGAGGACTACAAAAGCTACACAAACAATGGAAAAACTGAAGGAAATCAGCTACTAGTGCCAGAGAAAGAGATTATCAAGCAATGTGATGCACTTCAAGGGGAAACAAGAGCAGTGGGGACTCACGGTTGGGGTGTGGGGAGGCAGCTGTCGATTATGCCCTGGTAAACACAGAGCTTCAATCTGTCCACTCCTTGCTACAGCCCACATGCGAAAAATACGTTGTACGACTTTTGGAAATGATGGGTGGGGAAACAAGTGAGAGACAGACTGGTAGGTCATATTTTGGGACATGCTGGATTGGTTAACTTGTTAGTGGAGGGAACAGTCGAAGATAACAACTGTAGAGGAAGACAGAGATCCTGTATATAATAGAAATTGAAGACGGGGGTTGTAAGGGGTATGTAGAGACGAAGAGGATAGCACAAGATAGGAAGGGATGGAGGATTGCATAAAACCGGTCGAAAGACTAATGACAGCTGACAGCAAAAAAAAAAAAAAAAAACACACACACACATCTTATTTCTCCGATTTTATTTACCCTGCATTTATGATTCTTATGACCGTATATCGTGCATAAATGTTGTTAGTACAATTTATGCTAAAATTCACTAATGTGGATGAAACATATTAGCAAACAGAACTATGGCTCAACTGCCAAGTGTGGGAGGTTTTCAAAACACAAAAGCAACCAAAAAACGTTGTTTCTTTAAGTATGTACTGAAGAAGGAATAAAATAACAGGCGGAAGAATCGTTTCAATTAATATTCTGAAATTTGCTAATTTATGTTATTGTAATTCATTTTAATTTACCTCAAATCAGTTGTGATAATTCAGGCCAATGGGACATTGCATTAAGCTACTGTCATCCCATTTCATCATACGGTAACCTGCTGGTCATGGTTTTACATTTTTTAACGAAAGAACATTATGAATGAAGTATTTTTTATGCATTTTAACTGATTCTACGCATTAAAGAAATATCACAATTTTCCCAAAGAAAACTCTTAGCAAGACACTGAAAACCGGAATAGCATAAAAAGAACTACAGTTTTCTGGGCTACCTTGAAGTTCGTCAAGACACGACCCATTTATTTATATCTTGGCTCCAGCAATATTAGGCCTGCTTAATAGTGTTCTCGAATTTAACATGTATAACCATCTGTACCACAACTGAACCGTTTCTGTGGGGTAACGTTACTTGAGATGCTGTATTAAGAAGTCTAAATACAGAACTAGAACTTTCATCACTATATTTATATATTTCATAAAATAACTTGTGCGAAGTCAATAAACAACTATGAAAACTGAACAGAAGAGCTAGAGAAAATGAAAAGAAAAATCTTGTGGAAGATATTGAATTGAAAACTGAAAAAGTGGAGTTTAGGAACCGGAGGAATAAAGATGTCTACGAGGAAGAAGAAGCTATAAAAGTAACACAATATTAGAAAAACAGAGTATAAAATTCCTTGGTATCAAAATAGATGAGAAACTGTTGGCACGAACATATCACTTCACTACTGAAGAAGTTAAGTAGTGCCACCATTGCAATACGAAAACTTTTCTAACAGCAGATCTAGAATTAACGAAACCGGTGTACTCCTCATATTTTCATTCAGTGATGTCATATGGCATAATTTTTTGGGGGAACTCTTCACAAAGTAAAAAAGTTTTCATTGCACAGAAAAGAGCTATTATGATGATGTGTAGGGTACAACCAAGAACTTCTTGTAGACAACTCAAATTCTTACAATGACTTCTCAGTATATATATATTGTCTCATGTGCTTTATCATAGATCATTTTAACCTGTTTACTTCTAATTCACAGGTACACAATTTAAATAAAAGAAACAGAAATAACTTGCACAAATCACAAACATCTCTGTCATTAGTACAAAGAGGAGTTAATTATTCTGGTATATATCTGTTTAATGAACTCCCCAAGAGTATAAAACAGTTCGCAGATAGTAAAGATATATTTAAAGAAAAAAAGAGATTATCTTATTGGCATCTCCTACTCCATTCAAGAATTTGAAAAAATTAATTAATTGTATTCCATATGACTTTTGCAAAATTCAGTTGTAAAAATTAATGTTTATTGTTATTTGTCTTTGGAACGTATAATTGTTTCTACTATGATTATGACTCGTATATATGTGTATTAACCATGACATGTTTCACATCCCAGAGGTCCTTCCTCAGCAGGGATCCATGAAACAAGATTGATAAATAAGAAGAAGAAACAAAGTATGTCAGCAGAAAGAGGAGACTCAGTTTATTTGGTCACATAATCACGTTTTCAAGAGTAAAAATGGCAACCAGTGGATCCAAGGAATAAAGAAAGATGCGGCAGAGTTCGGAATGACGTAAGGTATAATACAAAACAGAGTAACTTTCATAAGATTGATACGAAATTTCAAGGGTTTTTAGGAGATGGAGAAGGGGAAATGTAGTAACATCTGGACGCAAAAAAGGACGAAACAGCAAAGTAAAAGGATTGGAAGTCAAGAAAAGAAGCTTCGAAATGAATGCACAGGAATACTTTTCGTGGTCCTTAGATGAGCGAAATCGAAGAGAAGAAGAAACAATGTATGTCGTTAACATATAAACATATTCGTAATTAGTAAACTGCTAAATGTAAGTGCCATACAAGAAAAAGATATTCTGGATAGGATTTTTTCTTTCCTTTTACCAGAAATTTTCCCTTAACTGCTAGATGTTCGGCAGCCGTACGTTATTTTCAACCTATAGCGTAGAATACCATGTAGTGCAAAGCAGATATCTGCTCAAGACTAGGACACCAGTCTGAATGCTCTCATTTTCTGACAGTCATCACCTCCACCCTGTTTGGACGTAAATGTTTAAGAAAAATGACGCTACTGTTGCTTAATTTCTAATAATATCACACTTCCAAGTAGATGTCCAAGAAAACTTAAATACAATTCGTTCTTAACATTAGGCCGTCTGCAACTGAAGTTCAGGAACTTGCAATTATTAATTACGTACATATACGGAATTTATCTATGTCACGGATGTACTTACTGTAAACTATGACTATTACAAGCGAACGTGTCATTCATCCAAAAGGACTAGTGTGAAACAGAAACCAGCTGTCTTAAATAAGGGTCAAATCACGTTCACATCACAGACTCATTATACGTTAATTTCATTCAAACTGATGTAATACTCCCTTCAGTTCAGGTTGCATGGTACTGGATGACAACAAAAGGGTTATCTTCGGTCCTTACGCTTTCTTTGAAATCTGAACAATATTTGATAAACCTTTGAAAGCCACAGTTACTTTTTGCAAAGATATATATATTTGCTTATTGCTTTACGCCTCGCCGACGTAGAGTTCATTAGATGCGGGAAAGGATTGGGAGCAAGAACGGGTAGGGATTCGGCCATGGCTTTTTGAAGGAACCATCGCGGCATTCGCTGGAGTGATTTAGGGAAACCATGGAAAACCCAAATCTGTATAGCCGGATGGGGCTTCAAACCCGCGTCCTTCTGATTGCGGAAGACTGTTCCATTTGGTTCTAGCCACTCACAGTAAAAACTTATAGATTTTACAAAAAGGAAGGTGGAGTACTTTAAAGTGAGTATAAAAGGCGGATAACCTTGAGGCCAAAATGTTGAATGTTTACAGACAAAAAAATCACTTTTACTAACAATTGCTGCCCGACAGATAATCTTTTAAATCACTTACAGAGGTTCATGTTTTCAGGCAGCATTTCTTTTAAACATCAAAACACAGAGTACTATTTTCTGAAGTGTACATACTGAATTAACCCAAAAGACTAAGATAAGTACTTCAAAGTATGGAAGAAAACAAATAATTCCACACGAAAATCTGTAATGACACAGACCGTTATGATCCCTGGATCAGCAATATTCATATTACTACAGTTCGAATATGAAAAATGTCAGTTTTAAGATATCTTTAAATCTACTGATTCGGCTGTCATGCAGATCTTTGTCCAAAAGCACTGGTACGGAAGTAAGTAGTTCTTATGCTATGGTATAATTCAATATTAATAATCGGTCAGCACTGTACAGAAAGTAGACACTCAAAAATATGTAAAATAACTTCTGCCACCAATACCAGAAATGCAAATAATAGTATGGCTGAAGGAAATATGAAAAAAACTCAGATTCATCTGTAAACAACGCAATATGTGGAGACCGTGAATTGGCATTAGAGGAGAAAATGTAGCAGCTAGTGGATGCATTCACGAAAATGGCGACATAAAGAAATTATTAACAAAAGAGCCGTGTCTCGAACATTTTTGGAAGAATGATGAACTTGCTTATAACCAGAGATGGGTGTTACAGCTACTGGTGTGCAATTGTGGTGAACGAAAACGTGCTAACATGCATGAACAAAGTATTTTGCCAAATCCAAATAACAGTTCGCCATAATATTCAGCATATTCCCCATGTCTTATGCTGAAAAAAGGAATTTTCTTTCTTGATGAGGTATCTAAATACCATGAAAGTTTCAAAACTTGGAGGTCTGATTCTTGAAACAGAAAAGGGAAAATAGAAATACATTCTTAATATGGCTATCGCATCAGAGTAAGTTACTCAAGTTTAAATAAGGACATGTTCCATTAATATGCCTTTATGGAGGTAAACTTGTGTTTAAAATTGTTGGGAACCTATAGTAACCATCCCCATACACAGATAATTTAAAAAAAGTTTTACTCTGAAATAAATGGAAGAAAATTATTACTCCACAGTATTTCAGGGTCTTCATCAAAGCAGTGTATTCCCCAGAACAAATCTTAGCAGCGGTAGGGTGTGTAAATAATATTTGGTAGTAAAGTGGTGTGAGACCTTCGGATACCGAATGCGGGCTGCTCCAAGCACCTTTCTCTCCACGTGAAACGAGGTTGGCGTGTGCAGGAAATGCGATCACCAGAGTCTTATCCGGTCCACCTAAAATGCGCTCCACGTGATTGCAGACAAATGTATTACAAGTAAAATCATTAGTTCTTTATTGCAGGTTCACAACACCGGCGGTACCGGTACTACTTTCTTGGCAACAATATAACGCTATTAGTCATTCATTAGATCTTCTAATTAAGTTCGATTTTAAATAACAGAAAAACTGCGTTACTGTACTTAATCTAGATTGACGATCGCTGGACACACAATATTCAAACAATAACGACCAGCTCATGCGTTTCCATTTACAAGGTTGACTATTATGCCGCATTAAAATATTATAATGCCTATGGCTACCGGTAGAGGATCACCAAATGAATTTGTGATCTAATTGCAGAAGGTACCGATCATGATCTGGTTACTTCATAACAAAATCGAATTTATAAAGAAGAACAAACGTGATACCGCTATGCCACCAGTGGTACAAAGTAATACAAATATCCTATAATTATTCCTTTGATGCGTTGTTAACATTTCATCTCTCTGTTCCAAAATGACAAGAAATTTCCGATAGCAAAATATTTTTGACGGCTTAGTGATAGATATTTCCTGCTATGTTGACTCTATAGAGAGAATCACGTGTTTTCGCTGCATGAAAAAACCGCATTTCAACCTAACCACAACCGTTATGAAGAAAATAAAACAGTTTAGGCTGATATGATCCCTGTACCGACAGTGGGTAGTGTTGTAGCGGTATTGCCACCTAGCACTAATTCGAACAAACTTTATACTCAACCGCCATGTCAAATGATCAAACCCAAACCAAAGGATAAAAGAAACCATTTTTTACGGATGTTACTGCAGTTTCTGTGAACCACGTATAAAGAACTAAACTTTCTACTTATGACAAATCGCAGATCATTCTTCTCTCGCGCTATTCGCAATTGGAATGCACAGATCTAGTTCCGGTGCAAAGCACCCTATGCCACAATTTCGTGCATTGCGGAGTACAGATGTAGATAGAAAAAATTACATTACCAACTCATGTTACTTGAAAACTTTTTCAGTATGATTTGTGGCGCACACAAAAAGTATTAAGAGTAATTTTGATATACAAACACAAATTAATGAAGTAAGGACAGTATTATCTTAATGAAGGAATCTATAATATCTGAAAATAAACGCAGGGTCTAGAAAGACGCATGTGTGATGAAATAAAGCATGGACCATATACTTATCACACATTTCCCCAGAGGCGATACCCGCTTTGTTGAAACTCACTGCAACTAGCATACTTTTAACTACAAGAGAGTAGGAAAGTTTTCATTTGTAGGGGAGTAAAGACTGCAACAAATTACCCAAGCAGGTAATGAACCAGATACCTCAGACTGTGAAAGATTTTAAGTTAGAAATATGTACGAATTGTAAGTAGGTGTGTAAGGAAAGGGCATTAGTTTCATAGCAATTAGTAATACTAATAAAGCTTCTGGAGTCGCTACGATCAGGACATGGACGGTAAATTTCAAAAGCGGTAATGGAATGCCATATGTTTAGATGAGCTCAGGTAACTAGTCTGATTAATTAGACACATTATTCTTCTGATCAACAATACGAGAGTGCTGCCTAAATGTTTGAGCGTGATAGTAATACACTGTAGATATGAGCAACATAACCGTCTGTGTACGAGGCCCCTTCACTCGCTTTATGTAATACGCCGAGAGGACGTCAGCAAAATTTACAGCTAACCTTTACTTGGCGACTTAAGCCGTAAAGTATCTCACCTGCAACCGACGTGTACTCGAAACTAAACTTAACAGATTGTATACCAGAAAAAAATGTTCAGATTACCTATATCAAGTAGAATTTATACACCAAAAAATAAAGCTCTGTCAGCAAAAACCACGGCGGCATGGCGATCAACACAAATAATATCCCATCAGAATTACGCCGGCTTTGATCTGGTAGCTCCAAGTTAAATATGGTAAACACTGCACTATTTTTCCTATTACAATCAGCATACTACAGACGGAAATTCAAAACACATTTCTGATTAAATGAAAATTGGAATCAACTTGGCACCACTCTCGGAGAAGCATCAAACAATTCACACCATACTTCAGACAATTATTAGTTCACCTAACGAGTTCAACGACCGCTATAAATAATACGAAACAAAAAGAAAAATTCAGAAAATCAGGAAACATTCTATGTTTAAACATCAAGCACCAACAAGATATTTACCATGATTAAACGCTGCTATCCTTCGTGAAGACTAGATGCATCACACTTCCTGCGGAGCAGGAATTCAGCAGCGTAGAAAAACAACCAAAAAAAAAAACAACACAACTGTCTTCAGATCACCACTTCCTCGTCTTCGGTATTCACAACAGCGTTCTTCTACCGCACACTTTGTTTTTCGCACAGGTTAATTAGGACGTCTAATAAATATTTCTTTCTTATATATACGTATTGCAGTCGAAACGGCGCTTGTCAGAATACTGTTACTTCAAAATTACTACACACTTCTCGGCGGTGCCGTCTGTAATCACAATAAAACACGAAATATCACACACGTTGCTTACAAAATATATCAACTTAAGGAACACTTTTGGGAGACGGTTCGAGCTGGTCTTTCAATGTTCGTGCGCAGTTTTTTTGAGTCCGTATATTGTTCACCGCTCGACCGCGAGCCTCGACCGAAACTCCTGAGAAGACTGCGGCACCAGGTACGAAAGGTGAGACAAAGATCGTCAGCGGCGAAGACGTGCTCCGCTCAGCGCCGGTCACGCTTCGTTGGGAAAGCCACCAGTAGGCGAGTCTATGGTTAGTTCGTGCAGTACAAATAGTGTGGTGTAATGTAGGAAATAAATCCACGTCACCTATGAGATGGTACCGATGCCTTTCAGTTTGTATCATAACATCACAAAATACACGGAGCATAACTTCTGGCATTTAGTTAACAGATATCTTTGTTAATGAGTTCAATAAATTTTTATCACCCTTATGGGCACGAAATATGTGCAGAATAGAATGAAGGACTTCATAGGAGAAAAACATCCTTGTTTTTCTCCTATGAAGTAAAACTAAAAGAATGGAGAGAACCATTTTAAATGAGATGCTAAAAATAACATTAAATGTATGATGAATAAATCAAGTATTATAGCAGCAGGTTCTACAATTTATGAAGAAAGAAGACGGTAAGAATTTTACAAAAATAAATAGGATGTTTGGTTTCAATTTGAGGCACGCATTCATTAATGCACAGATATGTAAAACTTTCGGAAAAAGATGGTCCGGTTTGAAGGTTTAAACAGGCGATCGGAGTTGATATTTGGAGAATAATTAGGAGTAATATGTGAAAGGGAAGAGATGACCATAATCTAGAATTTGATTCGAGGGAGGGGAAATTTTCTATTTGTACGTAAGGGAGTAAAGGAATTACAAAAATTATAGAGGGATGCTCTGAAAATGTTCTCCTAGATAATTAAAAAAAGTTAATGCAAAAGTAGGTGTGACTTGATATTGCTACGGGTATAATTCCACCGCAATTAATAGTAAAAATGATATCATCAAATACTTGGAAATCTGCAATCAATTAGATCTGCGTACAAAAAATAGGAGGTTGCTCGGTGAATACGCATTGTGTCAGTTAAACGTCATCAGATCTTCGCAAACGTAACTAAAAAATAAAAAGCTTGGAGCACAGCATTTCATATGGCAGCGCAGAATTCAAGCGCCTGTATCCACCAAAGCAGCCTGCCGAGCACGTATAAGCGTTACTTCTTTGCGGTCTGAACGCTTTGGCGCCATATCTGCGCTCATTGGCCGTAGCACCTGTTGCACGCAGGCACGCCATTGGTTGGCGTGGCGGGCAGGTAACCGTGAGCCGGTTGAGCGTGAGAGAGAGTGTAGGCCACGCCGCAAGAAGGGGGGAAAGGAGGGAGAAAAAGGAGAGGGGATACAGGACTGATGATACCAATGCAGGAGAGTTTAATCGTACAGTCGGCGCTGCACACAACATGGACGTGTAGCTCACAAGGCAACGACGGCTTTTGGCGAGATGTGTTACTCGCTGCACACTGTACATTGTACACGATTTCTCTGTTTCAGCGATCGGTGGTGGTACATTAGTTCTGGTGAGATAATGACGCTGTCTGTCCAAAGTCTTTTATTTTGATGTTGTACCACTCATCCTCACAATGAAATAACTGGGTCGGGAAGTTCTACATGTGGTCTTTGAGTAGGGCGCTAAGTGGTGGAATTTTTTTCTGACAATACGACGACCGTTTCCGTTAAATATCAATGATTTTGAAGCAAAGTGGTCATAGCAAGTAAGTGTACCATTTATTGTAAAATTTTAAAACAGAAGAGTGTAGAAGAACCAATGCAAAGAGCAGGAAAGAAGCTGAACGGAAGGCATTAGTTTTGACTAGGTGGGTACAAAACCTCTTAGCAAAACTTCTTTAACAATTAACTGGTACCTTTGGGTGGTAGACTAAGCCAATACCAAATATGAGAGTTACGAGGAAATTTCTGCAACCATGCGAGTACCCTCGGCAAATAAAACCACAAAACATTGTATCTGAATACCTCTCCTAGATGACAATAACGATGGTGATGGGTCAAAAAAAACTTATGATCTGACTGATGATAAACAATAGCAACTTACTATAAATAGTGTAAACTGCTTCAAAGGACCTTAAACAGTGAAGATACTGTGAAATTTCCAAGACAAAACATTATACTTCTTTGGCACACGTTAATACGAGTAATGTATTCCAATTTTTAAGTTTATTGGAAAAGAACTTAGGAAACATTGAATTTGCAAAAAATTAACTTTATAGCATCTACAACCGTTGCAGGAATTTGGTACAATATAGTACATCAGATCTGAGATGTATTTTTTGGTATAGCGTATCACTACTGAAACCTTATGTTTAACACTATCAATTTTATGTTTATAGCTGTGCAATAACGTTATCTGTCCTGTCGGTGTGCATGATGAATGCAACACTGGATTATAAACGTCCATGTTGGAATCCAGTCTCCAGCCGGCAAGTCAAGCCAAAGTTCATTGCTCCCGCACAATATACCTGAGCCAAGGGAGCGGTTTGTAAAAAAGTTAGGTGCTTGATTTGACAAATAAACCGTTATTTGTGTAATACCGGTGTTTTTCTTCCGTGTGTTTATTATAATAAGAACGGTTGGCAGTACAAATGACTCTCCCGTCCTTCTCTTTAGGCATTGACTCAATACCTCTGAATGTACTTTGCAATAAGCAGCATTCCGCACGACATAGCCTTGACAAGTATAGAGCTGGTGACGTTCTCTACGTAGCAACACACGGCTTTCTCTATTTTGGCAACAAACAACGATGTACGTATGCAATATGTCTCAGCTGTTGTGAGGAATACGGGTAAGAAACGAGACTATGCAGCTATATGCGGCCCGAGTCTTCTAGAAAGCAGTAGGATAATTTGTACTCATTTTAATGGATAACTGTCATTCAGTTGACGCAGAATCAGCTCATGAAGCTCGAAAATCACACATTTCAGGGAGTGAAACTCTGAGAATTAGGCGATTTGCTTGTTAAACGACATTACAGCTAACCGTAATAAACCTTCAAAAACACATCAGACATCACTATTGTCAGATGGAACAGAAAAATTATTATGCAAGGCTTCATTTAACACTTTGGTCTTTATAGGCCGCCGATTGTGAGGCAAACTACCATTTTTTTTAAGCAGATTAGGAATCTATGTTGAATGATATACAAATTATTTTCGCCTCGCATTTAGGTTTATAGAGGGTTTTTACTACGTCTGTATTGCGAAGTCAGCGTCGTCATTTTTATAGGAGTCGTGAATAATTATGTTCATATTTATGTGGAATTATTACGAAAAAAGCGAAATAATTAATGACTTCGTCCACATATTCAGCATTAATAACGGAATTAGGACATTGACGTGGAGAGGGCGTTAGGCTCCCATCATGCTGGACGCATATTAAATATGACCACGGATTAACCAACTATTGTGCTTATGCCCAACATCAGTCAAGAGATTCAAGTTATACGAACAGAGATTGAACAGAAAAGAAAAATTATTTCTGAAACAAATAAATGAGTTTTTCTGAAAACTTTTATTAAATATAGTACTTGGTCACTTCGTCGCGTTTGAGCTATATTTGCAGTCCTTTAGAGCTCTACCATAGCGCCCACAGACAAGATAGCGCCTTTCCGAGCGATTCTAGTACTGGAAGGAGAACGTCACTGAAATTATAGCCGCCGGCCGGCTTTCTGGTGGCTATTGCGCTAAGTGGCCGCCAGGTGGCAGAGCTGTCCCGAAGGACGCGAGATGGACGGCCATGTTTGCCGACATGCGTGCCATCTACCTGAAATTCTGAAGAAGAATTTTCTAATGTGGAGCCGGTATAACAGAAGGGCAGCCGAACAATATGAAAGTAATTATTATGCACTATTTGTAGTGTATACTTTATTCATCCACATTAAACTTCAGGAATCATTTACCACATTTCAATACCAATCATCAAAACTATATCCAATATTTACCATTCTTTTCTAAATTAAAAGTTACATTTTACACTAGCTGTTGCCCTCAACTCCTATTGCGTAAACTGTTAATTTAGGAATTAAAGTCAAAGTTAACTAAAAATAGATGCAGTCTATATGCTGAAATCACGATAAGCAATAAGCATTTCGACAGTATAAATTAAATAAATCCGACCAGTAGGTTTTACGTGAATCTCGTTCAACGAAAAATTGATACTAATTTGTACATACTTTTATCTTAAATTTCTCAGATTTTCAACTTAATATCAGAATAGTGCATACCCTATTTTACCCGCAGTGTTTCTGCGTGAATATTGTTCATCAAAATTAAAAAATAAGAACAGTTTATTCCTTTTTATAGGTC
This sequence comes from Vandiemenella viatica, assembly GCA_031002005.1. Classification (NCBI taxonomy): domain Eukaryota; kingdom Metazoa; phylum Arthropoda; class Insecta; order Orthoptera; family Morabidae; genus Vandiemenella; species Vandiemenella viatica. The sequence goes on along the minus strand of CM061919.1, from coordinate 225,724,638 downwards.
ATTAACAGTTTTCAAAAATCATTTTTTTTAAAATTTACAGACTTTCTGCCTATTACAGTCATGCTATATGTTTAGGCTTCTTTAAACTTTACATAGACAAAAGGTATTTACAAGCTTTATATTAAGAGATACATATGAAAATAATAAATTATTATTCAACTCATACCAGTATTTCAGAGAGAGAGAGTTAGTATGTAGAAGGAAAGTACCAGTATAGTGGAGAGGACGTGATAACAGTTCAAAGAGATTGTAAAAATTGGGAATGAAATATTTATTTCAAAGCAGAAAATAAAAGAGCAGAAAATAAAAGAGCAGAATCTGCGTACTATATATAACAGAAGATTAGGAAGCTAAAGAGGCAGGTACTAAAAGAACACAACTAAGTTACAAGACAGCGAGAGCACTGAACAGTGGTATAGTAGAACCGCTCGATTTGATGCTTAAGGAAGTGGGAAAATTTTCTTTTTTTGGTAAGGCTATCAGGGATTGGAACAAATTACCAAGTGTAGTGATGAATAATTTTCCAAAAACGCTTAAGGAATTTAGAATTAAAATTGGTAAATCATAATATTAAATGGGGCAGGAATTTAACATTCCATTTATAAAAAAAAATAAGTATATAAAAAAGGGTTAAATGGATGACTGGGGGAATTGCCACCCGAGTGTTAGCTCCATCGCAATTAAAATTAATAATAATAATAATAATCAGTCCATAAAAGAGGGGATACGAATATGATTAAAAATTACCGGCTTAATCTTTGACTTGAGTGTTAGGAAAGTTAAAGGAGGACTTCATATGCAACCAAAACAGAAATGTCTGTGAAAAGAACTGATTTGTAAATCAGCACTATAGGTTTATGAAGGATATTATGCATGTGAATTTCAATTAGTGGGCAACGTGGAAAATACTTCGCATGGAATGGACAAGTTGACAGGGTCGAACCGAATCTTTTCAAGGTATTATTTTTTTATTATTTAATTAAAATTTCAATAGAACGCACGCTCCGATGTAATTTCCCTACCTACCTACATTTGCCCTCTACAAATTTTAATTTTAAATCCTTTCAACTTTTTTGATAAATTATTCATCATTTCTGCCGGTAACTTATTCAAATCCCTAACGGAGTGAGCCCTAAAACGGTGGTAAATAAAATAAAAACCACTGGGATGGATACAAGAGTGAAATCTGAGTGAAGAAAGTCTTAAAAGACAACAAGCAAAGATATAGATACGGTAGGAATTGCAGTATCAAAAGATACGGAGCTGTAAAAAGGAGTGTCACACGGTAGTGTGTTGGTATCATTGTGTTCATTATTCCACTCACGAATTAGATACTTTTACTAGGAGGATATGGTCCAACATTTCAGGCAGTTTGAGAAACTGCGCAAGAAGAAAGCAAGACTGCTTTTTTAGGTAATAATACCTGAAGTAATAGACCTGATGAAGACAACCGAGCCGGTTGTTGAAACGGTGTCATTTTACGATGCTATCCGGCTGAACTCCTGTGAAGAATTCATTTGATTGTGTTGAATGTTTGCAGCCAGTAGGGGAGCGTCCATAAACCACGTAGCTCAATTTTGGTGTTCTGTAAACCCCCCCTCCCCTCCACGTAGCCCGACGTGGCTTTTGCCTCTACCCCTCTCCCCTTTCCCACGTAACAAGTAGCTTTTTTCCCTTTTGATTCCAGAAGACATTTTGTACCGTTTTCTCTTGTCAGACTATTGTAAATTACATACGGAGATAATTAAATGAAGGAAATAAATATTCACATGCTGTTGAGTGTTCTGTACCTCATTTTAACTGTGAAAAATAATATAAATGGAAAGCTACGTGGTCTGGCTCGGAACCCCTCCCCCCCCTCTCCCCACGTAGCGCAGCGTATTCTTCTATCCAACCCCTCCCTCCCCTAGACCGAGTCACGTAGTTTATGGACGCTCCCTACTTAGGTTGTTTGCAGATGACATAATGGTGTGTAATAGGATTAACACTAGAGGACAGAACAACTATATGGGGATCTACACAGGATATCTAGCTGGATAAGTCAACATGGAATGGAGACAAAAACCAGGAAGAGACAGCTCATTAGATATACAGATCGAAAAATAAAGTTTTTTAATGATTATAGAGTGTAGGAGAAATTTATTTTTGAAGTCGAAGTGTAAATACACTGTCACAAACTTAGATAGTGAACTCAGTTGGTCAATTGGTATGGTACGGTTGCAAAGTCCTTTATTTACTGGAGAGGCTGATGAGGGCAAGTATAAGAGATGGTGAGGGTACGGTATAAGAGCAGGATTGGAAGTCATTAGATAGGAGGCGACTGAAGAAACTGCATAAAGGATATATTAGCGAGTAGTCTAGGTTGGTTATTGGTTGAAGAAGGAAAGAGATAGCGCTTGATTGATGTAAAGGATTGGGAAAATTTTCCATTGTATGCAAGGGAAATGATAAAAACTTAAAGTAAACATTGAAAGTATTTAAAATTCTAAAAGGGGAAAATTATCTGAATCGTGAAATTAACCTAAAACAATTTCAGATATAAAAAAGAGAAAGAAATCATGAATTGAGGAAGAAGGTGCGTATAGAAATAGGATCCACTGAAATTAAAATAAACAATGGATCTATTATTAATTATTATGATTAATTTTGGACCCGTTTCACGTGTGATCGAAATATTATTAGCGACCGAAATTTTTATTTTACAATCATTCTGTCCAATATTCTTGACAGTTTGCGTCAAAAATGGTAATATGCAACGTTAAAAGGAGCATGATTGGTGAAAGTAAAGGCAAGCCACCACACCTCACACCGTAAGCGTAAGATAGAAATTACTATCGCTGATGATACTTCGACGAAAGACAAAAAGCGTCCTACAATTAATAAAAGCTGAGTCGGCATAAGTTGAATACTAATTTGACGAGCAACTTCAACATATTGCAATGTGTGAAGATCATGCGCTTATCATATCGATTATTTGGAAGAGTCTGCTTGATTCTCTACGTTTTATATTCTCCATATATGATAGTACACAAAAATGTTGATAATTACTCTATGGCCAGATTTTGACCGATTAGCATCTGTTGTGAGTGTTCTACATGTTGCCATGCTACAGATTTTATAATAAGCTACGGACGACCGAACATGACAAATTAGTTTGATTTATTTCCATTTTTCTTTAGCCTTTTTATTGCACTGATTACCCCACCAACGAAACATATGAAGCACACATGAGGCGGCGGAGAAGTTGCAGCGACAATCGCTGGCAGTCAGAGCAGTGAACGCAAACAGAATTTTGATTCTGTATGAAGTTACAAACATCCTCCTCTCCTTACTACGCAGCCGACGAGATTTAATTGACTAAAAACACAAGGTTACTCTGGTTTCTCAAGCACTCTTCTTTTTCGAAGCTATTATTTTAGAATTATTAGCTTGGAACGTCGCCGATAGAAACCGCAAGGAGTCAACACCCAACCATAACCCATTTCAAATAGTTTAACCTGAAAACTTTGTGTTGCTGGTAGGGGCCCCCTGAGCTTAGGCAGGTGGCCCCTGAGATGTGCTTGGGGGCCCCGCTGGAGCAGTGAGGGGCTCTAAGTGAGGGGGCTCCTTGTGTCTCAGGGGCCCCCTTAGACGACGGGGTAAAGCTGGAAAAAAATGTCAATTTGCCGTGGGGCCCGCGACCCCTCTGAACTGCGCTTGGACCCCCCCCCCTCCCCCCTCAGGTATGCTTGGGGGCTCCTTGAGCGTAGGGGCCCCGGTGCACTGCACCGCCTAGCCCCATAGTAGCTACGCCCCTGGATACATCCTCTCATCACTCTCTCAAAAAAGTGAAGGATTTTGAATCTTTTCTTACTACCTGCCCAATGTGTCCGGCCCAGTTGAGTTTGTTATCAAAGTTTATGCAAAGGTATATATATTTTTTTAAGTCTTCAACAAATGATTCACTCCCCACCTTATTATCATAATCAATCTTTAGCTTTTTTATTTTTGTACCTAATAAGATGACTTTTCCTTTCTTTTATCTTCAACCCATATTGCCCTTCCAAGCCAGATATCATGTCCAGATTACCCTGCAGCTGTCACAGTTTCCTTCTTTTTTGATCCTGTTATATAGTAGTATATCATCTGCAAACAACCTAATTTTTAACAATAAACTGTCATGACAGTTATTCATTAGAATAATGAACAGCAATGGCATCAATACACTATCCTTTGTCACACCCATTTTCACTTCCAATTCTTTCCATACTGCATTTCCTACCCTAACTTATTGCTTTCTACGTTTTAAGAATTCTTCTACCCAAAAGTTCACTTTGAACAGAATCGTAATTAACTATTAGGTGACTTTAATGTCAGTACAAAATGTTTAGCATATTTCAGATTTTATTTTCAGCAATCGACGCAGTTTGAGTGAGGACATTTAACTACCTGTCATTGGAAATGTACTGTCCATGGTGCACAAACCATCCTGGTTCCAGTTCTAGGTGGTTTTTGGTGTTGATCTGGGCAAATATGCTCTCTTATTCCTGTCTAAAAATAATAACATATAACACAAAACCAAAAAAAATTAGCGGGCAATAGGCTACAACGACTTCTCTTCCTCAGACTACACATTGTCTTAACATTGTGATACGAAGTGGTCACGTGATCTGTTACCAGTCTCCCTCTAGTCTGATCCAATCCTCAATTTCTTCATATCCTCTGACATTGTTTCCTTTAACATTAATCTTAAATTATCTACCTAATTTTTACCTTCAATTTCGAAAAAATTAACAGGGCCCTCACTCTATCCAACTACATATATCTTCTTTCCATTGATTTCTCCTTTCACCATCAACTTTCAGAAAGTATTTCCTAAAGATACGTGTTTCGTGCTGATCTGCTTTTCGTGTCCACATGAGATTCTTGACGTTAATTACCGATAACATTTTTGAACATGTTAACAAACAATTTTCCTTTAATTTTGAAAATTCAGTTTGGCTCTGTATTTAACCCTCTAAATTCCCCGGTCTTGCAGCTGACATATGTAAACAGTCTTCAAACTGAGGCTACAGAAAAAATCAATACGATTGAGATAGTTCAAGAATACCTTGCATTTAGGCATTTAGAAAGCTTGAGGTCTACTTAGTAATTTATATTCCAAGTAAAAGATACAAATATAAAAACACCATTTGGCGGCATAAATACGAACATCAATATGCAAATACTTGCACAAAAAATGAATATTTAGCTGTATGATAGAGAATTCCAGACATATAACATTGAAAGCGTAATTCAAGATTACATGTAACCTCTTCTTCAGACATTAGCATATTTTACTCAGTGAGTTTGTTGGCAAAAAAAAAGAAGAAAGAAAATTGTATCTTCGCACTAATGTATGCCTCTGTGCATATGTAGCGAGAATACGAGTATGTGAAAACCGACATCGTTTCCACGTGACATAAATTAACTCTCTGAACAATATAATACAGTTTATCATGTCTACCTGATAATTACAAACCAAAAATATTAATGGTAATTAAAATACTTGAATTGCCGCAACTAGCGTTGCAAAAGAATTCAATAGACAGACTGGGAAAGCTTGTTCGAAGATATTAATCACATGACGCAAATTCCGGTTAGTATTACGACATCCACTGGAGACACTCACGATACCGAACAGTGTCTGGGGTTTCAAACGAACAAAAGTAAAGGGAGAAAAAAAGTAACGTGGTTTCTAACCATCAGTTAAGCGTCTTCTGTGGCAACGGCCTCAAGGATGTACAGACTTCTCTTGGACGGCGTAAAGCATTTCTTCTGTTTGGAAGAGCACTTGGAAAGATTTTGGTTCTAAACTGTATCGAAAAAATATGATGTGCAGCGTATAAGGCAAAAAATATCCGTAGCACAAATTATTAATGCACTCAGGGAACTTATTTTGTGAGTGGAATGTTAGTCACCTGAGTTTTATCTGATATACCAACAGTTCAAATTACACGATACATCCAATCGTTGGAAATGAGTACTGGCTGAGTACTATAGTCGTTTTTGGTCTCCTTTGTTTAATGGGATTTATGTGCATAAGTGAATCTGGTGTATGTTTAGTTGTAACGAAGTGTGTATTGTAATTTAAAGAACCATTATCACTTGTAGCGAAGTTCTGTCAAACTTTAAGTTAACCGTCACTTTTTCTAATTAATTGTGTGGTCAATTACATACTACCATTTAAACAAATTAGAAACAAGTTAAAGTTTTTAATTTTTTTCATCGCAATTTCTCATACTGTCTTACTGAGCTCATGAATAACTTTAAAGAATATGATTGGAAACTGTGGCGACAATCGAAAAGTATTAAGGGCGTATGTCGACTTTAACGGCAGTGAGAGGGGTTTTAATCCGTGAAATATAATGGCGAGAGAAATAGGAAGAAGAGATGCTCTTCCGTGGTAGTGTAGGTTTTTCAAAGGGAAAAGAAACGATCAGGATGCTTCAGGGTCGGCTGATAAAAACAGTAATGGAACCGAATAGAATGAGGCAGGAAAGTTTTGATGGTAACTGGCAAGAGGATACAGGAAAAATAAACAAAAGATCAAATACCTCTATATCCATGTGGGTGACACTGATCTGACCTGATAGCGATGAACGTCGTACAGAAGTTGCAGTTGGTGAAGATAGTAGAGCGGTTAAGGTTTGACTTTTTTTTTTGGTTATGACTTTACGCCTTATCGATGTGGCCGTCATTAGAGGCGGGAAAAGCATGGGGTCAAGTAGCGGGAAAGAATTCGGGTATGGCCATGGCCTTTTGAAGAAACCATCCCGAGATTCGTCTGGAGTGATTTCGGGAAACCGTCCTCCCTAATTCCATGCAACATTTGGTCACGTGATAGATGATTAAGGATCACAGTAAAGAGGTTTTAAGAAAGAAGGTAAGGTAGTGATAGCAGCGGGTGCGAATATGAAAGCAGGTTATATTGCAGGAAGAGACGGGAGGAAAACTGCGAATCACCACAGCATTCCAGGCTGGAGTTGATGACCTCAAGTTGTAGTCGCCCGTGAGTCGTGTAAACCTGGAGGTGGAGAAACTACTTAGACGAGCTATGAAGGCCAGCAGGTGATGTTACGCTAGGATGGTCTACACTTAAATAGTTGGGGAGAGATTATTGTTACTGGTCTGTTGGCCCAGTAACGCATCCCACTTAAAACTGGGTTAGGACAGCATCTTCTTAGTTCACAGGTTGATGGTGAGAAAATAACCAAAGAGGCATTACGGATGGGAACATTGCCTAGGATAACTAGGAGTGATGAAATGAAAGTTATTGTACTAACGAAGTAGAAGAGATAGATAAGAAGGTAGTTGACGTAAGGAAAGTGCTAATGATGAATATAGATCGAAGCGAGATGATATTCGGATAGTAGTGTGTAGCAGCAGTGAAATGAAGTTTGGTAGGTTAGCGGATATACACAAACTACAGGTAGTTACAGGCTACTTTGGTTGTTGGGCATTTACAGCTAGTCAGCGATAAGATCATTTACCTGTTCAAGGACGAATTATTTTGGATGAAAAACGCGAGAAAGTGTATAATTTATTATTGAATCAACTCTTACAAATATAACCTTTACTGCAAATTGTAATAATACTGTTCACAACAGCTGCCACTGGGCGGTAAAGGAACTATCATACCCTGTAAGAAGAGAAACTGAACTTGACACACATATTTGTTTCAGTGCCCCTGAATAGGTTAAAGCGAGCAGAGGAATATGGACAAACAATCGGAAATATATTGACCACGATGCTTACGAAGCTACTTTTCATCCCGGCATTCGCTTGTAATGATGTCGTATAAATCACAGAGCCGAAATCTAGATGTACGAGGATTGTTCCAGTAGTTCGTGGCATGATGACGAAAACAAAATCGTGGAACGTTGCGAAAACTACATTTAATTATTTTTCCTTAGTAGAAGAATCCAAAATTACAACATCGTTCAGGTGAGCGTTTAATCTGAAACCGAGGAGCAAGAAATTCGTGCTGTTGTTAAATATTAGTTTCAGAAAAGATGTAACCAAAGGAGATTTATGAGAATATGATGGTTACAGTAGATGAAGATGAATCTCAATGAGCCAAAACGAGCGCTACGGGCAGGCAGACCAATGGGTTCAGGTGGGCAGTTACATGAGCTGGTGAGGACAGACAGAAGTTTAGCTGCGGCATGTTCAGGATATATAACGGATCCTAAGATCAACAGCAGGTGGAACTCTGACTACTTGAACACCAAAAGCTTTCTGTCGGTTGGTTGCCTAAACTTCTGACAATTGATCAAAAGAAACTGGAGAGTTTGCGGACAACCTAGATCTATCTACATTTACAGATATACTCTGCAGTTCACAAAACTGTGGATAGCAGATCGCTACTCAGGGCATTCCAGTCCAGAATGGCACGAGGGAAAATACAATACAAATATCAGTGCGGCGCCTTATTTCTCTAATCTTATCTCTCCTATCATTGCGACCCAAATATGTTGCTGGACGAAGTATTTCATCGCACTCTTAAATGAAAGTGGATGTACGCTTGTTTGCCAATAAGCTCAAACGAAACCTATATTGTCTGTCTACCAGAGAATCCCACCCCAACCCACGAATCAATTTTGCGACACTTTCGTAAGGACTGTGGCAAGCAGTCACGAATCGATTGCCTGCCTTTTCTCTGCATTTTCTCTATTCTGTCAATCAGTCCCTACGCAACTATTCCCAAATGGCGCAGCAGTAGTCCAAAATGTGGACGCTCGAGGGTTTTCTACGGTATCTCCATTGTTTGTACATTGTAGTTTATCTGGGATCGACCTATGAATCGCAGCCTAGAATTAGTTCTACCCACCACCGAATTAATGTGCAGGTCCCGTTTCATGTATCAATGTTTTCTAATGCCAATGTGATAGAATTTGTTGAACGATTTGCGAATAAGAATGAAACCTCGGCCCATCATTTTTCCCCGAAATCAAAGCAACAATTAGTGCAGTCGAAGCACACCAGTTCTGCACCTCCATTGATGACCATGGCTATTCTTTTTGTAATATTAGTGATGATATTTGTGTTTGGGAGTTTCTGATGGTATACCACTTCTTGACTTCGTGGAAAACGATCAAACCATCAGAAAGCCATATTATGCTAACCTAGGCGAGCAGCTATGATGGAAAAGAAAAGAGGCGCTGTTTCAACAGGTCAGTACCCCCAGTCACAATTCTCTGAGGGCCGTGGGTGCAATTCATGAATGTAGGGTTCAGCTGGTATTGTAGCTTCCCTGCTCACCTCATACTGCTCCCTCAAACCTCCCTCCAGCTATCCCCAAAACTTATAAAGAGTCTGTCTGACGCCCATTTCAAGTCAAATGCTGCAATTCTAGTGTGAGGATGGCATAAAGCATCGGAACATCGTTTGGACAAGGACAGTATGTCGAACTCACAGGGGCAATTCTGAAAAATATACCACAATAATCTTCTTTTTACTCATGTACTTCAGAGTGTGGTCATTCACTTATGGGACAACCACTTTAGTTATATGGGTTGAATTTTCGTGAAAGGAAGGTGTGTAAGGTAGCAAGACAAAAAAATAAAAAATAAAAATCAAACAGCAATAAGTTTTAAGTATCTTCGCTAATGAGAAGTACAACAGTCAGGAGAAAAGTAGCGATTGCACCGTAAAGTATGAAAAAACTATAAAATTTCAGTGAGTGAGAATGAAATACGAAGTGAAACGAGAAATGGAAAGTCTGTCATGCATTGCAGCAAGCAGTATTTAAAATTGATTGCACTGTAGCCACTGGCAGTGAAATACCACCACTGTTTCTGTTAGTAGTACGTTACGGAATTTCATAGTATGTTGATATGAATCCTTTTACAATTGATGATCATCTGCATTGAGATTTTTTTGATAAATCAGTGGATTGATGGAATGATAATATGATCAAACTGAAATTAGGAAAAACAAAAATAATGAGGACTAGTGTCAAATCGCTGTGTGAATTAGATGCTCAGGAACAATCGAATATTTTTTAAAAAATAGGCAAGGACGTAGTAAAGTGCTGTTAGATGTCGTACGGAATTGTTTGGGTCCTCAAACAACAAGAGAAAGTATGTCGCTTTGGGCACCACTGTTCGGAGGAAAATTGTTGATGTTAGCAGCTATACTGGATAGCAAGTTGTAGAGAGGATAAATAAATGAAAATGTTTCTTCAGTTTTGGTGAATCAACTGGTGTAGATAACTATGACGTAATACTTTGCTTCGTGAGGTGCAGTGCTACTGAAGACTTCAGGTGAAAACGTTGTTGCGTTGACTTACCACTAGTGCTCTTGCGTCCGTTCAAGCGTTGAACTTAAACTGTAGCAAATGCGTCCTATATATAATGTGCGATCGTGATTGGATATCACTCAGGAATACCTGCAAAAATAAAGCTGTCTACTCACTGTGTGATCCACCTGAACTAGACGAAACTAAGACGAATCACACAGTGAAATTCCTAGTTGAACTGGATTAATATATCCGCAACATCTCATCCCGCGTGCAGGTGCGAGTTAGTTGTCTAGAGAATGGCTTATTGCGCATTTTCGAACATAGGAAGCAAATTAAGCAGTTTCTAAGGGAGCGGAAACCTGATCTAGTAGAGCCTTGTTTAAATCGTAAACTACGGGTATCTTGCCTACATGTCGTGCATACTTAATCTTCTTAACGAAATTAATATTTATTTTCAAGAGCTTTGTACAAAGTTTTCAATCTCAGAAATAAGAATGAAGCCATTTTTTTCGGGATAGTCACGTGCAAGACAAAGATATAGGATTGTTTTAATCATTGGGAGAGTTTCTTATCGTTGCTGACGTCATCCGGAAAATCACATTTACATAAGTCAAGATGTAATATCATTACCTTTATTACCATGAAATGTGGCTCAAGCCTTTAAATTTGTCAGGGATATATATATCCGATATGCTTCTAACCATGGAGTGGCTTTTTGTTTTCAATTTTTCACATAATCCTATATTTCGTCCCTGTTAATTGATTTTACTGCAGAACAGAATAATTAAAAAAGCTTTAGCGGTTTGTTGAGTAAAATCAATGTTAAAAAAATGTCATTGCCTTTATTTAATAATACAGTAAGCACAACCATTTTAATCACTATTTTATTGTGTATAAGCCTCTCTCCGAGTTATGAAGAGTACATTCCTGCACTTCTCTTATCTACGGTGCGTTAGAAGTAAATATTATCACCCTGTTTATTTATCTTTTAGCTGTCAATCAAGCATTTAATTTATTTTCTATTGATACTCTCAAATAACTGTTCAATACATAAATTTGATCTGTGTGATTGAAAATTCCGTCCATCGAAATCTATCGAAAGGTTAATCTATTTACGTTAACCTGGCTTCGTTTTCCGGTTCCCAGCTTCCATACCCTAACCAGTCACGTCTCGTTTAGCGGTTTAGTATTTTCACATTTGTCAGTAGGTGAATCATTTTTTCTTCCGAGGAACTAAGTCTTAAATGCTTCGAAATTCTAAAACCAGTTCGACGAAGAGATTATGGTAAACGATAGCGTACAAATACCACTGCTGTAATTAAAAGTTTGCAGTTTACTTTTAAAATTTGGCGTATTACATTGCAACATCACCTAAAACGCTAAATTTTTTTCCGTTATTTTTATGATGAATAATGCAAGTTATTGAACCGATCTGAGGAAGATTTTTTTCTCTCTAAAATTACAGGTGTATTAAATACAATAAATGTAAAAGTTCGTGTGGTGCAGGTTTACAGATGTTTCTCTCAGATTTATGAAGAAGGTGTAAAACGTCAAGGGCAGATGACAGATAACTGTTCGCAGAAGTCGGACCACTAGGAAGACAAGACGTGGAAGCGCAGAAGAAGTTTTGCCACACTGACAGCACATCAAATAGGAGACTAGTAGTTAATATGGAAATATACGAGAGATGCGAAATCTGAGAAGAATTGCGAAGATAATTTAGTGCTTTTAAAATTGATACAGCTACCCTTCCAACAGGAAAATCAAATGCAAAGTATTATCCGACCCTAATGTTACACTGAGATGCGAATTTATTGGTCTCTCGAAGCCAGATATAATGTGTTCATGTCGTGCAACTTGTTTCCAGGGCGTGGTGCTTGCAACATCTACTTAAAAAGAATCGATCACTGCCTGCAAGGACCCTCGGCAAGAAGGCAGAGAAGCCATTAGCCATTGGTACTGGAAATAATAGTAAGTGGCTTAATCAGCTATGACCTATAGCTTTAGTGATAAAAAATAGGTAGTGGGAAACTACTTAACTAAAAAATAAGAACCCATTCCAAGAAAAATTATTATTTGAAGTTACATTATAATTGTAATATTCTGCAAGTAAACTAGTCTCTCATTTGAATTATTATAAGTAACCTGTATAAAAAAAGTTGTAGGTGTCGGACGTGTAATGTTAAAACTTTGAATGAGGCAAGTAGATAGAATTTAAAGAGGGTGGGAACCAGGTTGCGAATACATTGCCTGACGAAAAACGTGAAGCACCAGAGGGGGAGGAGGAAACAAAATGAAACTTCAATGGCTTGAGAATATATATTTCAGTGATTAAAAAATAAGAGTCAGATTTAGAAAGAACTTGGCAGTATAAGCCCACTTATCAGTATGATGTTGCTCCCCCTCTGACCTGGATCCATGGACTGGTGGGAAGGGTGTCATAGTCGTTGAATTCTCTACAGAGACAAACTGGTCCATAACCTGTTGTAGCTAAACCTCGATATGCCGGATACTGGAACTGGGACAGAGTTGACGTCTGAGTTGGTCTCAATATGTTTATCGCGAACAGATCTGGGGATCTTGTTTACCTTGGGAGTACCTCAACATCACGCAGACAGTTCATAGACCCACGTGCCATGTGTGGACGAGTATTGTCCTGTTGAAAAATGGCACCACAAATTGTTACTTTAGAGGTAACACATGAAGACGCAGGATGTCCGTTATGTCGTTAGTGTTTCCTGAGTCACTACCAGCCATGACCTGAAGTCATGCCTACACCATGACGCCAGGAGTAACACCTCACCCCGCCATACTCTTCGACAAATGGTCACTCGAGGTGCAGAACCGCGATTAATCGTTGGACACAGTACGAAGCCATTCATTGTGTTCGTCGATTCGGAATCTACAGCGTATTAAGCATAATATACTTACTTGTTAGATTCGAAATACTATGTAATGGTGTCGTGATAAACGTCACTTAATATGCTTTTTCGGCAAATCGCAACGTTACTTCCCTTGTTTAATGCATTCGAAATCATCAATATAACAAGACTTGTAAAATACCACACGAACTATCAAGGATGGCAGAACGCAGTGAAGTATGTAATTAAGTTCTAATAATCTCACTCGGTTGCGTTAAGAGTTGGTACACAAGTCTGACTTCCATAACACGCAAGTAGTCCCAAATTCCTACTGCTACTGACACTGTACGGCCCCCGAATCAAATGCATTTTTTTAAAACTAGTGAAATACCGCGATTCGTAGAAGGGTATGCGTAAATGAAAATTATATGAAACGATTCTACGTTATCTTGGGAATAAAATACGAACAAGGCTTAAAATTTAATAACGAAATGTTTTAAAATAATAATTGTTTGACAAAACGTTTTTTGCAGAAATTGTAGATTTCTACATTTTTTTGAACGTGTTCAATGTAGTAATTTAAATATACGGGATATTAATTGAAATATTGAAGCTACCAGTCGTATAAAAGACTTCATGCTACTCGTGACGTATAGTCGCATCCATATGGAATACTCTAAGAGCCAAAACTTGGAATTTATAAAGAAACAGTGTACAATTCCAAATTAACAATTCATCACAGGTTTAAAATGGTACCTCGTTTATCGGTTTTGTTACATGTGAAGGGAGAAAAAGAGTTTGTCACGAAAAATCACTTTTTACAAATCTATAATGACATAGACATCGACGAGGTGTAAAGCAATAAGAAAAAAAAAGTCAGTGGGCCGAGCCTCCGATTGTGAATAGACGTACGGAATTCGTCGTCTTGCACATTCGTGGAAAGGACGGTGAAACTTGCACCATACATACAGAAGGCGGCGGCTGTTGGTTTACATGCACTGTATCGCTCCATGACAATCCTTTGCCACACTGCGCAGCTATCACTAATAACATCGCCATATCATTTGTACGGGAACGACATTCTTCTGACGTGGCACCTAGCGAATTCTCGATGGGATGCATTTTGATGGCGATGGTTAATAGCATAGGTTGCAGGTTTCTTCTACAACCACATGTCTGTGGCGGGGATTGTGCTGAAAAATAGTACAAGGTTTGAAAACACGATGAAAATTTTCTTCTTTGCTTACTTTCTGAACAGCCGTCGCAAGTTGTCTTCATTAGTATTTCTTTTTTAATGTATAACAGTAACTCTTAGACTTATATTTCTTCATTTGGATTCTGCGAACTTAATAAACTAATAATGATTTTTGATACTATTTAATTACATTTCAATTTCCCTACTTCTTTCACAAATTGCTGATTTCGACTTTTAGCAGATTGTTCATCATTAACAGAAATACAACATAAGGATCCTTTTGCCTGGAGACAAAAAAAAAGAATGTACTTGGTGTAGCGTTTCTGCTTATATGCACTCTTAGAGCATCGGGTTTTCCTTGGTTATTAGCACCTACGGAAGGCCCCTCTGGAATGTCTCTTAGCGGAGCCGTCGCGTTTCGCAAATCATCTTCTCCGAAACCTTACAGCGACCGTTGTAGGGGGGACAGGAAATCCAGTCTTTTGCGACATGTGGTCGTCTCTGCTCATAATGAGCACAATACCACAAGAACAATGTTGGCACCCTCTCTGGAAGGGGAGAACTGGAGCTAGATTCTCCTTGAACACATAGAGCAAAATTCATATTCAAAATTTGAAGCTTATTTGCGTATTTTTGTTCTGGGCTTTATTCCTCGACGAGATCTTAGAGGTGGAAAAGGACTGGGGGCTGTGACATTATCGCACCTAACCAATCTTTTTTTTAGTTTTTCTTTAAGTAATTGTATGTAACTAATATATTTATAAATGAATGTCTTGATGTATGTTAATTGATTTGTTGTATCGTAGGATTCAACAATCTGTATTGTTTGTAGCCTTTGGGGATAGTATGAGTCATGGAGGAAGGAATATATGGAGACCACGCAAAGGACCTTCACCACGCACTGGGGTGAAACCGGGTAGAGAGAAGTGGGGTGGGGAGAAACACGGGGAAAAGGCGCAAAAACCCCAAGGGAATCATAAGACAACCGTGGCACCGCAATTAGATGATGGATTATTATGTAATTCGACGAGACAGATCAAAAATGAAGAATAAATTTTTTTGATATCGTGCTTAGTTTTCGAGTTATACTGTCTCAAGAGAGAGAAGTTTCGGGTTGAAATTCAGAAGAAAAATTTCCCTAAGGTCAAATTCAAATTTGATGATAGATTCTTATAAAACACGACAAGACAACTCGAAAGTGAAGAATATATGTTTTCGACATCTCGCTTAGTTCTCTAGACATGTTGTCTCCAAATTAGGGTAGTTAGGTTAGGTTAAGTCAATGTTTGGAACTTAAAAAAAAAACAAAGAACCGTTCAAAAGACCTCATAGTTTCTGAGCTTACTCAGAAGATATTGTACCGTTAGTGGCCTATGTAACTTTGGTAGCAACATCAGTTGATTTATTTTATTACCATACATCAAAAGTCAGAAGCTTAGATGGGAGGAGTTTACATCGCGATACACATTGTGTCACTAACATCGTGCTCATGAAATTAGTAACAACTAATAATAAATAAATTGTTTGTACCCTTCTGGTACAAGCCGCATTTCAACCTACTCACATTTTCATTAATATTACCGCTACAAAATCAAAGTATGTGGACAGATCTAAACACATGAAATGCATCGCGAACTACATTTCGGGTAACAACAACGTTTGCTTAATCAAGTTTAGTAGTTCACACAGCACAAATTATTACAATTAATTTCATCGTACACTTTCAGTGAAAACTGAAACTGGACTAAAGTATGCACATTCACTGTATCGCGATGTAAACTTGACCCGCTTAAATTAGACTTTCAGTACTTGTTTACAGTGAGGCTAGTCTTTTAGGTGCATAGTAGTAACATATGCTGATTGTCTACACTACACCAACAAACATTTGAGAACGATAGCATCCTATTGAGAGCAATGAATAAATTTATAGCGATAGGCTCTAATGTTGTATTTATCTATCAAACACTTCAAGAACAATAATTACAATGTTATTTAGTTACGAAACGTTATTCCAGGTTATTACCTATCTTGTCTGTTTGCGCAACCGTATGCAACACAACTTGGCGTTATAAAAAACTTTGTAATATAAGAAAATGAAATGTTCACAGCAGCATACACAGTGCAAACAGCGCAATGTTTTTGGGTGCTTTCTATGGCCGCCAGTGTCAACCGCGCATGCGCAGTAGGAGACGAGTTTTTATATGAGGTTTCGCAGATTTGGCGTTATTTCGTCTCCATATATTCCTTCTTCCATGGTATGAGTAGTAGCGGTAACTGTTATTAAGATCTTTGGTTGCTGTGAGTGGAAGCAGCAGTGTCGTGCGCCAATTATAAAGCACGTATGTGTGTAATATGGAGATAGTTTTTTTTAACTGCTTTACGTCTCTCAACAGCAAGGTCTTTAGAGACGGAAAGGATGGGGGCAAGGAATGGGAAGGAATTCGGCCATGGCCTTTTTAAGGAAGCATCCCGGCATTTGCCTGGAGTGATTTGGGAAACCATGGAAAACCCAAATCTGGATGCCCGGACGGGGATTCGAACCGCCATCCTCCCGAATGCGAGGCCAGAACGCTATCCGTTACACCACCACGCTCGGTTGGAGATAGTTGAAAAGATGTGTGTCAGTAATTAAGTCAAGCAGTGATGTTACCCATATTGAAATACTGATTTTACTAATGGATGCAGTTGCACAATAAATCGAAAGTTTTTCTTACAGCGCTTATAATTCCTTCGTAACAATAATTCCTATCATTTGCGGCTAGTAAAAATAATTGACAGTGTTCTAACTTCAAATTTAAACGAGCAGCAACTTAACCGCGTTCGAGATGAGATAGGCCTTCTTATCCATAACACGCTGTAATTTCTTGTAGAGTGGAAATGTTGATTTCTGGAGTGATTGGAAGACAAGAGGAGGGTTAAGATAGTGTTGGGAGTGTACAAGGCGTAGGTTGGTGATTGTACTTCGAAGCATATTGGTCAAAGAATTAGTAGTGTATTAAAGGGAAAATATGACTATGGGTATAAGTTGGCACTGGACTTTATGCGTTTTCTTTTTTGGGTAAGATTTTTTTTTTTTTTTTTTTTTTTTTTTTTTTTTTTTTTACTTATGACTTTGACGTCGAGGTTATCAGAGGCAGGGACAAGGACTGGGAAGGAATTCGGCCATGGCGTTTTAAAGGAAGCATCCCGGCATTCACCTGGAGTGATTTGGGGAAATCATGGAAAACCCAAATCTGGATGCCCGGATGGGAATTAAAATCTGCGTCCTCCCGAATGCGAGGCCACAGCGTTAACCGCTGACCCACCACGCACGGTTTGTAGGTAAGGGTGTCAAGGATTAGATTAAGTTACTACGGAAAATGATGAATAATTTACCAAAACAATTGAAGGAATTTAAAATTAAAATTCGTAAATTGCAAAAATGGATGGGGAGGAATTTACCATTGAAAGTGTATAAGATTATAATAATAATAAAACAAAAAGACTAAGGAAAGTGTAATTAGATGATTAGAAAAATTGCCACCGGAGCATGCGCTCCATTGCAGTTCAATTCAGTGTTAATAATTATTATACAATTTGATTCTTCGTGGGCTGGTTGTTGAAGTCACCTAGTGAGGAAAGCCCATAGGACAGAAAACAGGAAGGAATTCGACCATGACCTTTTGCAGGAATCAACCCAGCATTCGCCTGGAATGATATGTACAAACCATGGAAACCGAAATCTGGATCCGAATGCCAGGCCCATGTGGCTGGTTGTTTGCGATGTTGTGTGGTGGAGGCCCAGCCAGTATCCCGTTAGCGGTCACGGAGCTCAGCGCAGGCCAGGAGAGAGCAGACGGGAGTCGTTGACTCGGGAACCTGAACCAGACAGACAACACCGCTCCGACAATCTCTCAACCCGATACAACCAGCGCAAAACTCAGGTCGCTAACCCTAAAGTCGGTCTAACAAGTTCTTCAATGCAGTACACAGTGCGATTTAACTTTAAGTCTTCGGTGATACAGCAGTTGCTTTTTAGAGTTTCGTACGCAAAGTCAAAGGAAAACGAAGTCCTGTTGTTAGTGCTCCGTTGTGTGTCTCGGTCCTCTAGATCTTAATATAATAAGTTGGAAACTTACAATTTACACGAACTATGCGTTCCGTTAGCAGAAAACCAAACAATGTATTTAAGATTACGTTCTGTTGGGTTTTCAGATAAATAAGGTGGGTCGATATAAAAAAAAGACTATCCCAGCTTGTGTTTAGATATTTTTTTTTTTTTTTTTGCCGTCATCATTCTGTCTAGTTTGATGCATTCCTCTATACCTTCCTATCTTGTACTACCCTCTCCATCTCAACATGCCACTTACAACCCACATCTTCAATTCTCTGCTTGATATATTCCAATCTTTGTCTACCTCTGCAGTTCTTTCCTTCGACTGTTCCTTCCACAAATAAATTAAGCAATCCCGAATGTCTTAAAATGTGACCCACCATCCTTTTTTTTTTTAACTGCTTAACGTCTCTTAAAAGCGAGGTCTTTAGAGACGGGAAAGGATGGGGGGGGGGGACAAGGAATGGGAAGGAATTCGGCCATGGCCTTTTTGAAGGAAGCATCCCGGAATTTGCCTGGAGTGATTCGGGAAACCATGGAAAACTCAAATCTGGATGCCCGGACTGGGATTCAAACCGGCGTCCTCCCGAATGCGAGGCGCGAACGCTAACCGTTACACCACCAAGGTCGGTGTCCACCATCCTTTCTCTTCTTTCTGTAACACTCTTCCACAAACTTCTTTCCTCGCCCATCATTTCCAAAACACGTTCATTACGAACTTTATCTTTTCATTTAATTTTCAGCACCCTTCCACAGCACCACATTTCAGATGCTTCTATTTCCCTTATTTCTGGTATACCTAAATTCCATGCTTCGTTACCATAAAGTGCTATGCTCCACACATGTTTAGAGCAGCTTGTTAAATAGAGAACTAAGATAAATTTTTCGATTTTTTCACTTGAAAATAAAGACGTAGCCAGATGTCAAAATGTGGATTTATGAGTATTATTGTTACTGCGTCTATCTAGAAAACGGTATTACCTACGAATTTAAATTTGTCTCCAGTATCTCTATTTATACGGGAATACTAAAACCACTTACATCCAATATCGCTTTTCCAGGTTGCGACCAAAACAAGCAAAGATTTTTATTTCCAGGTTACTTTGCCATGTGATAGTACTATTTAGTTCAAAGTGCTCTTAATTCAAACTGCATTGAATCCCAACACTCGTAGCGCGGCGTCGAGAACCGCCGAACGAGACCGCTGGCTAATCTGCACCCATGTCAACCACTGTTTTTTTTTTGTCCAACAGACTGACCTCTGACCTAGATATTTACGAAGCTCATTAGTGTAAGTACCCTAATTGCGCGAGCTCAATACGCACTTGCCCGATTTTTTTGATTTCTATTTATTTGCTTCTGCCATCCTGTTGCCACCAACTGAATGACCACTTGTTCGTTCCTGCCAACAAGAACTGAAGGTGGGCAGTGACGACCATTTTAGCGCTAAATCCCCTGAAACCAGTAATGAGGTCGGCTCGAGATCCAAATGCGGTTCCACTTCACGTCACCGATCCATTGCCGGATGCTCGTCACACATGTTTTCCAAGATCCAAAGATTCAGCTTTATTCCTCAAACTAAAAATCTTAGTTTGCATGTATTATGAAAATTCGCAATCCAGTTGGGCACTTCCCAAAAGAATGCTACAGACACTGTAATTTATTATACAAGGAGAGGCCACGACTACAATATGCTGGTTGAGAACAACCAAAACCGAAGCACGAATAGCGTTTTAGGTCAACACTTTTTCGTTTTCGAAAAAAAGTCAAAAGTCGTGAAATCGCACCACTTCAGGATTATGGGGAATCGAAAAATAATCAAAAAATCAGTAGCTTTCTGAAATATATATAGTTAATACTGCGAGAAAAAATTTCAACTTAAACAGCATTATAAAACAGCTGTACATCTCAAGTCAAAAGAAAAGAGTAGGAACACGCAACAGCTACTTTTAACTCAGGTATCACGGTCTGAAATTAATACATTCTCTGCTGACCTTTGTAAGGCTTTTGTATGCAGCAACATCCCGCTGCATAAATTGAATAATCCAGATCTACGAGCATTTCTTCAAAAGTATTGTGTCAATCAAAGGATACCGGATGAATCCACGATTAGGAAAAATTATTTTCTTTCTTTATACGCTTCTTTCCTGGAAGGAACTGTGTCTGGATATCGGTAGACGAAACAACTTATTCATGTGGCCGATACGTAGTGAACTTTATAGTGGGCTAACTATGTCAAGAAGAACCCGGAAAACCTCATTTACTTTCAACCAAAATGTTAGAGAAAACCAACCACAGTACAATTGCAAGATTTGTAAAAGATTCCCTGTGACTTCTGTGGCCTACTGAATCGGAGAGTGATTGTTACAAGGTGCGTGTTTTAATCACAGACGTAGCTTCATATATTTTAAAAGCTGGTCAGTCACTTCGAGTATTTTCCCCCAATCTTATACAAGTTACATGTTTGGCGCATGGATTACGTCGCATTGCAAAAAAGATACGTTTTCTATTTCCTTCAGTTAACAAAGTAATTTCAAGTGGAAAAAAAGTGTTCCTAAAAGCACCAGCTCGTTTACAGTTTTATAAGGATCGTCTGCCTGAGGTTCTTCTTCCACCGGAACCTGTTCTCACTAGATGAGGAACTTGGTTGTCTGCAGTGCTGTTCTACCAGGAGAACTTCCATCAAGCGAAAGATGTAATCTCAGGTATTGATGATGATGAGCGTTCTGCGTGTGTTCGTGAATCAAAGTGCGCATTTGATTGTGATACTGTATATCGAGATATCAATTTCTTCCATGTACACTATTAGTCACTTTCTAAGGCTATTAAGGGTCTAGAAACTAGCGGTGCACCCCTTCACGAGTCTATTCAGTTGCTTCACAAAAAAATTTCTTCTTTAAATGCCGTCCCTGGTAAAATTGGAGAAAAAGTTAAAAGTAAACTCAGCAGGGTGTTGGACTCAAACCCAGGACTGAAAAAGATTCAATCGATTAACAAATATTTAAGTGGAATCACACAATCTCTGTTCCGAACAGTCAGTACCATTGTACAAGTATTGCCCAATAACGTCCGTTGACGTGGAACGATCATTTTCGGCTTATAAACTAATTTTGTCTGACAATAGAAAATCTTTGACCCCTGAAAACATTGGAAAACTCTTGGTAACATATTGCGATTCAACATTTTGTAAGGAATGAAACATGTATATCAGTGAGTTGAGATAAAATAAATCATTTGATAAGCGAAGTGTATATTCTTTAATTGTTAGTGCATGTTCTTTAATCATTAGAGCATATTCTTTAATTGTTAGTGTATATTTTAGGACTTTTTTGTGCATATTTGCATGCATATTTTAGGTTCTTTAAGTGTATATATATCCGGTCCTTACTAATAACTGAAACTTTCAAAGTTATAACATCCACAAGAGAAAACATTGTATCCATCTATTATAACACACACACACACACACACACACACACACACACACATATATGTATATATATATTAAGATAGTGTGATAAATATTCTCTCTAAATGATTTTTGGTGGCATGATTCTAGGATCACTTCAGTTTTGTTTAGAAATATGTATGGGTGCTAAAATCGAAACTCATGTTTTCATTAAAATGTCATTTCTACTCAAATATATTTCATCATTTTCTAGTCTTCTTTATAATACAGTTTTCCTAGTTGGAACGAGGAAGTGTCCTCTAGTCGGTCAAAGTTTAACAACCCCCACGTTGACCACAGTTAACCGGAGAGAAATGTCCTCAGTTTTATGGCTGCAGGTATATTAAAGGCCATTAACGTAGTCTGCGTAGTAATAAAGCAGCTCGCAAATACCACCCTAACATAAAACTGTGACAGCTGCTGCAGCTGTCTGCAATATGCCTCAGTCGTTTGCTCAACACCGCAGATTAATTTCTTGGAATGTTGAGTATTCGCTCGAGAATGGTGCTCGGTAGCTCAGAATGACAGCGCTTCGTGGAGAACACAGCCTACTTCCTCGTACCTCAGACAGCACAGCGATTACTGAGCTTTTATCTCGAGACTGATACCAAGTGGCCTTCGTCGTCTGTCCTTGGATTTTGTTGATCACCTACTTACTTACGATTATGTGAAATAACACCAACTTAAAAAGTGAATGTTCTGTCAACAGTAAAAACAGAAATTCCTAACAGCAAAGACTGTGAATTTAAATTCCAAGTTGCGCGTGGTCTTATATTTGACAGATATTGAGTATTTGCCCCCCGAAAACAGCGCTTAATTTCCGCACAAATAGACGAAACCAGGCACGAATGATCAAAAAGAAACGAAAGTGGTCCATAGTTCCACGATGGGTAACGCTGGAACCGATTTTAGTTTGGCCGCATCAGACGTATAAAACACGTGGTATACGCAGGGCAGCGTGCTTCTAGTGAATGCTTAAACTACATTTTCTACTCGTCGAATTTAATAAAATCAGCTGGTTTAGTCTATGTACCAAAGTGACTCAGTTCAATTTAACATAACTCGGTATCCATACTGGTAAGGTGTG
This sequence comes from Vandiemenella viatica, assembly GCA_031002005.1. NCBI lineage: Eukaryota > Metazoa > Arthropoda > Insecta > Orthoptera > Morabidae > Vandiemenella > Vandiemenella viatica. Next base: position 225,701,690 of record CM061919.1, on the reverse strand, counting down.
TGTAGGTTAAGTTGCGGTCTAGTGACAGAGTTTCAATTTGCCGCGCATTCCGTCTCCGTGGTGGTTTGACCAACAGTTTAACGTACTTGTTCATATGATGAATAGAACTCTTAAACATTTCTGGCGTGGGGGAACAGCGTGAACTTGTACAGTATTTCAAGCCGAGAACAAACATTTGTCGGCCAACATGAAACGACCCTGCATTCAGTTAAACAAACAGATGCATAACGATTCACGTATCTGCAGTAAAACCGTTATACTAGGACTTGGATAGAAGATTTTATAACTCCCAAACCACCAGTGTAGCCTATATGTACTTATTCTACTTTCTTGTATGATCTTTGATATACAAGAATTTTAAAATATTGCTCGACAACATAATGGTTGAACAGTTCCATATTTTGAGACGGTATGGATGGTGACCAGAGAAGACGATGACATGAAACTATTACTAGTGGGGGAAACAACTTCGTTGAGTGTTTTTTGGGTTGAGTTGGGTTAACATGCATTCTTCAGTTCATTATGACTACATTGAAAAACCAATCACCTCGATCTATCTATGCTTGTGTACTGTACCATTGCCTATGAATTGTATAAAGCTGCGAAGATAATAGCATTTCTCGCCGAATAGTGTTAGTAAATTTAAGCTGTAAGCACGAAATGACATACTTCTCCTTGAAGATGGCGTTACGAGTGCTCAAAGCCGAACCACAGTCACTACTCCGTACAGAAACCCGAGGATTGACCCTTGCCCATTCCACGCGTACGACTCGGTAGCGACAATTTGTCTTCTTCCCATGCATGCAAACTCCTACCGTTCTCTCCTCCATTTAAAAATGTTTTGCGTAGACTTTCTCGCACATCCTCCTTTAGAATTTGGATTTCTATTAATTAATTTAATTTAATTGCAATGGAGCACATGCTCCGGTGGCAATTTCCCTAAACACCCATCTCCCCTTTACCTGCACCCACCTACATTTTCCCTCTACAAACTTTGAATTCTTTCAACGTTTTTGGTAAATTATTCATGATTATCCTTGGTAACTTATTCCAATCCCTGACACCCTTACCTAAAAAATAAAATATTCCCTCATCCTTGTGTCTGAAATCGAGTGCCAGCTTGTGGTCATGGTCATCTTTTTCCTTCCATACACTACTTTTCATACCTACACCAAATTTTTCCATGCCTCATCACCAGTATACGCCTTGTACACGCCCATGACCCTCTTCACCCTCCTCCCGTCTTGCAATGAATCCTATTCCAGCTCTTTTATCACATTTGTTACCGCTTCCATTCTGCGATAATTTCCAGAAACAAACTAGCAGCCCTTTCTTGCACCCTCTCCAATTCCTGTATTTGATACTCAAAATGGGGGTCCCATACTACACTACCATATTCAAGCAATGGTCTTACCAAAGTTTTGTAACCCGATTCCTTTACTTCCCTCGTACATCCCTTCATCACTCTCTCCAACAAGTGCAGAATTTTGAAACCTTTTCCTACCACCTGTCCAATATGTCCTGCTCAGTTAAGCTTGTTATCAAATGTAATGCCAAGATATTTACATTTCAAGTCTTCTGCAAGCAATTCTTTCGCCACCTTATAATCATAATCAACCTTTTGTTTTTTGTTTGTGTATCTAATAAGCTGACTCTTCTTGGCATTTATCTTCATCCCATGTTTACCAACCCAACTAGATATCCTGTCCAGATTACCCTGCAACTGTTTACAGTCCTCTACCGTTTTTATCCATTTATGTAGCATTATGTCATCTGTAAACAATCTAATTTCAGATAGTACACAATTAAGACAATTATTCATTAGAATAATGAATAGCAATGGTTCCAGTACACTACCCATTTCTATCGCACTTTCTATTTCTTCTTGCTCTCCTTTATTATATTATCAATTGTGTTTTTTATTGCATATGTTACTGAATGTTTTTGTGCCGTTCTCCACCATTCCAGTTTTCTGCGGTAGATAAAGGCGTCTCTAGATATTACTATTGTTAGTCTCGTCAGTACTCACCTGGGCGGGGTAGTACAGTCATCGGCAGCTTTGTTGTTTCCTCCGTGCAGCTACATCACTCACGAAGCCGCTCGCTCTGGACCTGAAGCACAAATACTAAACGTAAGCTCGTTGTTATTAGTGTTACGTGACAAAGATAGAATGGAGAAGTTACAGGTGAATAGTAAATATGAAACGTGTGTCGCCATCTGTCGTATTTTTTTTTTTTTCTCACAGGTTTCATTCCTTCCACGTGAAGCCTAGAAGGCCGGCTGTTGTAGAGAATCAGGGACTCTTTTTCAGTAACTTAACGTAAGATAAAGGTATTGATAGGAATTCGGCCATGGCCTTTATGAGAAACCAACCCGCCAATCGCCTGGAGTGACTACGGAAAACCATGGATAACCACAGTCAGAATGACCGCAAGGGGATTTGAACCCCCATCCTTTCGAATGGGAGGATGGAGAGCCATTGCGCTCTCCACTTGATTCGGTGAGTGAATAAATTGGGGGCTCCCATTAATTAATTAAGTAAGGTGTGTTGGAACCCCGCCCCCTCACGTGAGATTTACCTTATAATTTTTAAGTAATTAAATTTATTTGATATGTTCACGTATTTTGCTCCAAGTCAACAAATATCTAAGAGTTGATACTGATGTCTTCTATGAATTACATTTTATAACTGAAAATGTTATCTGTTATAATAATGTATGTTCTCTGAGTTAAATAAGATTTCGTGAGATTTTGATGGATCCCTCTCCACCTATTTATAGGTCACGTAATTAATGGACACCCCTTAAACTTATACCAGATACTTACTGTAATATTACTCTACTTCTACCCGCACGCGTTATAGTGGCGCCATGCTTTAATCACTACACCGAAGCTCAAAATCAGGCCTGAAGTATAGGCCGTCTTGATGCTGGTGTCAGGCGGTTTTTCCGTAATATGCTAGAACAGCGGTCGGCAACGCGCGGCCCGCGGGCCGCATGCGGCCCGTGACCTTTCTATTTGCGGCCCGTGTCCTTCTTATAAAAATCCAAACGAAAGCCCACATTATAAAATATAAATGCATAAAAGATTGAACGCGATCTAACAGCGCAGCGAATGAAGTACGCGAACAGAGCGGGACAAGTGCGAGCGGGAACGATTCCCCCACTCTCTCCTATGATTGAAACAATAGGTCAGCGTTGACAATAATCATCTCTCGCTCGCCCGCCGTCCGTCCGCGCTGGCCGTGTCATTGAGTGAAACGTCAGTTTCGATTAAAAAAATAAATAAATAAATAAATAAGAACACAATCACAAACAAACAAATTCAATAACTCTGGCATATACCAACTGACATGTCAGAATTGTAAGGCAGTTTACATCGGCCAAACAAGGAGACAATTCCAGACAAGATACAAGGAACACATGCGAGCCTTAAAGTATAGCAATCATTCAACTTTTGCTGAACACCTCTTAGACAATAATCATTTCCCCACAAATTTAAATGTAGACATGAAAATCCTAACAACAAACAACACAAAACACAATAAATTAACTCTGCAAGAAAATTATCAAATTCAAAAAGCAATAGTCTCAGGAAAACACGTACTTAATGACCATGTTAACCTAACCAACCAAACCTTGTTCAAACTAATAAAAATCGAAACTGACGTAAAACAACATCAAACACACAAAACACCACCACAACAGTAATATAATACCAGGTTGCGTCTCCACCATCCACCACACATGCACATTTAGCTAAAGCAAAGCAAACACAAATTCAATTACGAAATTCAAACTCGCCGCTCACTACACTACCGATAGAGCACCGTCAAGAAAACAACAGAACAGCAAAAGCGCACACATAAAGTTTGACAATGTGCATTGAAAACTAGGCCTCAAAATTGATTGCTAGTCACGTCACGAGAGCAAACTATACCAAGTGAAATAGTGTAAAAAACAACATGCTGGTTGAGGTCGCAGGCGAGCAACGACCACACCTCAAAATGCAAATGTAAAATGTAAGTTACAATATAAAACATACCCTAGTATACTTATGTAAACAAAACGTCTTGTATGATAATCCAAAACGGATATAAAAAATATCAGTAATCAAACTGTTATATGAATATAAGTAATATTATGCTGCCTATATAAGAATAATTTTGTTAAATCTAAAAAATCATTGTATTCAAAAGTCAATAACAAATCACATATTACAGCAAAACTGTACGCTGAAGATACCTCGGCGAGAGGCGAAACGCGTCCGGAAAATAAAAACAATATCCAACAGTTGTAATGGCGTATTATTAAACAACAAATACTAACCTACTATTTTGTTTACAGTTCGGTAAGTGTGAGATATTGATAGTTCATACGATTCCATAGCGAAATTAAGTGACATGTTTTCAACACCGCTTTTATTCTTACAACGTGTATTTGGCATTGTTGGTTATAAGTTTTACTGATGGCTACAAAAAAGAGGAAGTTAATTGAAGAAAAAAGAGTGTTTCACTATACATGGACAGATTTATGCATTTTTATTAATTGCAATGGAAAGCCGCAATGCTTAATATGTCAAAAAACCCTTGCTATATAAAAAGAATATAACGTCAAACGTCACTATGATACCAAGCATAAAGCAAAATTTGTGTGCTTAGTTGGTGATTCCCGGAAAAACAAAATCAACTCACTCAAATCTTCATTCAAAAACCAACGGAATGTTTTTAAGGTGCAAATTCAAAGTAACGAGTCAAATAAACGTGCGAGTTTAAGGGTTGCCAATTCTGGGCGACCGTTTACCAACAGCGAATTAATAAAACAAAGTGCCTTAGCTATGGCTGAAGAGGTATGCCCAGATCAAAAAAAGAAATTTGAAAATATAAGCTTATCTGCCAGAACTTGTATGCGGCGCACTGAAGATTTGGGCGCTAATTTATGCGAAAAACTTCGGGAAAAAGCGCAACAATTTGAATGGTTCTCCTTAGTTGCCGATGAAAGTAATGATTTGTCAGATACTGCCCAGCCTCTAATATTTGTTCGTGGAATTGATAAGTTCTTCAACGTGTGTGAGGAACTTTTACAGTTATGTAGTTTAAAGGGAACGACAGTGGGGGAAGATTTTTTTTTTGTCTCTTAGAACAGGCGATGACGTCAATGCAATTAGCGTGGGAAAAATTGGTAATTCTAACAACTGACGGAGGTAGAAACATGAGTGCGAAAAACAAGGGCCTGGTGGGTAGAATTAAAACGAAATTGGCAGAGATAGGATGGGAAATCCCGTTATTTTTTCATTGCATTATCCACCAAGAAGCGTTATGTTCCAAAGTCATTTCATGGAGAAAAGTAATGGACATCCTGATATCCACAGTAAACTATCAGAAATAATGGGTTGATACATCGTCAATTCCGAGAGTTTCTATCCGAAATGGAAGCAGATCATCAAGATGTCCTTTATTATTAAGAAGTAAGATGGTTAAGTAGAGGTGCAGTACTGAAAAGGTTTTTCGATCTCAGAAAAGAAATCAACACTTCTATGAATCGGAAAGGTAAATCTGTTACAGAGCCGACAGACCCTCAATGGTTAATAGATCTCGGATTTTTGACAGGTTTAACTCATGAATTAAACATGCTGAATGTCAAGCTTCAAAGGAAAAACAAAATAATATCTGATATGAATATAGACGTAAAGGCGTTCCAAACTAAAAACCGGCTCTTCAAAAAACATATTGATGAAAAAAATTAGATCCCGAATTGTCTGAAGGCTGTCGAAGAAGCTGGCATCGATTTTAATTGGGATAGTGAGAAAATGAAAGACATTTTAATGGAGTTACAAGGTCAATTCAGTGACAGATTTGGTGATTTCGAGAAGGTTTAGAACAAACTGAAGATTTTTGCTAACCCTTTTTCATGTTGAGGATGTACAAAGTAATTTACAAATGAATGTGATTGAACTTCAATCCAATGAGAGTCTAAAAAACGCCTTTCACGAGATGAATGATTTCGTCAAATTTTATGGTAGCTCGTCGTCTGATTTTGTCGAATTGAAAAAATTTGCTCAGCAGTTTATTTAAATTTTTGAAAGCACTTATTTATGAGAGCAAACTTTTTCAATCATCAATTATCGAAAAAATAAATACGCTTCTCGTCTCACAGATGAGCATTTGAAAGATATATTACGTATTTCAACTTCTGACATGAAAGCTGACATACAAAAAATAGCCAGTCAAATGCAACCTCAAACGTCACACTGGATTTAGTATTTATGATCAATTTTGTAACTTTTCTTCATTTGTATTAATAAAATTTGAAAACTGAGTTTTCGCATTTTTACTGTGTATGTGCGGCCCCACCTTTACTTTGTTTTGCTACCTTGTGGCCCTTGCCTGCTAAAAGGTTGTCGACCGCTGTGCTAGAAGAATGCAAGGGTGGTTCCGGGGTTCTTTTACGGCTCGGTGAGGTCACTAGAGCTGGTGAACAGGTGGCGGCAAGGAAGGAAGAAACGGAAAGGAATTCGGAAAACTATAGGAAACCTGGATGGTTGAACAGGGATTCGAAACCCGCTTCTTCCAAAATAGAAGACCCAAGCGTTAATCCCTCACCCACAGAGCTCGTTGCTGTCCAACTATCGCCTCTAAACTTAGACGATACACCGAGAACACAGCTCACAAACCAACAGTGACTCGTACTTTCTCTATTACACTGGCGGAAGTTAAAAGTGTAACACCCAGATGGGAATGGTGGAATTTTAGGAAACTTAGTAGATATATCAAGGAGCATGCCCAAGAGAAATGATAACAAATTAAAATGGATCAGACTAAGTTTATTACCTTCAGAAGTGCGCCCACTTTGAGCACCAATACATTCGTGGATCCTTGCCAGCATTGAATCAAAAAATGTTCGGATGTCTTCTGGGGTAGGACTCTTTACGCCTGCATGTCTTGTGCATTCAGTTGATGCACAGTTTATGTTGAGTGACTAAGTGATCTAATGTGTCTACTCCTGACATACCAGACATGTTCTATTTGGCACCGTACGGTCCAAATTGTGATCGAAACCCCTTGCAAGGCTTGGGTTGTGATGGCAACAGTACGAGGACGGGCATTATTCTAACAACAACAACTAACTCAGTCCTGCTGTCGAAACTGTTTGCCCCCAAACTATGACACCAGTGGCTGGACCCGTATGACGTTCTGAAATCACAGCAGGACAAGTCGCTTCTCCATTACGCCTGTGTAAATGTTATCGATTATCACAGACAGGATCGAGACTCGTCTCTAAACACAAATGTACGCCCTTCACAAGTACATTTGCGGTTTGAATTACATCAGGTTAGACGATACTGGCAATGAAATCAGGTTAATGGAACACATTGCACAGGGGTCAGAGAGGGTAAGTCAGCTTAAAGCAATCGATTTACAGTCGTCCCGAGGGTGACCCAGTCTATAACCACTGCTGGGATCTGACCTGCAATCATCCATCTGCCAGTAACAGCCATCCACGTCTTCACGTGCTGTTGTCCTTCTGTAAGGACCTGTACCTGCTCTAGAGGTACTAGAGCCTTCTTTCATCCACTGTGTAACAAGTCTGTATACTGATATTGCACTACGGCCAGTCCTTCGGGAGATTACACGATATTGTGCACCCATTTCAAACACGCCAATTCCCCGACCTCTCCCACAGTTAGACATTTGGGTGTAAAGGGTCGTCACTCTTCGCCTTGGCATACTTGGTCAACAAGAACTTGCGGACAAAAAAGTGTCATGCTACACTACATGTACACCGCTTATACGCAAAAAACATGGCAATTTTGCTTAATAAATAGCCCCATAGTTCTCATACTATTAAATGTAAAACTTTCAATTTTTAATCATTTAATACACTCCAAATGTGCAAAAATGATGCCAAATTTCATTCATTTCCCTTCTGGGTGTTGCACTTTTAATTTCCGCCAGTGTAGTTCGGCAGTAAGCGGAGTAGGTGAAGGGGGAACTGCTTCGTTATTCACTCACCCAGGATACTACTACGGCGGGTTTCTTCCAAGTTTGCGTCAATTTAATATGATGCACGGGAAATATCTGCTTCTACTAAGTAGTGTTTAAGAGAAAGATCAAAGTATTGGTCTAGAACTAGATGAAAATCGCTTGGAAACATTGTGGTGAACTTGGAAAACGTAAGTTGAGTTAAAAGTAAACGTATTCAAGAAAAAAAGGGTTATACACTGCAGCCAAGACACATACGATAGTACATAAACAGTTGAACATCCACGCTAACCATTAGCAGCAAACTGTAATATATGAACTTAGAATAGTTAAACATGGTGTCCCTCATGTATCAATTCTTTGCCCTCTGCTGTTCATATTTCCAATACAAATAAATGATCTCCCACGAATATTAGGTGATAGTTAAAATGAATATGACACTAGCATAGTTTTAATCAGCAATACAAAATCTTTAAATACTGCAAATTACTCTCTAAGGAAAATAAACAGGTGATTCAGTGCTAACAAAATTAATATAGAAAAGACGCAGTTACTTCAATTTGTTATAAAAAAATTTGGAAACAACATTTTCTGTAACTTCTTAAAAAACTTATACCTACAACCTTTCAATTGAGGATAATAGCTGGAACAGCTGACGTAGAAACAAGAAAGCTGGTAGGCTATATAGAAAACTTTAGAAAGCTCGGTATACTTACAATGCCAGCGTTATACATAAATATACTCCCTACAATATTTTGAAGTGGGACATCCTGAACATTTCAGTCTCAATACTAGCAATAAATATAACATCATAACAGTTACTTTCCATCGTGAAGTTACGATCCCTAAAACTCTTTTCTGCCCGTTTGTTCCCGTTTTTTCTGTAACAATGTACAGTTTCTTCTGTTCTTCGTTGTCTCTGAAATATGTTTCCCTTTAATAAAAGCCACATTTAAGATAATCATTTAGTAAAGGTCCTGAGTTCTTGCCTGTTGTAGTATATATGCTTACGTATGTTCTTTGGCAAATGGTATTAAATATTGTGCGCATAGCGGTGAAATAATGTAGTAGTTGCTGAATTTGATACGACGTCGTAAAAAGAAACAAAAAAAAGTCGCTGCCTTTAACGTGAGGTCCCGCCAAGATATAAACTAAAAAAATAAATAACTCCGAAGATAATTATTAAATTAAAAAAACACATATGGAATAACTAAATGAAAATTAATCTTAATAAACCAGGATGGAATTAGGACTTGGAGACAGAATTTCCTAATTTATAACTGGTGTTTCTGTTCGTTGCTTTTGGCATTTGTACATCTTCAAGTTCTTCGTCAACAGGTAGACTTCTTGTTTTGGTGACTAACGACCTCTGAACATGCCATTAGCTGCATATTTGGTTTTCTGTCTGTTGAAATGAAAAACAGACCATCAACTTATGCAGCACAAACAATTTCAGGACGCAATTACAGTCTGTGGAGAATTTCACGAGGTGCTTGGAGTAATAAATGACGCGACGGATATGGCTTAACACACCACACAGAAAAAAAAACTTGTTAACAATAAAAAAAATCACTGTACATATCTCTAAAGTTTGATCCCTCTCCCCCGTCATCACTTCTTTTTGCTTTTCAACCATGGTTTTAACTGCACTAAAATGACTATTTAAACACACAACCTTTATGCTTAAAATATTTTAGTCAGCAGTATAATATATGATGAACCACTAGGTTCTGTTTATGGTAATAAAGAACTTAATTCTGATTCATTGCGGTAAATATTTTATCTTTCGATATGTATTGTTGAAAAATTCGTAAATTTACTACGGAATCAATAAAATTTTCAGTATCTTGCGTACTATGAAAGTTAGTATTTAGCTTACTACTTACGGCCAAATAATTTCAAATATGTATTTTCCGGCATACCAGTATTTCAGTTTGTTCTGTTGTCAAATGTTTCTCTAAAGCCTCTCCTAAGATGTGGTATATTTATGTGAATATTGACAGACATGAATGACAGCTATACGTTTGGTAGTAATCGGCTAAATGGAAAGTATGTCTGCTTGTCCATCCTTAGATGGCACCTAATAGCAGGAACTTTCATAAAATTTTAAATTTACCCGCTGTAATGCCAAATTATGATTGTGGTATGTTTTTAAGCGCAGAACTTTATGATGTTATACTTCACTAGGAAATTCACAGCTGAAAATTATACTTGGTTCTCATATCCCCGTGAATAACCTACGTTTATATTCTACTCGATAAGGAAAAATATGACATCCCTAGGAGGATATATAATGATTCTCGCTATGTCTTAAAATGAAAAGAAACAATAATTTATTAAACACTATATCAACTTGCCTTGACGCCCTAGTTTCTTGTTCCGATTTTTTCTCCCAATAAATTAAAACAATACATTTGCTATGTAGCTATGATACACACTATTGGCAAGGTACATAAAAAAAACTTTGGATAATACGAGTAGTTAATTATTGCTAATTTTTTTTTTAGCAAAATTTACTCCTTTTAACTTCTGTCTACTTCGGCATTTGTCTGATAAAAAATGTACAGTTACTGAATCCATTCCCCACGCCCCCTACTTTTAAAAAAATAAATCATTTGCAATTTCACGGTTGCTGTATGATATCTTAAGGAACGGGAAGGAAATCTTTCTTAGCATGCTTGTAGCAAGAACCTGTAGTTGTACGTATTTGGCTGGAGCGATTTTTGTAATCACACATATGAGTAGACATACCGGGATTCGAAGCCGAATTTCTTCGAAAGACAGGCCAGAACATTACCGTTTACCTATAGCGTACTTGGCTCAATAGATTCCAGAAACTTTAACAAATGTTTTCTATTGCTATAGAGATTTGTTGCTACTGTAGTATTTAAGAGTTTCGTAGAGTGCATTAGAAAAGTGGGTATGGCGGTACCCAAGTAGCCTGAACGTAGCTGCGAAGTTGCAGGCTGCACCACTTTCACTCTGCGATTTCGTCAGCCCAACCTGCACCAACGTACATCGTGTTGCCACAACAAAAATACTGCCATCGGTATTACAGTGGTACCAGGTGGTCCGTGCGAATCATATACGATGAGTAACAAGGTTGGTGGTTTGTTGTAAGAACAGGCTCATGTGTATAAGATGTTTATTTCTATACTTAAATATGTACGTAGCGAAATACGTACATCTTACGAAACAATTTGAAATGATGAAATGTTTCTTTGACAGACACAAAAATATCTGAAAAGCTCCTTACTCTTGAAAACATACACGGTTTACAAGTATCTCTGTGATAAGTGGTGCTGCTATCTAGCGGTAAATGCTATCACTCCTTATCGACACCAGTGAAGCCTGGCAGCTATACTCTGAACTATCGCATACCCGTGGCCTCGACTTTTCGAAATTTTGCATTTTTGGCTTGAATTTCGAGAAATTTCTTTCTTAAGGGAGCGTGCATAAACCACGTAGCTCTATTTTGGCCTCCTGTGAACCCCCCCTCCCCCCCCATGTAGACCTACGTGGCTTTTGCATCAACCCCCCTCCCCTCCTCCACGTAGCACGTAGCTTTTTTCCCTTTTGATTCCAGAAGACATTTTGTACTGTTTTCCCTTGTCAGATTATCGTAAATTACATACGGAGATAATTAACTGAGGAAAATAGATATTCACATGCTGTTGTGAGTTCTGTTCCTCATTTTAACTGTGAAAAATGTTATGAAAGGATAGCTACGTGGCCTGGCTCGGAATCCCCCCTCCCCCCACTTAGCCCAGCGTAGCCTTTCAGCCAACCCCTCCCCCCCCATGGACCGAGCCACGTAGTTTGTGCACGGTCCCTAATTAATGATGTTACCAAAGCGGAGAGCTTAATCCTTAAAATGATTCCTCATTTACCGATTTTGGTTAAGTATGTTGGGAGGAAGATGGCTCGCATTTTTTTTTTTTTTTGTAAATAGCCATCATACGTCCGCCGCTTCGCGTGTGTGAACTTTAGCGTGTATAGATATGCTTTACCTGTTTTATTCTGGTATCAAATATTATCGTGGAGAGACAAAAAATGTAAATTTAATTTAAAAACTTTCACTTCTTTTCCAAATTACCTTAGATTCGGATTTTATACTGAGGTTCGAAAGTTTCTTTAACTTATATTTTATCCGAAAATAACATGCGTGAAACATTATTGGTAACGGTCCATGTAGTTGTGAATGCGCAATATCTCATTGGGGAACTCAATAAGAAACCACTGGTGCCTCAGTACTTGCACTGGGCCGTTCCTCTACAAAATATGCCTACGCAGTTTGTTGTAATTCTTCTCGCGTCGAAGAGGAGTATGTGGCATTCAAAGAGGCCTGCATGTGCAACTTCACAGTGTTTCCTCAGTCAGGTGTCTGCATACAAGGAGAGAGTCGAAGTTGACTTTGAGAGGCCTCATCCTAGTCTACAGCAAGCTCAATTAGGCTGAGAAACACTTTGCTACAAGTACAAAACTGAACTAATCAAATAAACCACTAAAACTGGCAGATGTGACAGCAATTTATCTAAGTGCAGAGTTCTCAGAAGAACTCCGAGAGGCGAAGGTCGTGGAGGGTATTTCTATTACTTATGTTCTGTAGAGGCGGCTGTTGCCATCATTGTAATTCCACTGCCCAGTACGAGGCTGAGTGACGATAAGGAATTCAAAAATAGACTGTCGGCTTGGCGTAGAGGCGGTACGAATTCCAGGTCGCCGCTCGATCCTATCGCGCGCTACGCGACTTGGCCAGACCCAACCAGTGACACCTGTTGCATGGTTCGTCGGCGCCGGTATCTGCAAGAGCAGTATGATTCAGTGAAACCTGAGTCCAGGCATCTAACTGGAGATCGGAAGGTCTCCGGTTCGAATCTCTGTCTCGGCGGAGATTTTCAAAAAATATTTTACCCGACCCTTCACCTCTGGCACAGCTTGCTGTGTAATGTGAAGTGCGCCAGGACGCTTTCGTGGTTCGGATTCCACCTTACACTGTAGGTACCTTATTATCGGGTTAGGTTAAGGCAGTCTATAATTGCGACGGAATACGCAGCCAGTAAAAAAACCTATCACCAGGTCATTACGACCACACGAGCCCTTACCTTTTAGGATTTGGAAAGCAATGCAAAACAGAAATCTGGCATCAACCAAGTAACCTCGTGAATTGGTGCGAAAACAAGTCGTAATGCAATCTCCATTCTCCTCGCTGGCAAGTCATATCTCACAAAATCTTTTTTCATCCAACTTTACAAAATTATTCCGATTCAATAAAATGTTTGAGAACCGTACATCGTAGTGTTTGTTAAACCTACGATTTTCTAGTAACTAGCTTCATCATTAGAGGAACACTAAGCACACCATTATCAGCGCACTTGTTTCTATTATGGCACCGTGTACAGGACCGTTCTGACTCCAATTTTCAAGCTAGTAAATAAACTATACCGAGGTCTGGTCATTAGGCCAACAAACCAATTCTCTTTTTATATTTTTACAAGATGTTCGTCATTTTGTATCATCCCATATTCAAAGGGTGTCTCCATTTAAATAGCCCCACTTAAAAAGATTATATTTGCAGCACCATACAGCAGTCCGGAGACGATCTGGTGACTAGGTGGCATAAGGAAGATGTGACCTAAATGTCAGCTCTTCTCTAATCTTCGACAGTGGTTGGTGTTGCTGCAACCGAAGGACGTCTTCATGTCTTGAGCTGACAGTCAGAGGGTCAGTTTTCTTTAGGAAACTCTTTTTCTACCAAGTATCATATGCTTAAACAGACACCTAAACAAAGAATGGCGTGGACGTCGACTGCTTCTTAGGCTCAACTTCTGCTGTAACAAACGACTCATCGGACACCAGTGGACTCAAAGTAGATCAGAGATCTTCTTCAAGAGTGCCAGTCTAAGACATTCCCTAGCTTAGGCTACGGTCAGGAATCACGAGAAGCAGGAGATAGGGTTTACAGAGGAAGTCTACACGGTGAGGAGGAGGTCACAGGCGACTGCTTCAGTACACATTCAGTGCAATTCCGTAGAAGAACGCATTGTTCAGGTGACCCCGAATGGACTTCAAGTGTCTTTATTCCGATTGTCTAAAATTTAAATGTGTGATCTGTTCCTCTTTACTATGCTCATGTTTCTGGCACGATAAATAAATGAATAAATGCATTATTTACATGTCGAACTTCATTGACACCTCCAAACAGCCGTTGTAAATTCTATGACTAAAATGCAACGCTGAAGAGTGAAGAATGAGTGGCTGTATATCCCAACGTGTGCCTGTCGAGTCGCGGATTAAATTGTTTCATTGGTGCCTTGATAGTGTTGATTGAGCAGCAACGTTCGACCCCGTTTCACGACCAGATGCAGGTGTCGCAACGGTCCAGTTTGCCCTGTTACGTGGAATTTCGTCGTTTTCCGTTTACTCTAAAGTAGGGAGCCGCAAACTTAGATCAGTTTTATGTGATTTTTTGCTCGTAATACATTGGGACTTTCTCTAGAGATCTTCTTGTTTTCAGACTCACTGTTCACAAAAGGTCCTCGCTACTTGTCAACTTGCGAAGAAACATTCGGAATCCTTTCACCCCACATGCTCAGTGATTACCCTGAACTTCATAATCTTGTAAAGAACTACAGAGTGAGTCAAAAAGTACTTTACAACTTTGGAATATTACATAAATTTATTGAGATAACTTACAGAATCCGTAGATGTGTCATTTTGTAGTAAACAACCTCAAGTTTCACATAAAAGTTCATTTTGGTTGGATTTGAATACTATTTGTCATGCGGCAAATACCTCACCGGTAGTCAATTTCTTCCCACACTCGTTACAGTAAATAGGGCGTAACTCGTGCAACGGCAGCGTAGATTCGATTTTTCAGATCGGCCAAATTGTTTGGTAGGGGAGGTATATACACACAATCTTTATTGAAACCCCAGAGAAAGAAATCCAGTGGTTTCAAGTCTGGAGAGCGAGGTGGAAATGTGATTGGTCCTTCACAGCCAATTCACCGACCTGGGAAGCGATTATCGTGAAAACATCGAACTTCCGCAAGGAAATAAGGTGGTGCACCGTCTTGCTGATAGTAAACCATCCCATCTCGGTCATCTTCATCGATCTGTGGAATTAAAATTTGTTCAAGCATATCTAGATACACAATACCAGTGACACCAGTGAAAGTAGCCATTTTAACTGTGCACTACGCTGGCGCTCCTGGTGGTGGGATGGTGTACTGATGCACTACGTGTATCAAACTTAATGTTATCTGCTACAAAATGACACACCTACTGAGTATGTAAGTTATCTCAACAAATTTCTATATCATTACAAAATTGTAAAAAAATTTTTTGACCCACCATGTAAGTGTCAGAAATAATTTCTGGAATTTCGCGATGAAAGCTCTATGCTGTAGCTTACTCAAAGCAGAATACACGGAAGGTATCATCCAAGATAAAAAGTTAGATGTTTATTACGGAGATGTGTTATTCATAAATCTTTTCTTATTATTGTTGATATGTTTAACAGTTGCATAAACACAAGCAAATAGAGTGCCAGTGGAAAATGGATAAACATGGGATTCCAAGGGGTGATTCAACTCTTTTTTCTGGAAGGGAAAACGGGAAAGGGAAATTCACGAGAAGATTTTCCCCACATCGAATGACGCCTGCCCTTACCATCAAACCGTTAGACTTTGAGTAAATGAATACTGGCTCCGCGTTCCGAGGGCCGCCGGTTCGAGTTCGGCCGACAGCGAGGGTCTTTAAGTGTTGTGTATGTTTCTGTGTCCGCCCTGTGTTGTCTATATTTAGTGGAAACAATGTACTGTTGAAACTGAAACACTAGAAAAGTCATAATAATCACAATGTAGCTGGCTGTATGGCCCAAGTGGCCGAAAAAAAAAATTAATAGGTTTTTGCCTGCATGTTTGACATTAGTTGCGTTCTTACACGACAAGACCGATCAGACACCTGTCTTACTCTGATCGATGGGGCGTTCCTAAGAAGTTCTCGATTTCTCTCCCAGCAATCTAGACAGCTTGCAACGGTAGTTTCTTCATCCAAATCAAGATGTGTCTGTTGAACTCCAAAACTCTAAACGTGATTTTTTCAATCGACCCAGAATGTTTGGCTTTTGTAGAACTCTCTTCTGGCATGCATGAATTGTCAGAGGCGGCCTTTGGGGGTGGTGAACAGGGCAATCGCCCAGGGCCTCGCTCTTGGAGGGGCGTCGCCCACCTACCCGAGTTGATTAAAGTTTATGTTTACAAAAATCATTTTATCTTCAGCTATTATTGGTAACAATAAAGTTGGTTAATTTATGTTAAAGTATATATTAATTATTAACTAATCAAAATTTCTCAATTAGATTAATTGAATGTCACATTCCTATGATAGCAGGAGAAACATCTGATATTGATGGACAAGAACTGTATGAATAAAACGAATGAGGTATATCGGTGATGAGATGAATAACAGAAAAAAAACTGAGTTACTGAAGTGTACCCCACTATCGAAGTAGTCTTGAGAATTGCCGTCACACGTTATACAGTTGCGTCCGCAGATAGAAGTTTTCCATGGTTAAAAAATATTAAAACATATTTGAGGAATTTGATGACACAACATTGGTTTTCGGCCCTTTCTATTCTTTGAAATGAAAATGAAATAGCTCATTCGTTAGATTCTTGTGCTTTTATTAAATATTTTAGTCTCAGGAAAAGGCGCAAACATCATTTTTAAATCCCCGCGAATCTTCCAACACTTTAATGTACTTCAGTTTATCCTTAATAATTTGTCATCTTTATGCTTGTTAACTTTTAATAGCTACTCTAATATAATATTTTAAAAACTCAAAGTTTTTATTTATGATGTTTGCATTTTTCGTTGATACCTTCGATTAATATATTGTGTACAAAGGACAAGGGCCTCGCAAAGATTTGCCGCTCGGCGCCTCGCAATGGCTAAGGCCGACACTGTGAATTGTAACAGAGCGAATGTAGTCTGCAATTGGGATATGAACACCATTGTACGTGGAATGTAAATACCACTGTACATCGCATATTTCGCGCTTATAAATAAAATCCATTCAATGATGCAGCTGAAATAAAGTGTGCGTCATGCCGGCAACACTGCAAGAAGTTGATCCGGGAATCCTTCGACTTGCACCGACCAGATCTGCCCACTTGTTTCTGAGTGGAAGTAGTACGCCTCTAATGTAGGCAGGAAGAAAGAAAGGGCGTGGAAAATAAACCACACGGTCATTGCTACATCTCGTCTGGCTCGGTGAAAAATGACTCAGGTACTTTCGGCCAGGAAGAAGCAACAACAGACACGCACAGGGCGAATTACTGAAGATGAATCTACAGAAAACAGAGTTCCATGGCGTACACACCACGTAATGAGATTCACAAGACCATTTTTTCCCCTAATATTAAAAATGAAGCCGAATTACTGACAGCTTTTCTGGAAGCCACAGGCAACACGGCGAGCAGTTTTTGATAGTTGCATTCTACTGCAGGATTACTGCAAGAACCACGGAACACTCGTTGTAAGATCAATACAGTAATTTATAAGTTTCAGGACAATCAGCGCGTTAAATTCCTATGGCGAATTAGTAACACTCTTCTCTGCTATACAAAGTTGATATAGGTAATATATATATTTTCTTCTCCCACCAAAATTTTAAGACCATTTATTTGAATTTTTGTGTAATTATTCGAGTAGCTCTAGGCAGGTAACAACATATTGCATACAAATCTGATTTATGCAAAGAAGAATCAGCTTATTAGATACACAAATAAAAAACAAAAGGTTAATTATGAATATAAGGTGGGGAAAGAATTGCTTGCTGAAGACTTGGCATTACATTTGATAACAAGTTTAACTGGGCAGGACACATTGGACAGGTGGTAGGAAAAGGTTTCAAAATTCTGCACTTGTTGGAGAGAGTGATGAGGGGATGTACGAGAGAAGTAAAGGAATTGGGTTACATAACTTTGGTCACACCATTGCTTGAATATGGTAGTGTAGTACGAGACCCTCATTTTGAGTATCAAATACAGGAATTGGAGAGGGTGCAAAAAAGGGCTGCTAGATTTATTTTTTTGGAAATTATCGCAGAATGTAATCAGTGACGGATATGATAAAAGGAGCTGAAATGGGATTCATTGCAAGACAGGAGGAGGATAAGGAGGGTTATGGGAGTGTACAGGGCGTATACTGGCGATGAGGCATGGAAAGATATTGGAGTATGTACGAAAAGTACTACATGGAAGGGAAAAGATGACCAGGACCACAAGCTGGCACTCAATTTCAGGCACAAGGGTGTGGGAAGATTCTCTTTTTTAGGTAAGAGTGTCAGGGATTGGAATGAGTTACCAAGAAAAATGACGAATAATTTACCGAAAACGTTGAAAGAATTTAAAGATAAAATTTTTAAAGGGCAAATGTAGTTGGGTGCAAGATAGGGGGAAGATGGGGGTGTAGGGAAATTGCCACCGGAGCCTGTGCTCCATTACAATTAAATTAAATTAAAAAAAACAGTGATCAGACTGAGAGTGGTAGATGAACGGTAACGCTCTGACCTCGCATTCGGGAGGACACGGGTTAGACACTCCGTCCGGCCATCCAGGTTTTGGTTTTCCATGGTTTCCCCAAATCACTGCCGGTATTGTTCCTTCAAAGGCCATGTTAGAATTCCTTCACGTTCTTTGCCTTAAGTCCTTTCCCGCCTCTGATGACCTCGACGAGGCATAAAGCAAAAAAAAAAAAGAGAAGATAGTTATTATATTAAGAGGACTTTAAATTAGGCGGCAAATGATACTTAATGCGAAAGCACCTTCTCCTATGGTCTAGTGTCGAGTATTCTGAACTACCTGCCAAATCATTTTGTTTTACATATCACGCAAACTTGTTTTTGTTTGCCTAAATAAATCTCTCTGGAGAGGACTACTTTGAATAGGAAAGGAGTGAGTAGTTTCTTCACAAGCGCAAAACGTCTGGAAGCTTTCCAGACAAATAGCTTAATGTTTGTTACTAATAGCACATTTAAGGAAGCACGATAACAACCAAACAATGGTCGAATTTAAGTGATATTTCATTAATGAGAGATCAATTGAATTTTTTTTCCGAACCATTTTTAATGTTGGTGCATGAATTTCAAACCCTTGCTTGTTTCGTTTAATATTTCTGTTTATGATTTCGCTAATAACTGAGGTTATCATCGTTACGAACGGAAAACCAGAGATTATTACTGGAGCTCTTCACTTCGACTCACTTTACTTCTGCTCTATTATTGGTGTCGGTATCGAGCGTGTCAGTACTCACTTTCAGACCCAACACAAGAAACAAGCGCTGCAGCTTTGTGGTGACATGCGAGTGCATTGTCCCCTGAGAGCTGACTGTATCCAGTTTCTCGAGCGTCTTGTTGTGGCATGTACTAGGGTGTCACTGTTCCCTGGCTGTCCTCAGAATACACTGTTGGTGAGTCGACGAGGTGTCTTACCTATCAGTGGTCACAATTCAACTGGTCAAGTCAACTCACCGACGTGACGCCTTCTAACTAGCCTCCAGTGGGTGTAGGAATGCAGCCCCATTTTATTGCGATCAATTACCTTGCTAGCAGTGTTACTGAGATTGGTAACGACCGAACATATATTTCCGAGGACGATCACTAATCCGGCCATCCTGACCTCGGTTACCTGAAATTGCCCCAACTGAATGTCGGAATGGTACCTGCCAAAAACCACAGTCGATTTTCCATTATCCATATTACTCTCGCGACTGCAGTCACTGGCAACCCTACTGGAAACGAACCACTGCATTGAGGATACACATCCTTTTACTTGCGGCTAACTTCATTGCCACTGGCCTTGAAAGCATCCCTCCTCCGCTGATGTTTCACAGATTGTTTTGTTACGAAAAGATAACGCAAATCGGACATATCAGACTCTTGTGCCTTATATCAGTTCGTCAGACAATGGGAATAGTCACCCATCAAACGTATAAATGAGGTACCTTGCAAAAATTATCAGGCATTTCCAGAAGAGAACATTGCCAATTGCAGATCGCATGGAAGTATGACTAAACAGTGGTTGAAACGATACAGTTTGAAAATGAGAACGTTATTAGATGTTCTGTTCGACTACCCCTTACAACTGTAGTGAAACAGGAGTACCATAACGACGGTTCGGGTAAGAAGCAGAACATGACACCCTCACCGAGCATGGTGAGTGAGCACTAACGTTCTTGCCTCGTATTCGGGAGGACGCGGGTTCGAATCCCCGTCCAGGCATCCGGACTTGGGTTTTCCATGGTTTCCCCAAATCAATCCAGGCGATTGCCGATATGCTTTCCACAAATCGCAATGGCCATGACCGAATTCCTTCCAGTTCCTTTCCCCCACTCTTCTCCAGCCGTTAATGACCTCGACGTCGACTAGGCGTAAAACCATCAAAAAATTCCATCTGTTACTGTAACAGCAAAGAAACAATCAGCGAGTTGCAAAGAATTGTGGACAAGGAACGAGAAGGATATAGAGTGGTGACATTTCGGAAAGCCTTGGAAAACCAAAATCTGAATGGCCAGACTGAGAATCTGATAGGGATCCTACCGAATTCCTAGACTGACCGCTAACCCACCAGACTTAATATTTCCCATTTTCAAATTTTTCACTGGTTGTTGAAGAAAAGATCTAGATTGTAAGCGACTATTAATTATTTTTTGGTAATCAGAATCTACGTAAGCTCCAAGGTATGTTACACAGTCTAGAACTTGGTTTCTGAATCTCTATTTGACCATGATATAATCTAGCTGATGAGTTTATAAAATTCTAGCAACTTGCTTCTCCGCTCATCTCTTTCTCCTATACCAATACTTTCTACTACATTCTCCTATTTTCCTTCGGCAACTGACGTATCCGAATCGCCCATAATTATCAGATTTTCCTCCTCCTTCACATATTCATTTATTTCTGATATTTCTTCATCATCCTCCTGTGACTTTGATATATAGCTTTGCTCTAACGTGGTTGGCGCAGGTTTAATTTGTATCTTCATTAAAACAATCCTGACACTAAACTGTTCATAATAACTAATCCGTTTCCGTACTCTATTGTTCATTATAAAACCCACGCCAGTAACTCCATAGACAGCTTTTGTGCTATTTATTCAGAAATCCGATGCATACTTCCACTTAACCTCACTAATCCCAATGTCAACTAACTCCAATTTTTCCATTTCCGTTTTTAAGATTTCTTATCAACCTCTCCTACTCAGACGCTCTGACTCGTAGAATTTCTCTATCCATTCTGATGCCTCCTGCCGACCGATCCCCACCTGGAGATCCGAGTGGCGGAATATTTTAGGAAGAAACATCATTCTGTATGTAATTTGAGAGAACTAGAGGGCATCGCAATATAGTATAGATCTTTAATACAGTGGCTTCCAGTTGCGTTCTGCATCCCCACGCCGTTGATCATTTCAGATTCACCCGCCTTTAGGGTCCGTTTCCAAACCCAAGGGCAAAAAGGTGCCCTGGACAACTTCCCGCTCATCCACACTCCGTTCAGTAGGCCGTTGGCAAGCAGTGGGTGACTCCAGGATCATTCAGTTGCGAAAGCCTCTTCCTTGCAAACGGGATGCACCACGTGAAGGACGGGTTGAAGTTTGGTCGATAGAGGTCTTATGTAATCTCACCAAAACCTTTACACACCGCGTTTTTTTTTTTTTTTTTGTGGCTTTATGCCTCTTCGACGTCGAGGTCGTTAAAGGCCTAAAAGGGCTGAAGACAAGATACAGGGAGGAATTCGGCCACGATCTTCTGAAGGAACCATTCGCATGGAGTGATTTGGGGAAACCATGGAAAACCCAAAACTGAATGACAGGACGAGACCAACGTCCACCCGAATGCGAGGCCAGAACGTTTACCGTTTATCCACCATGCTCGGTCCCGCTCTGCTAAACTCTTGACATGATGAGCTAAGATTATCAAAAATGATATCATATATGCCAAATCCAGAATATACGTTTGAGTTTCATCAAGTTCGAATACACTGATAAAAAAAGAATTTCAGCACAGCAAAATCTTGTGATAAAGTTGTAAAGTTGAGTTCAAAGGCACGAAGCGGAAGAAATCGAAGCGGGATGGTAGTGCCTGGGTGGGGGCGAGTTGTTTATGCACAGACAGGGTGGAGTGGGCGGTGTGGAGCTCAGCTCGGTGGTCCTGATCAAACGGGTCTGACCGGTGCAGGCTCTACGGGTCAATGACCGACGACCAGAGCCAAGAGGAGGCGGAGTGACCCATCACGTCACTCACACTCCGTAGTACCGCATCCCCTCGAGGAATTCTCGTCTCGCAAAAAGGAGGAAACGGGTAGGCGTCAGGAAACGAGCTATAACGGTACGCTGCTGTGGCGGTAAAGAGACGGAATGAACAGTCTGAATAGGATTATGTGGGTTTTACAAGTTGTGGTAGAGCGGTCTGGTAGCTCAGTGGTTACTGCGTTTGGTTTCTAAAAATTAAGGTCAAGGGTTCAAATTCCGGTGGGACCAGGAATTTTTTAGAGTATGAACTTCGCGAGGACATTCCATGGTTCCGAATCCACGTTTAAATGTAGATCCCAGAGGAAAGGAACTGATGCAATGACTTAATATCCCTCCTTTTGCAGTAGCCTACCAACCTGACGTGGTTTTACGTGTTTTGGTTACGGTTAAAATCACAATATTAAAATTAAAGTGGAAGACTTTAATAATAAATTAAATCAATGGTGTGGTGGAGTGCTTAGAGGTTAACTACCATTGCTTCCTTAAAAAATTGAATAAAACTAAGGTTATCCCCGTGAAGCTAAATATGAACCTTTATGCGGAGGTGTCGTACTGGGGAAGGACCGTATGAATGCTGACTGACTTCCAGAACTGCAAAAGACAGAAAATGCCTTCCTTCTGTTTAATAAAGTCTGATATGAGAGAAAGAATGTCATCGATTTTGATCACAATATAGAGTGGTTTGGTGTTGGCATGTTGAATCGAATAAAACATCGTGATACTACATCTAGAAAAATCCATCATAGCCACATGGTGACATGTACACACATATAACAGGAGAAACGAAAGAAGTGAACGCGTTCGGCAACCAAATAAATGAATGGAAAAAAAATCAATTGCACTTGCAGTAATCATTTTAGTGTTGCAAACTGGGAAAAAAGTTTTTTTTCAGCTTTGTGAAAAAAAAAACATGGAAAAAAACCTAACATCCTTGTTTATTTCTAAATTTGTTTTTTTTTTTCAGAAAACAATATATTTGATAAATTATAGTTTTATTTACGGAACTTACATTTTACAAGTGTGTTTTAAATCTTACTGAATCATATAACGTCTTACATAATGATTCATAACTGTATCTATATAGGAAACATAATTTTATTCATCCTCTATGCCAATACCACATTCACTAATATCAGCACCACCAACACTAGTGCGGTCGGTGTCAGAATTTTCTGTTTCTTCTTTTGTTTCCTCTAGATCCATAATTTCAGAAATAATTACATTTTCTTTTACTGGCTGTTCTTGTATTGTACGCAAAAGATTTTGAGATTGCAATTTTAAATTGTGAGCAAAGTACACACTGTGCATAAAGACTGTGCCAATAATTCTGTATTATGGTCTTTTAAGTTTGAATTTAAATCTATTATCATACAAAATAGGAGCTTTATTTCTTTTTCAATCGTTGGTTTACGTCAACGGTTGCAAAGAAACGATTCATTATTACTGACAATGTAATGACTCAGTATCACTATACGCTGAGAGTTTTAAAAGTGTGTGAATATAAGGAAAGCACAACAAGTAATAAAAAGAGGCCAAAAACTGTAGATAAATTTAAAATTCTTAATTTTTTGAAAAGATCCGTAGATCTACAGATAAATTCACAGGGCTGGCAGCACTAGTTCAAATAGCGAGTATCAATCCAAACAACTGGGAACGGGGATTCCTTCTCGCGCAACCTAGGCTCTTCGGGAAATCCCCTTCGTAAAAGAAAACTTCAGTCAATGTTGTAAATATTTTAGTAATTTTCTTTTCTACTGAACCAGGAAAAAATAGTAGATCTAAAAATTAAGATAAGTACTTGGTATAAACTCTAAAACAATCATATTAAACGATAAATGGCTTACAAATTTGAGATTTAGTAGTTATGAAAAAAACGTGTCCCAGAAAAAAAAACGTGTTTTTTTCATATTTTTTAAGTCGGAAAAAAACAGTTTCTTTACAACACTAACCCCCGCCAGTGTGGCTCAGTGCGCTGAGGCGCCGCACACTGGAGCGGGGAGGTACAACGGGACCGGACACGAGTCCAGGCCGTCCTGACTACACTTTATAGGCTGTTTTCCACAGCTATCAAGGCCAACGCCGGGACGCTCGCCAATCTCCACCTCATAAACTAGACACTTCACAAACAAACATTACACTTATTATACAGAAAATATAAAGTTACACGTTTCGCAGATAGATGGCAACACTTCACTTCTACCGTTAGGGGGCGTCCACAAATTACGTGAGGTGAAATAGAGGGGGGGGGGGGTGTCCGGCGAAATCTCACCAAGGGGGAGAGGGTAGGGTCAACGGAAATCTCACGTGAGGTTTTGGAAATTTTTGCTGGACAGTAGAGCTTAAAATTCGATTTTAGGGGGGTTTTTCGTCGACAAGTGGCGGTGAGACCTTAAAAAAAAGGTCTTAGAACGTTGTAAGGGCGATTTCTAGGGGGAGTCTCACGGACCAGATCTCACGAGAGGGGGGAGGGGGGGAAGGGTTCGACCCAGATCTCACGAAGTCTCACCAAAGGTTGGGGGGGGGGGTCCGGAAATCCGGAAAAAACACCTCACGTAATTTATGGATGCCCCCTTAATAGGTAGTACGACTTGGCGATAGATATAAAATGCTTAGCGTCAGCAAGGGCATGCGAACGTAAAATCAAAGCTTCAGATTTGACCATGCCAGCGGTAAGTGAAACTCGTCAAAGGCAGCCGACCCAGAATTATGGGAAACGGTGTGAAGAAGAAGAAGTATTATCTTGGCTCTCCAGGTGGAGCCACGTCGATTTATTAAAACCTAAATAAATCTTCGCTGCTCCACCTGAAGGACCAGGACAATAGGTACAATGACGGCGGAAGTCTACACGATCAAGAAGAAGAAGGCTGGCAGTAATGATTTATCATTACGTCTAAGTTATTATCTAAACGAATAGTAACCTTTCCACCGAGCATGGTGGGTGAACGGTTAACGTTCTGGCCTCGCATTCGGGAGGACGCGGGTTCGAATCCCCGTCCGGGCATCCAGATTTGGGTTTTCCATGGGTTCCCCAAATTGCTCCAGGCGAATGACGGGATGCATCCTTCAAAAGGCCATTGCCTGATTCCTTCCCGTTCCTTGTCCCCAGTCCCATCCCGCCTCTAATGACCTTAGCTGTCGACGAGGCGTAAAGCCGTAAGAAAAAAAAAAAGTAACCTTTCTACGTCTGTCGCAGACTAGACAGATTTAAGTAGAGCGGGTGAGTTTACAGCCAAGCGAAATGTATGTTGCTTTACAGATTACGTTCTGAAAGGCAAATTATTCGTCCTCTATGCTTTTATACACGCGTCTGCTGCTTTTAGATGAGATTTGAGTGACAACTGTTTCATTTTTACTCGTGTTGTTGATATACTTTGTAAGTGCAGGCCAATACACGCGGCAGTGGAGCCCTGCACACGCTCTTCAACGGAACTACGGTCTTTGCACTACGTGGGGGATTGACCGTTTCGTATCGTCGGATTTCAAACATTTAGTCACCCATAATAATATTTTATCCATGATGGATTAACCATTACCACTTTCGAACAAATTGTTCATCATCAGATGGTTTTCATACAAGCCGTTCTCATTAGCTCAAGTTTACATTTTTAAATGCATATACAATTCCAAGAACCTGGCGAGGTATCAGCAATAATATTTTATCCATGATCATTAGAGGAACTCAGCGACTGTGATATCAAATTTCTTGATATTAAAAAAACAGCAACCAGTCACAGTATGTTGATTGTTGTATATTTATTAACCATCATGGATAAAATATTATTAATGGTTAATAAATATACAAAATCAAAAAAAAAAACTGTGACTGGTTGCTGTTTTTTTTTAATATGAAGAAATTTAGTCACCTGCTGAGATGGTCAACAGAGCTATGTATCACTCCATCTTAAGAACGCTTTCATCTGATTGGTTACCACCCGTGATGTGCTACAGGAAGATAAATAGTTGCCGAACCAGACCTGCAGAGATACAATGACCCGCGCTTTACTATCAGTCCTGGGGATCCGGCCGCCATCATTACGGTTTTTAAATTGTTTTCCTGTCATTTAGGCGAATGGTTGTATGGTTCTTGACTGCCAACAAAGAAGGACATTAAACAAAATATAGACTCCTTTAAGTTAGACCAAGGCTGCCCAACCCGAAGCCACGAAGAGGCCCGCCAGCGCATTTGACTCACCCGCCAACAGCAGCGGTCTAGAATATGCTAGCCCAAAAACCTCTGCAAAGGTCTCATTGATGTTTGTTACTTTTTTATTACAATTTTAAAAAAACTATGCTAAGGCCTTTTTGATGGTTTTTACTATTTGATTGCAACAAAAATGTGTTACTTATATTTAAATATCTATTGTAACTATAAGCAAATATTATGTGACCTGCAGGCAAACTTAGAATCGAAATTATGCTCCGCTTGCTAACTTAGAATCGAAATTGTGGCCCGTCTGCAAAACTGGTTGGGCAGCCTTGGGTTAGACCGTCCTAAAGGTAACGATCAAAAGAAGAAAATCACTAAGACACAATGCAAGAAATCTAAAGGGTGACGTAAGAGACACGCTGACAAAGTGATGTTAAAATGCCGCCTGATTTTAGTCAATACTAAAATAATAAAGGAAGTTACCAATAAGATAGACGAACAATACACTAAAGTGGTGGGGATATCAGATGATGTGATATATATATAATAATAATTCCGTATGGTCGTAATAACCTGGTGAAAGGGTTTCTATTGGCTGCGCATTGCCCCTGTCGTAGCCACCTTAAACTAACCCGGCAATCATACCGGATACAGGAGAGTTACGGTTTAACGTGGGATCCGAACCACTGAAGCGTTCTGCCGTACTACACAGTAAGCTGTTCCAGAGGTGAAGGTAAGGTTAAGGGATTTTGAAAATCCCCGGCAAGACAGGGATTCGAACAGAGGATCTTTCGATCTCCAGTCAGGCTCCTGAGCCACCAGACCGCTCAGATGATGTGATGGCATGGAGTAGCTGTGAGACGAACCTGCAAGAACAGCTACAGTAGATGCAGAACAGGAAATATTGACATCTTATACAATACAATTCTCAGCAAGGGAAAAGGGAAATAGAAATGAGGATGGAAAGGACAATGCTGGTAATATATAAGGAGATCCGAAGTTGAAGGTTGTAGAAAAATTAAAGAAATATGATAGAGGAGAATCGGATAGAGAGGAAGGAAATAAAGGAAAGATGCAGAAGGGCAGAAATATTCTTCAGATGTGTAAGACGACTGATACAGAACAAAGAAAAGCCACAGAAGTGAAAAAGAATTATTTACAGCGTTTACTTTTTACATGCGCTTCTGAAGCGTGGTTAATAAAAGCAGAGAAAATTAGTACTATCCATCTCATGGATCAGGGGTAGATTTGGAGCTACTAGTGAATGAAATTTGAATGTCAGGAATCCAACAACTAAATAATCTGTACTGAAGAAAATGCCCTATTTGAAACAGGAAACTACAAATTTTTTCTCTCTGGATTTTACGTCGAGGTTGTTAGAATTGATGAAGTATTTGAAACAGAGGGAAGCAGCCATCCCGGCATTCACCTGGAGTGATTTTGAAAAAAAAAAACACGTACTAAACCGGACCGAACGTGGTGAATGAGCGGTAACGCTGTAGCCTCACATTCGGGAGGACGAGGGTTCGAACCCCTTTCCCGGTTTCCGGGATAGTTAATTTGAAAGGCTATGGCCAAATTCCTTTCCGTTCCTTCCCCCCAGTCCTTCCCCGCCTCTAATGACCTCGACGTCTAAGAGGCATGAAGTCAGAAGCAAAAAAAGATAAACAATATCTTGTTTGTGGGAATTAAGTTTTTCCCGGCGTATTGATGAAATGAAAATTTTTCGGGTTTTCTGCTGGATAATATTTTTATAATGACTGAACTGGAAACTTGCCTGCTCACCCTAGCAACGTTTCGGCAACAACCTCCGCTGTCTTCATCAGGCACTGTTTCATACCGAAGCTAAGACAGTAACTGCCTCACGGACGTCAGGAAATTCTATAAATAGCCCGCTGCCGGAGAGAACTTCCCGCTATTTATAGAAGTTCCTGACGTCCGTGAGGCAGTTACTGTCTTAGCTTCGGTATGACACAGTGCTTGATGAAGGCAGCGGAGGTTGCTTCCGAAACGTTGTATGCTGAGTTATATGACGAGTTAAATAAAAATATTATCCGGCAGAAAACCCGAGAAATTTTCAATATTTTGTTGTCTGACGGGAATTTGAACTCGGGTCCTTCTCAATTGCACCCACTAGGCTCGGCGAGAAGGAACGATGTTTCTAAGACGACGGAGAGACATATGGATCAGCGGAGTACAAAGATGTGTACTACACCGACAGTAATGAAAGTGGAGGAACGGCAGAACACGTGGCCCGTGACTGGAAGCTATGTAACGACCAATGATGACGACCTTGTATTGTGAAGAGTGAGCACTTGTCAGATGAACTGAACTGGAAATCTGCCTGCTCACCCTAGCAACAGGTCAAGTGCATATACGTAACGAGCTGGCAGAACCAGTAAACATAGACACACTTCGTGTCCAGAGCTAAGAATCTTTCCCAGCTGCACGGTTAAAGTTACAGTGGTGCAAGTCACTTCTTCCTGTAACCACCGCACAAATTCAATTCGAGTTTCTACGTAAAATGATAAAATTGCATTTTTGATCCGAAATTTATTACAGATTTTTTGCAATGTATCATTTTTTTCAAAACAAACAAAACTGTAACTTGTCCCTGCTGTCAATAAGTTAGAAGTCAGAGTAATGTAATGTGGAAGTTTTCCAAATCATTGACGTAGAGCACACGTTCGCTCTGAGAACATAAGTTGTGACTGTGATGGCTGAGCGGTAACGCTTTGGCCTCGCTTTCAAGAGAACGCCGGATCGAATCCCCGTACGGCCATTCAAATTTCGGTTTTCATTTGTTTCCGCAAATCACTCGAGGTGAATGTTGGGATGGTTGTTTCAAAAGGTCATTGCAGAATTCCTTGCCGTTCCTTACCCCCAAATCCTTTCCCGCCTCTAATGACATCGACGTCGACAAGGCGTAAAGCTAGAAAAAAGAAAAAAACTAAACGGTGTGAATGTCCCAGTAAGCAACTCAAGTAGAACAGCAGAGCAGCTGAACTTAATGAACCACTGCCGAGTCTAAAGTCTTGTGTCTTTGAAATAATTGCATGCCATACACTGCGGAACCTCGGGTTTATTTCTGACGTGTTACTGCTGTACGTAATTATAGCTCAGTCGTAGCTTGTGAGTAGGATGTTGAGCTGCATCCAGTTCAATTCACACTCCTCAATCAAAAAACTATGCATATTCTGGGTGGAGTGGCATCTAACTCAACAGAAGTAAGCGTAGGACCTTGGCGATCTAATTGTGAAATCGGAAGTTATTTCTTCCTATAAAATACAGCTCTTAAGCGCAATGCCACGGCCAACGATGTGAACCGGCATTCTTTTTACTAGCTCATTACTTTCCCTCACAGAAGACAGACCTTGCGAAACATCGAACTCGATAGTGGATTAATTCGCTTTCTGTACAAGCAAAAGGAATAAGCAAAATGGTGAATTCCCGTACAGACATATTTTTCTGTTGACTGGCTTGTGTTAACCTCTTCATTCCCAAATAACCAAGAGGCAATTGAAGAGAGTAGTTGGAGTGTGTAAGACATATATTGGCACAAGACCCGGAAGGATATTGGCAGAAAAATTATTATACATTCAGGCCTCATCGCTTCCTGTCATTCAATGATTACGAAATCAACACCGCCTCTAATGACCTTAGCCGTCGACGAGACGTAAAGCAATAAAGAAAAAACTTCCATAAACAAATCTAGATTTCCTCCATTGCACTGTTACCCAAAGCAATCAATATTGTTGGAAAACCTGAAATTGCCCTAAAAAGTTTTTATTATTATTATGTCTTTACGGCTCCTCGAGACGAGGTCATTAGAGGCGAGAAGGAACTGGGGGAAAGGAACGGGAAGGAATTCAGCCATGGTCTTTTGAAGGAACCATCCCGGCATTCGCCTGGAGTAATTTGAGGAAATCGTGGAAAACTCATATCTGGATGTCCGCACGGGAATTCGAACCCGAGTCCTCCCGAATGAGAGGCCAGAATGTTGCCACTCACCCACCACGCTCGGTCAGCAACAAGTGACTTGTTTCCAGAGAAGACATTCTTACTATTCTGTCAGGTGTTCAGTACAATACAACTTATTAGCATATATACAAGATGATGGCATAATTAATTACATTTTCTTGATATTAGCTTCTCCCTTTGATAAAAAGAGACATAGCCTTCACATGACTTTGTTCACACATGACAATATTCTATACAACCTCTTTTGCTTCGGCTGATAATATAGAAACGTTGGAAACAATGTGGACGTGTGATTTAGTACTACTACCTCATTGCATGAAAATCCGCATTTATTTTTACACTTTGTAAGTGACTATTACCGGCTGGAAATTGTATCTCTGGAAAACAAGAAAAGTAACATAGTAAAAAAATATATAATTAACATTCTTAAAGTAGAAACCCATTAATGGGTCACTGAATAAGAAATTTAAAATTATTTATAGCAGACAAATTTTCATTGCCCGGTATTATATGTAATTAAATTTACACTAACAAGACAGAAAAAAACATAATTGATTATCCTTTTTAATGGAATTATAACTTATTTCATTTTTCCATGGTGTAAATTAAAACAGAACTTAAGTTCAGATCTGCCGGTATTGATAATAATCATAAAAAAGTTGCGTTGCGCACCAACAGATGGCTTTTGAAAATAATCAAAACGGTACCGAACCTTAAAATGTAAAGTTCTAGTGGTAGATCGAAAACGAAATTTTCAAGGAGTACATTATATACGCCATAGAATCATGTGTAAATAAATTAAAAACCAGAACCTATTTCCAACTGGTGGTGGAGGGTGCGTTTGATATTTATACAACTACGTGAACAACGTATTGTCTTCTGCAACACTGTTGTACCTTATCTGATTCATGTTTATAGTACGGCGTTGGTATTAGTGAAGGTAGGAATGTAAAATCCTGCTGAGTTTTGTATCTAAGCTTCTTCCTCCACACCGTTAGTCGCTGATGCTTTCTCTTCTCTCAACATCCTGCTTCCTTTGTTCCGCGTTACTCTCGTCAAAGGAGTCCTCAGCCACGCTTTTAGAGCAGGATTTTTTTTTTTTTCCCCTGTGGTTTTACAGCAGGCTCACTTGAGCATGGCAAGAATATTGACGGCGTTCTGTTAAGGAACCAACTCGCATTAGCCGAGAGCTATTTCGGGAAATCATACAGAAAAGAAATCTTGACCAGGTCGTACAGACTACCAGCTCACCTATCTCCACCACTACAAAAATCAAAATAAAAGTAATCGACTCATGATGAGAAAATAATGTGATGCTGACATATATATCGTCGTCTGGGCAAAAAAACATCGAGGATAGTTCAATCGACAGCCGATGTCAGAAAGAACGAGCGAATGCATTATTAAGTGAATTTATAAGAAATTGAAACAAAATTTACAAGTACGAGGGGCGATCAAATATAAACGGGATTTTATTTTTTATTTAAATTCATTTATTGGAAAACACAAGGTAATTACAATTTATTTTTCCACATAGTTTCCTGCTTTGGAAATACATTTTTCCCATCGTATGGGCAGCTTTTTGATGCCCTCATCATAAAAAGAAGAGGGTCGTGTCACTAGCCAGTTGCGCACGAAGTCTTCCACACTCTCGTCATCTTCGAATCGTTGCCCTCCGAGAGCCTCTTTAAGAGGTCCGAACAAATGAAAATCGCAGGGCGATAAGTCCGGACTGTAAGGAGGGTGATCAAGTGTAGTCCAGTGCATTTCCTGTAGTTTAGAGACAGTTAGAGATGCAGTATGGGGTCGCGCATTGTCGTGGAGGAGAATGACCTGTCGAATCGGTTGGTCTCTTCTTTTGCGGCGATATGCAACTCTCGCCTTGTTCAACAAATCGCAGTAGTAAGCAGCATTGATTGTGCGTCGTTCATGCAAAAAATCAATCAGCAAAATGCCTCGCTGATCGAAAAAAACGGTTGAAAGAACCTTGCCAGCTGACAGTCGAGTCTTGGCTTTCGCTGGTGCTGCCTCCCCTTTCCTCCTCCACTCCTTACTGGCTTCTTTGGATTCAGGAGTGTAGTGGTGAACCCATGTTTCATCGCAGGTGACGATTCGACTCAAAAATGCATCACGTTCTTCCGCAAACCTTGCTGTAAGCCGCTGACAGACTTCCAAACGTCTCAACTTCAGATTTTCGGTCAAAAGGTGAGGGACCCATCTGGAACACACTTAACGGAACTGTAAGTATTTTGTGATGATTGCTTGACAGCTCCCATAACTGATTCCGACTTGTTCTGCAATTTCTGACACTCTCACGCGTCGATCGACGTCAATAATGTCTTTAACCGCACGAATGTTTTCGTCTGTAACGCTGGTCCGGGGACGGCGATCGTGTTGCTGATTTTCCACACGTTCTCGTCCTTCCTTGAACTTTTTATGCCAGAAAAACACACGCGTCCTTGACAGTGTTTGATCACCGAACTGTGCAGTTAATCTCTGTCAAATTTCCGCCTCTGTAACTCCTTCAAGAGCAAGAAATTTTATAATAATGCGTTGCGCAGTGGAGGGGTGCACCTGTTGCTTCGACATCGTGAGCATTACTGACTAAACGGCGGTAAGTATCTAACAGCACGCTCTCCCCACTCCTAATGGTCCCGCCTAAGCATAGCAGAAGCGCGGGGCCAGTACTGCCAATTGTTGATGTTCAGAAACAACAATCCCGTTTATATTTGATCGCCCCTCGTATTCAATAAAAATGATTTATCTCTGTGACTTTATAGGTTTACATGAGCTGAACGCAGTCGATATCTTGCTAAAATAAAAATGAAGCTCACTCAAACAGAAAACTGGCTGAGGTGATTCTTAATTGATGGAGAGTTTGCTCAGTGCTTGTTTCTCGGGAGACCTTTCCCACTATGACGTGTAGATGACACAGGGATAGCTCTCATTTCCCTGGGGAAGCTTCGCAGTGTCCCCATCGCGCTTCTCTGTATCTTGGCATCCAAAACCAGTTGTACCAGTTGCACCAACTTGCTTCTTTTCTCCCTTTCAGCTGATAAAATCAACATTCACCAACTTCTGAAAACCTCCATATCCTGAAGAAACTTCATTTTTATTTCTCTATAAGATAACGTTGTACGTCCGTAGCGTGACGCCACACAGTGGTTCAGAATTGGTATATAGTGGACATTCGTCATAATATCGATCCCAAAAAAATTGCTTTAGATAGAATTTGCTGTGCTCATCAAAAATTGTTATATTCAGTTTTTGATAAAAAAAAAAAAAAAAGAGTCTTCACACTTAAAATATAAAAAAAATGTATGGGTGGAAATCTATTTTTTTTCATGGCCCTATATGAAAGTGTCAAAGTCGAACCTTATGCAATCTTAAGTACCTAACTTACTTAATACTACGTCATAAAAATTTTTTGCTGCTTTTTTTAAAAAAAAAAAAAAAAAAATAGCACAAGTGAATTTCTGGATTAAAATATAGCGAAAATTCGAACTAAAGTCATAATATCGATCCAAAAGAATTGATTTAGGTAGCATTTGCTGTGCTGATCAAAAATTGTTATGTTCAATTTTTGATAAAAATGAGTCTTTCACACTTAAAATAAAAAAATGTATGGGTGGAAAATCTATTTTTTTTTCACGGCCCTATATCAAAGTGTCAAAGTTAAACCTTATGCAATCATAAGTACCTATCCTACTTAATATTACAACATAAAAATTTCTTGCGTATCCTTGCCGCTTTGACTACAGGGCGCAAGTGAATTTCATGGTTATAATATAGTGGACATTGGAAAAAAAAGTCATAATATGGATCCAAAAAATTTGAACATAATAATTTTTGATCAGCACAGCAAATGCTACCTAAAACATTATTTTTTTTGTATCGATATTATGACGCAAGGTCGATTGTCCACTATACTCCAATCCTGAACCACTGTGCGCCGACCCTGTCACATCCGTTCTAGAGCCGAAGGTTGTACAGGGAATTTGGTGCTCTACCTCCGTGAATCCTACGGGAAGCGGCAGGAGCTGTCAGAACTCCGTGACATCTATCTTACGAAATCGTTGTAAAAATAAATACACCTTGTAAACGAGTGGATTTTCAATACACTCTTTACCTGACGTTCAGGTGTCACCAAAATAAAAGGTGGAATAAAAAATGTTACATGAAACAAAACACAAATCGACCCGCCAGTGTGGCTCAGTGCTCACTGGATCGGGGAGGTACAACGGGACCAGGAAGGAGCCCAGGCACCCGCCCTGACTGCTGTTTCAGGCAGTTTCCCACAATCATATAGCACAGTGTTTCTCAACCCATGGTCCGCGGACTATCTCTGGTCAGCGAAGACCGGACAGAATATTAAACATTTTATTCTAACTGAATTAAAGTTATCATAGCAAAAAATTAGTAAAAACTGTTCACATAAAATGGACACAGTACTCGATACAGTATAAGGCTACAAGAGAGCATAAACTTATAAATCAAAGTTTTTAAAAGCCACGAATGTTTCAATGACCAGGCGGCAAAAATCTGATGTTTCTCCATGATGTGGGGTTATGACTACATTTATTTAATTTTATTTATTTATTTAAAGGTTTATTTAGCCTGGCAAGATTAGGGCTGTCAAGCCCTCTCTTACATCATACCAGGTGTTTACAATAAATAATATACACTGTACACAAACTAACAGTATACAACACTAATGTAACATTTGGCCTAAATCAAATTCAAGAGTAATACTAACAAAAAACTTAATAATATTTATGAATAAAATACTAACTTAGAACTTAATAGTATTCGTGTTTAACTAGTTAATAATTTAATGGTATAAACTAATGCAAGTGGAAGTTAAAAAAGTAAACGGTACAAACTTAATACTAGTAGGATGAAGAGACAAGACACAAACTAATAATAGGGAAGGCAGAATAAAGAGGTGGACACTGTATACATAAATATTTTTCAAATCTAAAAATTAGGTTATGTATAGAAGGAGATATCTTTTGGCTAGTGCTCCAATAAATAATTCTTTCTCAAAAGAGTTTTAAATGGCCGATTTTTTGGGTAGTTCTAATTTTTAGGGGAAGATCATTCCACAGTCTAGCCGCTGAAATGAAGAAGGAATTGCCTAGGATTTCCGAGCTGTGGGAGTGGATGGTTAGTATGTTTGAGTTCAGGGATCTGGTGTTAATATTATGGGAAAGTCCTAGGTATGAGATATTGGAACAAAGGTAGGCGGGAGTTTTCAGATGTATGAGGTGGTGAAGGAGACATAGAGTGTGGAATCGTCGTCGATCCCAAACGCGCAACCACTGCAAGCGGTTGTATGAAGGTGAGACATGGTGGTACAGTTGTAGGTCACAGATGAACCTTACACAGGAGTTCATAACAAGTTCAAGTTTCCTTATGTCTGCCGAACTCAAATTTTGTTGAACAACGTCACAGTAATCGAGATGTGGTAGCAGCAGAGTCTGCACCAATTGTTTTTTCAAATGAGTGGGGAAGAATTTTTTACATTTATACAGAGCATGAAGAGAAGAGAAGGCTTTGCGACATACTGAAACAGTGTTTTCAGACCAGTTTAAATTACTATCTACTAGGACTCCAAGATCCTTTACAGATTCGCTATATTTTAACTCTGTTCCCTGAAGTTTTGAACAGTGAAAGTCGAAAATACTTCAACGAGAGGAGAAACGCGTCCGAGAATAAATCAAATCCAACAGTTGCATTGGCATATTTATTAAAAAAATAATTTAGGCCTTCTCAAGAAAGAAGAAGAAATGGCCTACGATAATTACATACGAAAAAATTCGTTTTCAGCTGGAATCAAAGAGAGCGGTGTTCCTTTAAGAGTTAAGTAATGACCGTTTTGAGAGAGTTAGAGGCCTGTGGAATGATTTGTGACATGTTACTGCTCTCCAGGATGAAAAAGATTGAGAAACGCTGATCTCCGCCCCATAAACTACATAGTTCACAAACAAAAAATACGCTTATCATACAGAGCACAAAGACCGACAGATGGCAACACAATATATTAGGTACGGCAGGCTTAACAGGCCCGTTTAGATTTCTGGTGGGAACTCAGATCTCTCCTCTTCCCCTCCCCCCTTGATGGCTGAATTGAAAAAAGCGGGGGGAGGGGGGGGGGAGAAACCATGCACACAAATTTGTCGTTGGTGAAAAGATAACAGGTGGCATGACTAGACAAAGAGCAGATGCTGATAATAATCTATTGCATCAAAAAGACCTTTAAAAACAATATTCTGTTACAACTAAAACTGAGCAAGAAATACAAAAAAAAATTAAGTGTCGAAATATCTGGCCACAGTATGCTCACCGCTCTTGTTCACAGCTTTTACGCCCACGTCCTCTCCAGATTTCATTACTGAAGAAAATAGCTGCAACAGACCGGGAAAAAAAAAACAATTTATTTATCTACAGAAATTACAAACCATTAATATATCATGCCAAAAATTGTCAAAATTGCCTTATCGGACATCGAAACATAAGTGCAAGTAAAAATAATAAAAATGCATAGACTACACTTATTTTACACCTTATACTGAATAGAGAAATTTTGAAACGTTAAACAGAGCCTTCTATCATCGGCAAACTACGCAATTTTAAAATATCACGTTATTGAAATCATTGAAACCGCCGGGTGCATATCAATTCTCTTTTAACCTCAACAAGCGGTGGATAACTCAACGATAGCCAATAAACATCTAGTGGGGTTACAAGGATTCGATCTCCCAGACGGCAATGGAGAATCATCTATCGGATTCGAACAGGACAAGGCAGATGCGATTACTTATTACACAAATGCGGCTGGGTCAGTTCTGCAAATTGTGACTATGGAGCCACCTTTCAGTCAATCGACCACATCGTTTCTGAATGTCTTCGAGCCTCCAAAGGAACAATACTGGACATTCACTATGCATCGACCAATGCAACTGAATGGATCAAAACACTAGATCTGGAGATATAATATTGTACGAGCTTCTGAAGTGCACATTTTTCACACCTTTTGTATATCTCGTTAAATATCATACGATTAAAAAAAAAAACGACTGACTGTGCCTGAGCAAGAAAACAAAATCAGTTGTCAAAATTTTTTAGAGTTTTATTTCGATTATTTCTGTCAGTTCGCAAGAATAGTTCTTCAGTAAAAACATGCGAATAGTATGTCACCTCGGGTATCTCTTGCTAATTCCATTCATCGCGGTGACCTTTCCGTTTATGAAATATCAAAGCTTAAAAATTGTTCATTATATTTAAGTATTTTTGTGCTTAGGACCGAAGATTGGATCCCTATCGACAGCAATTTTTGTTTTCTGTTGTGCATTTCCCTAAATTTGCAGCATTTAACATTTATTTTTACAAAAGTTCGGTTAAATACCAATTTATTTTTCACATCAGTATAATTTGCTGGAAGCTGCATCTCACAACACATTTACAGCTCTACATCCTAGCTTTTCTTTTAATAATTTTGAACCATACCAAACACATTTTCAATTCATCTACACACTGGGGGAAACTGCAACCAAGAACAGTTGAAAGTTAAGAACTCTGCCACAACTGATTTTCAATTTGATGTAGAAGGAACACTTAAAGAAGAAAAGAAAATTTTAATGTGAGATTAAGGTTGAAGAAGAATGAATTCGTATGCTGCTATTCGCTGATGACAATGTAAATTGCAAATGGAAGCGAGAATCTAAAGAAACTACTGAATGGCATTGTAACAATCCTATTTTTACGATGGATTAAGCCTATGTTGGTAATAAATTCAATGTAATATAACAGTATAAACAATAATGATTATTTATATAAATACGTATTTGAGACAAGGTTCTACTCTATGGAATACCGGGAGAAATATAGATCTACAGACTCAAAGGAATAAAGAAATGAATAGAATCAATCCAAGACAAGAAGGATGAAACAGAAGTCTTCGTGTTGCGAGAGAAGGAACTAAATAAGAAGGGCACTATACGATATTGCAGATGATGCTTGTCTATAGAAAAAAGGTAATTAATATTGTGAGGACGGTTGTGTTATGCTTATATTGTAAAGTGTGTTTAGTTGTGTATTGAAGTTTGAACAGCAGAAGAATAAATACGTTGTTTATTGTCAGACGCAGGCTAAATCATCAATATTCAGAGATAAACGAGGCAAACTTCAAAATTTTGGAGGGATAAGAATTCTATTTCGGGTTGTGAGAAGCAGAATTTTAACTACAATCAGTGAACTACAATACATTGGATGCAAACACGATGCTCTTCAGGTTAAGGAAAAATTACCCCTAAGATAAATACATCGATTATATTCTCATATCGTGAACAAAATATTTTGAGGCAAAGTTGGAAGAATATGAATAACACCAAAACAAAGATCATGAATTGCAACAGAAATGAAAGCCTTAGTAATATCAAAATAGGTGCAGATTCTGTGAAGGAAGTAAGCAGTTCTGTTATTCAAGAAGTAAACATATAACCGATGGCCCAAGCATGAATAATACAGAAGGCAGATTAGCATTATCAAAAATAACTCCTTCTTAATATCAAACATTGATATAGGACTCAGAAAAAACATTGCAGAATCACCTGCAACACGGTACATTCAATAAATGCAGTTTTTTTTTAATATATCAGATAGAAAGAAAACTCAAGCGTTTAAAACAAATGGAATGATTGAACTGATGAATGAACTCAGGAAAGTGCAGAAAAGGCAGGTATGTTAAATTTTAAGAAATCAATTAGTTAAATTCGGTTCGTTTACTAGCAGAGGGAAAATTGAAAAGAACTATGTAGAAAACTTTTTGAAGCAGGTAACTGAACGCGCGTGTTGTAAAGGATACTTTCAGATGAAGTGTTCAGGTCAAGATGGGAGAATATGTATTACTGCTCAAATTCAACCGAAAGATTTTTGAAAGAAAATTATATTTCATTTCTGTTTATAAATGTTCGTAAATGATCGGAAATCTTTTGCAGGATGTTCTTGGAATTCCTACACACATAATAAAGATAGCAAAATTTATGATCTGAGTATCTTTTAGAGTTTTTTTTTTTTTTTAAGAATTTTTTCATTCAACACCAACGTCGCTGTCATTAGACGCGGGAATGGGTGGGGTCAAAGAATTGGAGAAAATTCGGCCATGACTTTTTAGACGAACCTTACTGGCATTTGCTAGGAGTAATTTCGGGAAACCATGGAAAACCGAAATCAGGATGGATTTAAACCTGAGATCTTCCCCTCCGTACACAGTAGATACTTAAATTTTGTATTTAGTATCAAATAAGACATTGAAGATATTCTTAATTTTTAAAAAAAATAATTCCTGAATATTTTTTATCTAAAATGCTGTAAAATGCATTTACGTAACTTTTGTTTATCGCTTCTCTTTGTGTTATCAGTCCTTCGACTGGTTTGATACAATTCTCCATTTCTTCCTACCTTGCCCCAAGTCCTCAATTATGTGCTTCATATTTACCTCCACCAACAAATTAACCAATCCGGCATGTCTTAAAATAAGACCCACCATCCTGTCTATTCTTTCTGGAAGACTCTTTCACAAAATTCTTTCATCACCCACCATTTCCAAAACACGTTCATTTCATACTTTATCTACCCACTTCATTTTCATCACCACATTTCAAATGCATCAATCTCCTTCTTTCTGGTATACTAAAGTCCATGCTTCGCGATCATAATGTGCTGTGTTCCACACACTTATTTCCGACTCTTAGATTTCTTCTTCACGAAATCCCTTTTCGCTAGTGCTATTCTGCTTTTAACATCATTCCTGTTCTCCCATCAGTTGTAACTTTACTTCCTAAATAGCAGAATTCATATACTTCCACTATCACATTCGATTCTATTTCTATATTTAATCCACTTTAGTGCTTTCATTTCTACTACATTTCATAACTTTCGTCTTGTTTTGGCTTATATTTAGTTCAAAATCTTTCTTCAGTATTTAGTTTATGCCATTCAGTAACTTCTCAAGATCCTCAGTCTGTTCTGCAAACAGTAAAATGTCATCAACAAATGGTAGCATACTGATTTCTTCTCCTTAAACACTTATACACATTCATATTTTTCTTTTACTTTCTTTATTGCTTCCTCTACATGATATGTCCAGTTGTAACTACCTTCATGTTCCATTATTGTTGGTAAATTCAATTAGTT
This sequence comes from Vandiemenella viatica, assembly GCA_031002005.1. NCBI lineage: Eukaryota > Metazoa > Arthropoda > Insecta > Orthoptera > Morabidae > Vandiemenella > Vandiemenella viatica. Next base: position 225,661,067 of record CM061919.1, on the reverse strand, counting down.
ATGTTTTTTCGATATTAAGATCCATCCATTTTCTTCAGGGTATTTTTTCATAAATCTCGGAGACTTTGCTCCGATCGGTTCCTTAATGACATACTTTTATGTGAACATGATGTAGGAGCTGCATGAAGTTTTTTCCGCAGTTACTGGAGGCAATTTCCCGTGTGATAGCGGATCAATCCGGTCAACAAAATTGTGGAGAGGAACCAGGTGGAACCTGTTTTACCTGGAATGTGGCAGCAACAGCCTGGCCGCTGGTAAGTGCTGGGCTACATCAACTGAGACAGGAAAAAAATTACGCCATCTGTAAACATCATTTACTGCTTCGCGGGACAGCCGGATATTTCCTCGTCACGTAACGGTTATCTGAATATCGGCGCTATTCTCCCCCCATGTCTTCCGACAATAATAGCTGGTGATACCTCAACACCGTTACCTCTTACAGTTACAGGGCCACTTTCACCACAGAACGAACTCGCGTAGTACCGTCCGTTTCTCGCCGATATCTCCTTAGTATTATTGTTAACATAAAGGTCTTATTGTTTATTTGGTCTACATACTATCGATATGGAGATTACTAGAGCCGGGGATTAGGAATAGCAATATGTAAAAAGAAGAAGAAAACTGAAGCGTATTTTTTATGTTTCTTCGCAGTCGACATTTGTACAGTAAGTAGGAACTTTGTTCAAGTTATTCTCGTAAACAAATGAAACTTATTAAAAAGTTAAAACATATTTCGCTAGTTTATGGGGTATTGCATCGAGCCTTAGTCTGTATTCGTGTTTAGAGTTTTTATATCGGAGAAAATCTTGGACAAAATTATCTGATAACCGTTGTTACATTCAATAACGGTAAAAAGAATGACGGGTTGAATGCAAATTTCTGGCTCATAACTTTATAAAAAAAATACTGGTGCATTAATCAGTGTGTAAAAATTTCGTTAATAACTAGCTCACAAGCCCATCAAAAAGTGAATAAACTGTCTTCAATACTAGAAAAAATACGAAAATAAAAACCTGAATGTCAACTTGAATCCAACCGAATGTCGCACATACGGATCAGAAACTGACCACCTCGTCACTTCCTTATGAATTTATTTTATTCACACGGTAGAGTCTTCCTCTAGCCCCAGCTTGTCTCTGTATGAGCTAAAGATCACTAAGCAAAGACTTGTCACCAATAGTCGCACAGTGAGTTCGTATCTGCCAAAGACTTGCACATCTCCTCACTCGTTACCGTAGTAATACCGCATTGTTTTTTCTTCTCGATTCTGTGCAAGGTCTCAAGTTATTAAAGATCACTCGAGAAACAAAATTTTATGTTCATTACAAGAAATAAAAGAGCAGTCTGGTGGTTAACGCATATGACTGAAGGTCGAATGGTCTCCGATTCGAATACCAGTCTCGAGTGGAATTTACAAAGATCCTTAAACTGACCTTCATTTCGGGCATAGCTTGCTGTGTAATGTGAAGTACTTCGGTGGTTCGGATTCCACGTTAAACTGTAGGTCCTCTATACCTGGTAGGAATACCGGGATAGACTAAGGCAACTTTTAGGGCTAAAAACCCTAGTTCTAACAAAGATGTGTACACATCCAAAGCAAATAAAAGCTAAACGAAGGTTTAACGCGGTCCTAATTGGCCCTAACGTACATACAGTAGTGTAGTATGGGACCCACATTTTGAATATCAAATACAGGAGTTAGAGACGGTGCAAAAAAGGGCTGCTAGATTTGTTTCTGGAAATTATCGCAGAATGCAATCAGTAACAGATATGATAAAAGAGTTGGAATGGGATTCATTGCAAGACAGGAGGAGGCTGAAGAGGGTCATGGGAGTCTACAAGGCGTATACTGGTGATGAGGCATGGAAAGATATTGCTGTAGGTATGAAAAGTAGTGTTTGGAAGGGAAAAGATGACCATGACCACAAGCTGGCATTGGATTTCAGGCACAAGGATGTCGGAAGATTTTCTTTTTTTAGGTAAGGTTGTCAGGGATTGGAATAAGTTACCAAGGGAAATGATGAATAATTTACCAAAAACGTTGAAAGAATTTAAAGTTAAAATTTGTAGAGGGCAAATGTACGTAGGTGCAAGAAAATGGGAAGATGGGTGTTTAAGGAAATTGCCACCGGAGCGTGTGCTCCATTGCAATTTAATTAAATAAAATTATTTGTGACAAATTTCAACTTACATTTTCTCACTGTTAATTGACTGCATGATTCGTTAGTACTTCATATCCTTTGAGAGAATTGTGTCATCAGCCGTTTAACTGGTTTCTGAGCGCCGTGATGGCGTTGGAGACTATTAATAAATGGTTAGCCTAAATGATTCATCTGGTTTCAAAACATCTTGTACTGAAAAGTATACAACCTACAAAGACAAATGATACACGAAAATATACATATACTCACCAAGTTTAAAAAAGTCCGCTTGGTGTTTGGCGTGCACGCTATATGGCAGCAGTGAACAAGAAGACGGAAAAGCGGGATAAGAGTTTTAGTGTATTAGAATATGCTAAGTGTTCTTCGGTTACGAATGGAAAAGCTGCACCTAGTCACCAGAGCAGTTTGGAGATACTGGTTGTCTGTGTAAATGGACCAGCACGGAGTGACCACGAGTCTCAGAAGAAACCGTGGAGCGCATGAGATGTAGCTGTGTGCGCAGTCCACAAAAATCTTTTTTTTTTTTTTTTTTTTTTTGTAACTGCTTTACGTCTCTTTTTAACATCGAGGTCTTTTAGAGACGGGAAAGGATGGGGGGCAAGGATGGGGGGCAAGGATGGGGGCAAGGAATGGGAAGGAATTCGGCCATGGCCTTTTGAAGGAAGCATCCCGGCATTTGCCTGGAGTGATTTGGGGAAACCATGGAAAACCCAAATCTGGATGCCCGGACGGGGATTCGAACCGCCGTCCTCCCGAATGCGAGGAGAGAACGCTAACCACAAAAATCAACCGTTAGTGCCGGCCGTGATCTGTGCATTCCGCAGAAAACAGTGTGCCGTATGCTTTACGTCGGCATTTGCATTTCAAACCCTACTGTGTGCAATTGATACAACTCCTGTCCCCGGATGATTATTGCAGGCGTTTTGATTTTTGTACCCGTATGCTGGAAGCTATGGAAAAAGATGAGGACTTGTATTCAGTAACGAGGTGACTTTTCATCTGTCTAGAAAAGTGAATCGTCACAATGTGAGACTGTGGGGTACTGAATTGTGGTGTGACGGGACGTCATCTAGTCTAATATTTTAGTATCGAAATCGTGTAAGTTTGCTAAGTTTCACTGCAGCCAGACGTCGAGTTAGCACGTCCTGTTGTTCCAGCAAGCCAGAATACAATGATCACTTACACTTCTGACACCAGTTGTTGTTGACCATAGCGGTAGGGTCGTGTTATATTGATGACTGGGTATGGTAGGATAACTGACACGTGGGTTCTATGGGGTTTTCCCTACGGTGCCCTATTACTTGCGCAGTCTTTCTTGGATTCTTGCTCTTCGGACCTATCTTCTTCTTCTCTTGTACTGCCAAATAAACATGAGCATCGAGGGTAACTTGTATCTAGGAGAGGGAGCGGACATTTATGAGTTACTTGAAATGAATTTAACAATGTTTCTGTAACCCTCGTTTAATCTGTACTGAACCGTAAATCATCTACAGTCGATAGGTAAGGAGGTATTCCGTAATCCGTGATACTGATCCTAGGGATGAATCTTAGCCCTATAGTTCACAACTAACAGAGAATGGTAAGGTTGGTGCAGCGACTATCTATTCCGAGGCCTAGATGTCAACTTGTTGCTCGTCAGTGAAGAAGTGAGACTGATCAATGTATTCTGGATTGCTGGATAAGTATTGGCTTGCGTGCTCAGCACTGCACGTGTAGCTTGCATCCTGAACTGCCGATCGGCAGAAACTCGAACAACAGAACGTGCTAACTCGACGTCTGGCTGCAGTGAAACTTATCAAACTTACACGATTTCGATACTAAAATATTAGACTAAATGACGTCCCGTCACAGTGGAGCTGGAAAGGGAATCGCCAAAAGTGAATGTATTTTGTGTCATATCAAAGAAAACGTTGTATGGGCCCTTTTTCTTTATCGAGCAGTCGGTACCTGTATATGTTGCAGGTGTGGTTGTTTCCACAACTGACTACTGACTCCTCCACTTTCATGCTACAACAGGACGGGGCTCCACCTCACTGGAGTACATAAATTATGTCCGTGACTATCTAAACAGAGAACTGCCACATCACTGGTCTGAGTGATGTTTCTCTGTTGTCGTGGTCTCCCAGGTCGCCAGATCTGAACCCATGCGATTTCTTCTTGTGGGGTTATGTGAAGTACAAAGTATATGTACACCCACTGCCAACAACACTGTAAGGATTACAGGAACGTAACACTGCAGCTGTGACGTACATTGATGGAAACATGCTATCAAAAGTAAGGACCGAACTGGATCTCCATTTGGGTGTGTGACGGGTGACTTGAACATTTATAGTATGTACCAATGTACCAGAAACTTATGTATCTTTTCATGTATGACTTATCTTTATAGGTCGTATATTTTTCAATACACAGTATATTGAAACCCGATGAATCATTTAGGATAGGCCTGTATTGTTATCATAAGAAGCTCATTATTAAAGTTTCAGCTTTGGTCTTCACACCTGTAGTTTTTACGGCCACTTAACACGACCTTCCGCTCTGCTTTGTATATGTGAATCAAGCTGTGAACGCTACATGCTTCGGGTTCCACATTAAACTGGAGGTGCTGCCACCTGCAGAGCCAAATCCAAACTAAATCTTACTTACTTCACCATGGTCAAGGGTATGCCTCAACTTGTACCAACTTTCCATGCACAGACTTCAAGGCAATTGTTACCATGTAATTTAAAATCAATCAAATGAATTGTATGAGGTTATTGGCAGTATTAGCCTTTGGCTAAAGCCATAAATAAATTTTAAAAAATGGTCAAGGCTATGAATTAATAAAAATTGTACATCAATAATTCAGTGTTTTATTTTACAAATGTTTTGTTTCAAATTTCACTTGAATTTTTCAGTGTTGATATGTAATTTTGTTGGAGATAGCATATAAAAGTAAATGCAAATGTCTTTACTAGCCGAGTCGCCGAACAGTGGCCCATTTTTTTCAGTTTTAAAATATTTTAGGGGTGTTAATGAGTTTTGAAATATTTCACAATAAACGAGTTTTTTAACGCTGACAAATATCAGACATTACAAAATATTAATGGATTTTGTTTTAAACTTGTTTTATTTACTTTCGGAACAATATGTATCGTCAAAAACTTAATTAGGAAACGTGTGTGAGAATATTAGCAGACAGTAGTTGTTGGCGAATTTGTGCCATAGTAAGACGGAAATTGGCTCCTAGATGGCCGCATGGCTGTATCACCTATGCCAGACCACCAACTGTCCCCGTAGAACAATCGAGAAAAATCTTCAACAACTGTGTAAAATAGCTTCACAATGAAACGTTTCAATAATAATGAATTCTGTACTAACATACCACTCACTTCTTACGCAAATCGGTACACTCATGTAAGAGAAAGATCAAGTGGAAAAGAAAAATCTCAGTAGATAAAACCATTAATCCATTTCTCTAATCAGTTACTTTTCTTGATGTTTTTAAACGTAATTACAACACATTTTAAGACTATTTATAACCATAGTGCTTATTTACTAACGGAACACACTTTCAGTACGGCTAAGTTACCAGTTAATAACGGAGAAGAGGAAGAGAAAAGTACCATTACCACAGTGAAGAATTTATCGACTGTTGTGCGCATCTTTTTGGTTAATTTTTTACTAAAGACACATTTGCAGCATGGTCATCAGAACTGAGACTTACCTGGTTTATTTTATTATTTTATCTATAGTGTTATAGTTCGTCGACTACAGGTCATTAGGACCGGGAGAGAATTGGGAACAGTAAACGGGAAGGAATTATGCTAAGGCCTTCTGAAGGAATCCCGGCTTCCATCTCGAATGATTTCGGGAAAACCAAAAATTGGATGACCAGACGGGGATTCCAACCCGCGCCTTCCCGAATGCGAGATCATCCCGTTGCCGCTCACCTACAACTCTCGGTTTTCAGAGTGAACACAATTTTGCTTATCGGGGAAAACATTACACAAACATACAAAAAACACTGTAAAATAATTTCAAAAAACAATTTATTAATAGCGAAAAAATCATACAAACATAAAAAACTGTAAAATAATTTGACAAAAAGAATGATCAAAGCATAAGAAAGACGTATTTCTTTTTTCTCATTTTTTCTGTTTTTCACCTCAGACAAACGAATGTTCTTCTGGGTAGTTTGCTGTTGGTCCCTCTCCTATATTTTACTGCCGGTAGATATGATACTCCTTACTAAGACGTACTTTAAATTCTGTCCAATATGAATTAACAAATATTTTACGTATCAAATACAGGAGTTGGAGAGGGTGCAAAAAAGGGCTGCTAGATTTGTTTCTGGAAATTATCGCAGAATGCAATCAGTGACGGATATGATGAGGAGGGTCATGGGAGTGTACAGGGCATATACTGGCAATGAGGCATGGAAAGATATTGCAATAGGTATGAAAAGTAGTGCATGGAAGCGAAAAGATGACCATGACCACAAGCTGGCACTCGATTTCAGGCACAAGGGTGTGGGAAGATTCTCTTTTTTAGGTAAGGGTGTCAGGGATTGGAATGAGTTACCAAGAGAAATGATGAATAATTTACCGAAAACTTTGAAAGAATTTAAAGATAAAATTTGTAGAGGGCAAATGTAGGTAGGTGCAGGATAGGGCGAAGATGGGTATGTAGGGAAATTGCCACCGGAGCCTGTGCTCCATTGCAATTAAATTAAATTAAAAATTAAAATGCCACAAATTCCAATACATTGTTTTTTTTTTTTTGCGCCTTGAAAGGGCCAACGCTATGGAAACATTGTTTAATCAGCCTGAATGCTTCCAGATTTTCGCCGATATTCCACCATGGACCATACAAATTTATAGTAACTTATTTTATTGTATACCATGTATGCATCACACAATTATCATACGAACTACAAGCGACACAAATGAACAGAAAAATCATAAAAACAAAAATATACGCCTATGATGGACTCGACTTCCTGATGGCCTTCAATAAATTTGATGCAAATAGCTCACCGAGTTCTTTCGGTGGAGAATAGTCCTCCACTAAGCGCTGAAAGTTCGCAAAAATTTAGGCGAGTGGAGAACAGCATAAGAAGATCGTCGGGCCACGGAATTGTGTTTATTATGCATATCAGATGCTGATAACTAGGCTGTGAAATTTTTCCTAGCCTCCCTGATTTAACGGTACTTCTGGCACCCGCAGGATGCAAATTTTATACAACCCAAACATGGAAAAGCCACAAAGAAAAAAACTCTTCCCTCCTTTTCTAAATATAATATTGCAAGGAATCCGTTATTTACATAAAAATAATACTAACTAGTGTTTTAAGAATCCTGAAATGATTTTCTCTAACCGTAAGCGGCAAAATGTAATTCCACCTTCGATCTCTTTTAATCTAACAGGGCAATATTTTCCTCTTCCCATAGGGTAATGACTTAAGCAATGTTCTGTGCGTTCTACGAACCTCAGTGAACATAACTTGTGGAACCAGGGAACAATTTAGAACTTAATTTTATATGGTGCGTTATTCATCCACAATATGTGTCTACATTCGTTGTCTAGCTGTAAATCATGTGTAAATACATCTGAAGCACTGTAAATTTTGATTCTATATAAAAATTCCACAGCTCAGCGAGATAGTTTATAGAGCAAGAAGAAAAATTCTGACAACCTGTAAACTATAAAAATAAATGTTTCTATTATTCGGCATAAACTCCTACAACTAATTAGACTGCATCTTTATATCTCGACACAAGAACACTTTAAAAAATAACATACTGCACAAAGAAGTTATGCCTCTATCGGCTAAAGCTTTCTAGGCAATGATTCCAGGAGATCTCAGAAGCAAAAATAACATTTCTAACCGGCTTAGTAGCGAACTAATCACAAGCTCTGTACACAACCGTGTATTTCATAACTGCGGGCGCTACATAACACAAAGAGACAAACATCATTACTACTGCATAAACAGCCTGCTAGGCGCTACGTAAAAGATGTTCATGTAGCAAAGAGTAATATAACCGAAAAACAAGAATTGTTAAACAAATAATACCTTACATTCGGATTCAAAAGTGTTGTCCAAAAACTTGAAAATCCTAAATGGCAGAACGGACTAAACAAGATTTTCCTAGAGATTCTAAACATGATGTACTCAGCCACGTCAGAGGGTAAAGAGGTCCACGTATTTTGGACAAAGGAACACGTGTGTATCCACAATGAAATGGTCGACCACTTAGCTAAGGAAAGTACAGTAGACGGAGAGATCCAGTTTATTCAGCCTCCTCATACAGATTTCACGTCAATTATCAAGAAAGATTTAACTGCTTGTCTCTTAACAGCGAGGTCTTTAGAGACGGAAAAGGATGGTTGGCAAGGAATGGGAAGGAATTCGGTCATGGCCTTTGGAAGGAAGCATCCCGGCATTTGCCTGGAGTGATTTGGGAAACTATGGAAAACCCAAATCTGGATGCCCGGACGGGGATTCGAACCGACGTCCTTCCGAATGCGAGGCCAGAAAAGAAAGATTCCTTTCGCGTCTGGTCAGACTGTTGGGTATCTGCGCAAACCGTCAGAGGAAAATATTACTCCCAAATTCAACCTCACATTCCATCAATCGCCTGGTTCGAAAATTCCAAATTGGGGGAAAAGACACACAACATCAATTATTCGAATGAGATTAGGAAACGGGTGTTACTCTAGCCACCTGTTTAAAATCGGTATTGTTCATTCCCCCTACTTGAAGACCAAGAAGAGGTAGCAGACATCAACCATATTATACTCGCATGCAGCCGTTACCGGGTACCCCAAAACGAATTGAACAAAAGTCTCGTTAAGCTCAACATACCTCTAACAGTTTCTGTATCTACCCTGTTGAGGACATAGCGACAAGATATATACCGGGCGATGGCCCGTTTCTTAAGCGAAGGTAATAAATGATTACCTCTTCATTGCAAGGTTTTTACGTATGTCTATTAGGTCAAAGTGAAAATTTACAGTGAAACCTACAAATGCAATAGTGATACACAAAGAATGAGTTAAATTTTGTAACAAGATGTATAAGTTATCAACAATATCGCATATGTCTAAGTATCTATGTAAAAATTGAATCTTGGTCTAAACATCGATGTAAAAATAATTGTAAACACTAGAAGCTGGCTACATAGTCGCCATGACCGAAGGCCAAATAATTTTTTTTTTTTAAACTCTTACATTGCAACAAAAGAAGTTCAAAAAGCGGCTAAGAACATCAGACCAAAAAAGACGTTTAGTTACCAGCAAAAAAACCGATAAAAAAGCATTCCAGAGAGCAATAACAAATAACATATACAGAAAGTCTCAAAGAAGAAATTACACTGAAAAAAGACGCCCAGAGATCAAAGATGTGTTGAAAAGAAAGCATAAAACGATGTGGAGTAAATTTATTGCCATCTTTTGGTTGAAGTTATGGCGACTCCGAGACTGTTCCATCTAGAGTGCGTGTTCTCTGTGACACGCACTGCAGGCATCAAGGTCGGGAATTGCTTTACTGGACTTCCGGCAAACCAGTGTGGGAACCTCCATACAAGTCGGGCTGCGCTCAGCAATAAAGTTTGTACGTTGAAATTGTAAGGGTTCTATTTCTGTCGTAAAACAAATGTTTAAGACGACTGACCTTTTTGTTATGAGTAGTGGCAGAGACGAGGAGACAGATAAAACGAAATCGATAAAAAAATCTTCATGACTCAGACGACAGATGTCGAACCTCAGAAAAGATATAAATGACGTCGATGTTTCAGAGTAGAAGAAAAAATGCCGTGAAATTAAATCCATATATATGAGCTCTTTGCGGCAAGCCGTTACGAAATTATTGTTTACTTTTATAGCCATACTTATTAGGAATTTTAATATAAATTTGTCGCTTTTTGATAATATTAAGGGTTTGACTTTACCTATGACCATTCCCTTTTCCACTTCTTTGCAAGTTTCTTGCAGCCACTGTCCCTACTCTCTTGTTTATGATAAATCCCTCGCCAGTATCTCCACTGACAGTCTGTGTACTAATTGTTGAGTGTTCTCCAAACCAGAAATCCTGTACGTCCTCCCAGTCATATGTAAGGGTTTGGGAGAGATTATATTAGCCTCTTCCAACCAAATGTCACCACTCCTTCACGTAGTACACCCCGTTTGCATGGACAAGGCTCTAGCGACTGAAAGATTCCCGATATCAGGAGACACCCAATGCTGCCAACGGTCTCCGAAAGGAGGGCGGAAGAGCGGGGAACGGTTCAGGGTACCCTCTTGCCCTTGGGGTTAGAAATGGCCCCTAAATACGGATGAATCAGAAATGATCAATGGCAAGGGAAACCACTGCCTCAAAGACCCAATGAATATCCCGAGGACATGTAATCCTCTTAAACTACATACAGAATGATGATTTCTATCTGGGTAAAATAGTCCTCCAATCGGATACCAAGGTGGGAGACTGCTGAGTGAGGAGTCGACATAACAGATAGAAACATTCTACGAGTCGGGGCGTGGAATGTTAGAAGTCTGAATGGGGCTAATAGATTATAAAGCTTAAAAAGGGGTATGGAACGACTTAAATTAGATGTCATTGGGTTTAGTGAGATTAAGTGGAAGGACGCGCAGGATTTCTGGTCTGGGGAGCAGACGACAATTAGCAGACAGACTGTCAGTGGAGTTACTGGCGTAGGATTTATCATAAACAAAAGAAATAGGAAACAGTGGCTGCAAGAAACGTGCGCAGAAGAAGAAAACGGAATGGTCATAGGTAAAGTAACATAGATGTGGCCTGTTAGAAGATCAAATAAACATCAAAGCTGCTGACGAGAAACCTCTTTTAAACTCAGAAAACAGAACTAACAGTTTAATGACAGGATTATTTTGATGAGGGTAGAAACTAAGACTGCTCCAACCACGTTAGTTCAAATGTATATGCCAGCGTCACGGGAAGATGATGAATCAATACAGAAAGTATATGATGAAATTGAAGAATTAATCCAATACGTGAAGGGGAATGAAAATGATTATGAGTAATTGGAATGCTATAGATCAAGTAAGGAAGCGTCCATAAGCTACGTTGCTCGGTCTAGTGGGAAGAGGGGTTGAGAAGAAAGCTACGCTGAGCTACGTGGAAAAGGGGGCGGGGGTCCGGAGCCGTACCACATAGCTTTTCGTTCATATCATTTGTCACAGTTACAAACAATGTTCAGAACACACGACAGCATGTAAATATTTATTTTCGTCATTTAATTATCTCCGTATGTAATTTACGAGGGTGAGTCAAATAAACCTTAAATTTGTAATAAAAAATCGAAATTTCGCGTCGTTATCCTGTAAGTTGGTAAGCGTGCTACGAGCAGCGTGCAGAATGGCCTGTAGGTGACAGCATAGTGCAGATGCACAAATACCGTCGCACTATCAGTATAAAGATGGCTGCCCCACTTGAGACTTGCAACAGGGAAGAAAAGCGTTCTGTTATTCGGTTTTTGAGTAGTGAAGGTGTGAAACCTATTGAAATTCATCGAAGAATGAAGGTTCAGTACGGTGATGCATGTTTGTCACAGCAGCAAGTCTACGAATGGAGTAGGAAGTTCGCAAATGGTGTGACTTCAGTGGAAGATGCTCCTCGTCCAGGTCAGGCACAACGAGTTGTGACTCCACAGAACATTGCAGCAGTTCAAGCCATAGTGATCGAAAACCGCCGAGTGACACTGAATGACATTGCAGCATGTTTAAAGATTAGTCATGGTTCAGCACACCACATTGTGCATGATGTGTTCCAGTTTCACAAAGTTTCTGGAAGATTGGTGCCACGGCAGCTGACTCCTTAAATGAGAGAACGAGGTGTTGATGCTTGTGAAGAACTTCTTCTGCGCTTTGAACGAGAAGGTGATGGCTTCCTTGCGAGAATCGTTACTGGGGACGAAACCTGGGTTCACTTCCACCAACCGGAAACGAAGAGAGCGAGCAAGGAATGGCGCCATTCCTCATCACCAAAACCAAAGAAGTTTCGAACAGAACCATCAGCAGGGAAGGTTATGCTGACTCTCTTTTGGGACGAAAAAGGCGTCATTTTGGAGCATTACATGCCTAGAGGGACCACTGTCATCAGTGCATCATACACAGATCTGCTAAAAAATCATCTTCGGCCTGCAATCAAATCAAAGCGACGTGGATTACTGTCATCAGGTGTCCTTTTGTAACATGACAATGTAAGGCCCCACACTGCCCGTACAACAGTTGCAACAATCACAGACCTGCATTTTGAGTGTCTTAATCATCCACCATACTCACCAGACCTTGCCCCAAGTGATTTCCATATGTTTGGACCACTCAAAGAAGCAATGGGAGGAAAGAAGTTCCGTTCTGATGAAGAGGTACGCCACGCGGTGCATGAGTGGTTGCGCGGACTACCAAAGGAATTTTTTTCTAAAGGAATTTATGCACTTTGTAAGCGCTGGAGGATTTGCATTGAGCGTGGGGGTGATTATGTTGAAAAGTGATACAGGTTTGTACCATTTCTGCACAATAAATAATATTAAAAAAATATTTAAGGTTTTCATTTGACTCACCCTCGTATGATAGTTACACAAGAGAAAACAGTACAAAATCTCTTCTGGAATCAATAGGAAAAAAAACTACGTGCTAAGTCGGGGGAGTTCACAGGAGCTTAAAATGGAGCTACTAATAAAGTAAAAGAAAAATATGAATGTGGCATAAGTGTTCAAGGAGAATACAATCAGTAAGCTACGACTGACTGATGACAGTGCTGTTAGCAGAACAGACTCAGGATCTTGGGAAGTTACTGAATGGCATGAATAAAATCCTGAAGGAAGATTTTTGACTAAATATAAACCAAAGCAAGACAATAGTTATGATATGTAGTAGAAGTGATAGCAGTAATAGCGGATTAAATATAAAAAGAGGATCGGATGCAACAGGAGAAGTATATGAATTTTGCTACTTAGCAAGTAATTACAACTAATGGCCAAAGCTGAATATCAATACAGAAAAAGCTTTCATGAAGAAAAGAAATCTTCTAGTTTCAAATACTGATCTAAGACTCAGAAAGAAGTTTATAAAACTATGTGTGGAGCACAGCACTTTATGATAGCGAAGTATGGACTTTATGAAACCCTGAAAAAAGGAAAACTGAAGCATTTCAAATGTGAAGTACTGAAAATTAAGTGGACAGATAAAGAACGAAATGAACGTGTTTTGGAAATGATGGGTGAGAAAAGACGCTTGCGGAAGAGTAGAAAGAAGAGACAGGATGGTGGGCTGTATTTTAAGGCATGCGAGATTGTTTAATTTGTTAGCGCGGAGGGAACAGTCGAAAGAAAGAACTGTAGAGGTAGATAAAGATTGGAATATATCAAACAGATAATTTAAGATGTAGATTGTAAGGGGTATGTTTAAATATATATGACAACACAAATGTACACCCTAACGATTTTTGAAGTAGAAAATTGGTCTTAATTTCTATGGTGACAAAAATAACGGAAGTACTAACAAATACGAGGGTGGCCCCAGAAACTAATGAATCGCATTTTTTTTTCTCAGCTCCCAACAATGGTACGAATGCAAAACTTTGGATATGAATTATTTGAAGTTTTCAGAGTGCGCGCGCAAAGTTTCCGTTTCTTCCGACAGATAGCGTACTTTCAGCTATGGTTCAACATGGCGTCTGTGAGTGATGTACGATATAAAAGGGGACGTCCTCGACGTGGCCGTTGTCAAAGACATCGCCCGACGCATTCAACTACAGACTGTAAATGATCTATCCTCCGATCACCAGCCAGTCCTCCTTAAACTAAAGAACTGGAGCTCATCACTCACGGCAGAAAAAAAAATCCAAGCACACGGACTGGGACTACTTCACCAGGATCGTACACAATAAAATCAACTCAAATTTCAACGTCACCTCAGTAGATAGGATAGACCAGGCCATACGCTATTTCGAAAGAGTGGTGACGGAGGCTGATAAGCGGTCCTCCACAACAACAACACACAGACCCACGCCGAACTACCGCCCGACATCGAGCAACTGCGGTATCTCAAAAACACGTCGAGGAAACTGTGGCAAAGGTTCCGCGACCCACGGGATAAAAGAAGGTATCGACAGCTCACCAATGAACTGAGAGGACGCCTGCAAGAGCTCAAGACAAGGCAGTGGGAAACAAAGATGGCACACCTCACCCTCCAGAACAGGGACGCCTGCAACTGGTGCGCGCCCTCAAGGAGCCGAGGGGAACCCAACACAGCGATCAATGGCCCTGCCGGACCATGCTTCCTACCAGTGGCAAAGGCGGAAGTCCTAGCGAACACTTCGCGGCACAACATGTCGAAGTTCAATACAACTTAACAGAAGCGGAAAGGCAGACGGCCGCCAACATCCAGCAGACAGCAGAAGAAATCCTAGCAGCACCACCAGAAGACGAACCCGAGCTTGCCACACCCGGGGAAGTAAGATCAATAATAAAAAAACTGAGCACCAATAAATCACCAGGCGCAGACCGCATAACAAACATGCACTTGAAGAAATTGCCAACAAAAGGACTAGTCCTACTCACCAGAGTCTTCAATGCATGTATGCTCAAGAGATACTTCCCCAACAGCTGGAAAACTGCCAAGGTGACGGCCATACCGAAATGTGGGAAGGACCAGCGTCTCCCGGCAAACTACAGGCCAATAAGCCTACTCCCCTCCGCCTCTAAAGTACTAGAAAGACTAGTAACTTAAGCGAATAAACACCAGCCTAGAGGCGGCAAAAACAATTCGCAAGGAGCAATTCGGCTTTCAAAGCCGAGTCGGTAGCACTAGGACCGAGCGGGGCGGTGTAACGGTTAGCGTTCTCGCCTCGCATTCGGGAGGACGGTGGTTCGAATCCCCGTCCGGGCATCCAGATTTGGGTTTTCCATGGTTTCCCCAAATCACTCCAGGCAAATGCCGGGATGCTTCCTTCAAAAGGCCATGGCCGAATTCCTTCCCATTCCTTGCCCCCCATCCTTGCCCCCCATCCTTTCCCGTCTCTAAAGACGTCGATGTTAAAAAGAGACGTAAAGCAGTTACAAAAAAAAAAAAAAGTAGTACTAGCCAACTACTCCGATTAACTGAAGACGTGTCAAGGGGATTCAACATGAAAAACTCGACGGCCCCTGTGTTCTTAGACATTGAAAAAGCGTTCGACAAGGTGTGGCACGTCAACTTTATCACCAAACTAAGAACACAGACGACCATCCGTCACTGTTACGTTCAGTTAATCGGAAGCTACCTTACAAATCGGAAATTCTTTGTCACAATACTAGGACAAAGATCTGGTCTACACCCAATCCCGGTGGCTATTCCTCAAGGATCGCCGCTTGCACCGGTCCTATTCATCAAATATAAATGACGCACCTGTAACACCATGGGTCAAAATCGCTCAATTTGCTGACGACACCACTGTGTACGCCACGGGAAGTAAACATAATGTTATAATCAACAGACTACAGTGGAGCCTACACCTACTCGACAAGTGGTGTCGAGTCAATAAAATCAAAGTTAACCCCACAAAATGTGTCGCAGTATACTTCACAAAAAAAACGGCCAACATTAACCAAAAAACTCAAAATTATGGGCCAAGAGCTAGAGTGGCAAAAACATATCAAATATTTAGGCATCACGCTGGACTCCAAACTTCTCTTCTGTGAACACATCCTGGATAGGAGAAGGCAGGGCCTGGCCATAATCCAGAATCTCTTTCCGATACTTTACAGCACGGAATTATCGACTCAAACCAAATTACGTATCTATAAAACCGTCATCCGCCCCTTCATCCTGTACGGATGTCAGGTGTGGGGGACGGCAGCAGACTACAACTTGCTCCACCTACAAAGACTTCAAAACAGGTGCCTCAGAACCATCCTGCGTGCACCAAGGTTAACATCAACAGCTCTTATACACAACGAAACTGCCACAGAAACAATACGAACGGAAATCTTTCAACAAACAGAAAAGTTTCATGAAAGAATAGAAAATTCAGAGAAAGCGACGAGAGGCTCCATACCCTTGACACCACGATGCCAAGGCACTGGCACTCCCATCGAGTACCATTAAGTATCATATATCAGCCGGAATAGCACTGATATGATTACAAGAAAACTGTAGGGGTTTTTCACATAAGGTCGTCCCAGACGACCATAGCCATGTTTTCCCCTCAAAACGCAAATAAAAGGAGTCCCCAAAACAACCCTACCCAATACAAAGTGACACATAGCAGTAGAGCTACCTAGGTAGCGGGACATGCACAAACACGCCGTTGAGGCAGCGACACTTAAAAAAAAAAAAAAAAAATTTCTTACTGTGGAGCAAGAAAAGGTTGGAAACATTCACAAACGTTTATATGCAGTTTATGGAGCATCAGCAGTCGACAGAAGTTCGGTTAGTCGCTCGGTACAGAGGGTGAGGCCTTCTGAAAGCGGTTCTGCAGAGCTCCAAGATTTGCAGCGGTCGGGAAGGCCACCCACGGCTGTAACACCTGACAAGATTGCAGGTGCTGATGTGCTCATTCGCGAGGAGATGCAATAACGACTCGGTAGCTGACGCGAGAAATGTCAATCAGCAAAGGAAGTGTGGTTGTAATCGTCAGTGCTTTTGATTACGCAAAAAAGGTGTTCACGATGGTTCCGCGACGTCACTGAGGAACACAAAACTCTCTCTATCTCTCTCTCTAAAAAAAAAAAAAAAAAAAAAATAATAATAATAAAAAAAATATATATTTTTCTGAGTTGCTGCACCGTTTTCAAGCTGATGGGGAAGCCTTCTTGTCCCGGATTGTGACAGGGAAATGAAACCTGAGTTCACCATTTTGAGCACGAAACAAAGCGGCAATCGATGGAATGGCGCCATCCTGACTTTCCATAGAAGAAAAAATCCAGAGCATCTGCTTCCACTGGTAAGGTCATGGTCACTGTGTTTTGGGACTGTGATGGTGTCATACTCATTGATGTGATGCCGAGAGGCACCACCATTATTAATTCCGAGGCATATGTGAACACATTACCCAAATTAAGGAACACTTCCAGCGACTTGGACGCCATAACAACCCAGGTGATTGTTTGCTTCAACATAATAACGCTCGCCCTCACACAAGTTTGAGGATGTTGGAACACATCACCAAACAGTGTTGGACAGTGTTACCCCAACCACCGCATAGTCAGACTTTCACTTGTTTGGGCCAGTGAAAAATGCCATTCGTGGGAGACATTTTGAGGATGACGAAGAGGTGATTCGCACAGTGAAGAAATGGCTTCGTGAACAGAACAAGGAATTGTATACCAACAGGGTATACACGCTCTTGTGTCTCGCTGGAGGAAGGCCATAGAACGGAAAGAAGATTACGTGAAAAAGTAGGGAGTGTAGAAGAAACATAATTCTTTCTTGTGTATAAGTTTCATTATGTTCAATAAATAATTGCTGAAGAAAAAAATGTGGTGCATTAGTTTCTGGGCCACCTTCGTATAACATCCACAAAGATTGATACTGTAAATTTGACACAGGGAAAACATGTATTGCGGCTTTATTATTTATTGTGCACCCATAAGAAATAAAAACTTGAGAGCTACAAGTCCAAACTGAGGGTTCCCACATCAGAGCTACAATGTTTAAGAGATTTACCGAGCGGGGCGGTGTAACGGTTAGCGTTCTCGCCTCGCATTCGGGAGGACGGCGGTTCGAGTCCCCGTCCGGGCATCCAGATTTGGGTTTTCCATGGTTTCCCCAAATCACTCCAGGCAAATGCCGGGATGCTTCCTTCAAAAAGGCCATGGCCGAATTCCTTGCCCCCATCCTTGCCCCCCATCCTTTCCCGTCTCTAAAGACCTCGATGTTAAAAAGAGACGTAAAGCAGTTAAAAAAAAAAAAAAATTGAGAGATTTCTTCTTGGTGAGGCCTGAGAAAACGATACACACTTTAAGATAAGAAAGTAAAAATGAGAAAATTTCTTACATAAACTGACGGTTTGTGTGATTCTTTGGAAACTATGTACAGCAACAGCAATTCGCATGGATCTTTGGAAATTATGGGAAGTATGGAGTACTGTCACAGAAAATTCAGTGTTGTTTTTGATATCTAATAACAAACCGTTTAATTAATTGCTTTATTGGTTTTGAAAATGATATGTACTGTCTCACATTCTATAGGGAGCTATCACACGGAACTTGTTAATTAATGTAATCTAAAAACGCGATACTGAAAGGATCAATATCAGTCGTCAAGTATAAACATGAATACGAAGACATTTGTAATGTATGCGTGTTCTATTCATTTTCAAGTTGGCTGTATGAGTGGATAAATAAAAACTAATATAAAATCCAATCTGAGCGTTAAACTAGCAACCAGAGTAAAGGCTAAGTTTCTCTGGAACCATTCTGTCAAGATCCTTCGACCTCAAAACACGGTCATGCCGACAGCACTATACCGTGAAATCGAGTGCTGCAAAACCTCAGCGGTGCGAAACTCTACTTTAGGAGCACGCCACAAGAAGAGAGAAAACCTTCTATCCAAGATGGTCAGCGTTACTGCTTCTATTATAGCAGATAAAAAGTAACTACAAAACTTTTTTTCCCATCCTGCAGTGTGGAAACAACCGCACTTAATGGTGCTACTATCTTGCGGCAAGGTAATAAACTGGTAGAGACGTATTCTGTACATTTTAATAAACTGGTAGAGATGTATTCTGCACATTGTAATAAACTGGTAGAGCTGTATTCTGCACATTAAAAACTAGAACACCAAATTAGTTGTTTCGTGATGGTACTAGGGGAACATCAATTTTTTGGAAGAATGTTCCAAAGAAATTTCCGTATTTCGACCAGTAAAAACCTCCAAAGGAAAACTAAATTACGGATTTATAACTCAATAGCTATGCCGGCTTTATTAAGGCGCGTTCCCACGATCCCTTGTAATGAAGGCGAGACGGCACGGGACGAATACTCAACCACACGCCATGGGAACAGGGCCACCTCTGCTAGCGGAGACGAGACGCAGCTACCCACTCTGAGTCGGTAAACATCACAGGCGTGTGTAGAGGTGCGCTGTTGCCATCGGTTTGCAGCAGCGGTGCGCACCCCTTCTGTTGCTGTAAAGTGCTCTGTGCCAAACGACACTAGGCAACGTGGTGCGGAGGTGGCGGCGAGGTAAACTAGGACTAACCTGCAGCCCGCGGTCGTCCCTACACTTCGGCTAATGAGGTCCCGTCGCGTCTCGCCTTCGTTACAAGGGATCGTGGGAACGCGCCTTTATATGGTCGTGAAGCTTGGACCAAGATGTTTAGAGATTGTCGCTTTCTTCCGATTGCAGATTGTTAAAAGACTGCAAGGTGAACATATAAAGAAATAAAGCTTCCTTTAGTATCTATTGTGTGTGTGTGTGTGTGTGTTTAAATAATATATTAACTAAGATAGTGAAAAAATATAGTGGTAGTATATTTGATGAAATATAATTGTGAGATGAACTATGCATGTGTGGTATTTCAGCACACTGTCAATCAAATAAAATGATTAAAAAAGATTTATTTAAGTCACCGGTTGTCTATAGAAGAATTCAAGAACTCAAGGAACTCACTACAATGCATGACGACACAAGGACTACAGGCAACAGGGCATCAACTCTCATTCACTAACACCCACCTGTTGGCTGCAGAATAATTTTTGTTCTTTCAAGAAACCCATTGTGCCCCAATCAAATGTATTTATACATGTGCAAGTATGTAACCAGTAATTACAAAATATCACAGCCATCAGCATGAATGATAGGTCACAAAGACCAAAAATACATTAGTATTATAAATGTGAAAGTAACTCTGTTTGTTTGTTATGTTTTCACTTTTAAACAGTTAAACCTATCATCATGAGATTTAACAATGAAATAATATGTGTCATTAGGAAGGATATAGGAGATAAATAACATTTTTTGTAATGAAATTTTGAAAACTAACCAAACGGTAACAGACAGACGGATAGCGTGATATGTCGGTCGCTCAAGCTTTGTTTCTCTGTGTATGATCTGTTTATAAATTTTATTTACAGACAACTTATCTTCCACGCTAACATTACGGTGAGACCTTTTACGTAACTTACAGCTTTCTATATCCAATTCTAAGTCCTCGCGTAAGAAGTCGCGGGTAACAGCTAATGCCAAATAAAAGGGACCATCAGTAAAAGAAATAGGTAGATTCCAAAGAACAACCAAAAGCAAGGAAAACTCCAAACTCTACCGAAGTAAGTGTAGGCAGGTTTACAGTGGATTTCCAACGATGGAAATATACAGCAAGATAGTGGTATTAAGACCATCTATAAAGCGGAACATTTGGGAAAATACGTTCAGAAAAGATTACCCAGTGTTAAAATGGATCTGCTAGAATTCAATGTTGGTTTTCACCAACTAGCTCAGCGAAGGAACACATTGAGAGGCACTGTGGAGATGTGAAGACGCTCTCCGCGTTATACTACCGCAGGAAATAAACAAGAATCCAACATTTTTTTTTTTGCTTGTGTCAATTTCTTTATAGCGTCTTGCTAGCGTGGACAAAAATGAATAATTTGTTGCTCTGCGCTATAAGCGTTGGTGACTGAAACATTTCCAACAGATTTAACTCTTTACCAATAACCTAACCAGAGGATTCAAATCGGTATCGTCCTAGTACCTTCTAAAGAAGCGTGCCATCTTTCTTTCAAACTTTTTTTTTTTAACATGCATATCGGAGAAACAGTATGAGTTCTTTGTGGTTCTCTTCAAAATAACTAAAAAAATTGATACATAATTCGCTTTTCTCGAAATACAGAATTTTTCTTCTCATTCCTATTAAACAGGAAGGAAGCTAAACACGGCCTTTATGAATAAACGATCCCGGCATGCACCTGGTTTCAGGAAACCATGGAAAAACCTAAATCTAGATGACAGGAAGCAGATCCTCCAGGATGCAAGGTCCAAACTTAACCGCTTATGACCATGATTAAATTTTTCCATCTTAAAACCAAGCAACAACATATCGACGAATTTACCATATTTCGTGTAAATTATCAAGTAATTAATTTCAGTACTATGATGCTGCTTTTGCTTCGTTAAAAAAAATAGTGGGTATTATGGTCTTTGCAGCTATACGCGAGAACAACCAATTAAAGATTAAAAAAATTTTTCTGGCCACACCAACTCTTCTAACTCATTTCACAAGTTTATTAATAATTTTTCCATGTAAGTAATGTTCATCAATACAGACGGCACAGGACAAAGCCAACACTTAATTGAAACCACTGCACCGCTGCCGATCCTGAAACCAGCACACAAGACTAGTTACAACTGTAACGGGTCCGGCAGGCACGCGTTTGCACATTCAATGTGTGTAAATAGTAACACAAAGCAGATCAATATAGCGGACTATTTGGACTATTAACTTATAACGAAGATAAAATTCATGCTAGTAGAGGTTTTAAAAGCGTTTAAGCATTTCAGAGTGGGCTATCAACTCTTCATTGTCTGTTAAGGCATGAAGTATTTTGTAAGTCAAGGGCTGTGCCACACAATTAGTTTATGGTAAAAGTAATACTTTTTTTTTTTTAACTGCTTAACGTCTCCTATAACAACTAGGTCTTTAGAGACGGGATAGGATGGGGGTCAAGGAATGGGAAGGAATTCGGCCATGGCCTTTTGAAGGAAGCATCCCGGCATTCACCTGGAGTGATTTTGGGAAACCATGGAAAACCCAAATCTGGATGCCCGGACGGGGATTCGAACCGCCGTCCTCCCGAATGCGAGGCCAGAACGATAGCCGTTACACCACCACGCTCGGTAGTAATACTTCTAGGAGCTTTTAATCTTCGAAAATATTCAATGAAGTTTAGTATACTGTGGTTTGTCTATTTACCGTAAGTAAAAAATTGGAAGTGTGCGTTAAACAAGAAACTGTGTTCCAGCTGAACTGTTTCATTACTATCGTTTTAAAGAACTTTCCCGTTACAATCTAGTGGCAAAGCGTAAAAAAAGTCGGCGTTTGGATTTAACTGAATTTTAGCGTGCCGGAAAAACTTGCTGAAATTTTCGGGAACAATTAAATCAATTGTTATCTCACGTCTATCCCGACAAGTCGGAATGTTGCCGACATCGCCTGTTCTTTCGTTCGCGTCCTGACGTCAAGGTATTAAGTTCGAACAAGGTATAAAAAAAAACTCTATCAAAGGCATAACTATTATAAAAAAAAAAAGAAAAAAAATCTGACAGAAGCAGCGGTAGAATAATGAGGTTGCTTCTTCTGCGTAAATATCAGCTTCATTTATTGTTTCGTTCTCTTCTTAGCTTTAGACATCTCGTAAACAGCAGAAGCAACATTATTGTTAGTTAATCGTCAGTTTTTTTCCCCTACCTCTTCTTTAATCGTTTTGGCCAACTATGTACCACACAGCTTTCTTCTTATCTCAGTATTCCTTCATCACTGCTCTGTGGTTATCTTTTATTTCCTGGGTCCATTTCACCCCAGATCCGGACTCCGTGATTAGGATGTTAGTGACTGGAGAGATTTGGATGCTTTAATTATCATTCTATGCCTCCCTGTTGTAAATCTCTTTAGAGTCCATTTCCAGTTGTTTGATATCTTTTCCGACTAGCCTCATCCGCTTTCCGTTAGTCGCTTTCCCTCTAAAAACGCGTTTGAAGATTTTTGAAGTTTTATATATTTATGGTATAATATTTAACATGATATACAAAAGGTGTGAACAAATGTGAAAATCTCAAGTTCGTACAGTATTATATCTCTGGATCTAGCGTTCTGATCCATTCAGTTGCATTAATCGATGCATCGTTGATGTCCGCTATTCTTCCTTTCTAGGTGACGATGTGGTGAATTGTCTGTAAGATGGCTACACAGTAACAATTTTCAGAATTGACCCAGCCCCATTTGTGTAACGCGCAACCGCATCTGCCTTGTGCTGTTGGAATCCCATTTATGATTCTCCATTGCCGTCTGGGGAGATCGAATCTTTGTAACCGCAGTGAAGGGTCTTCAACTAGATGTTTATTGCTGTTGTTCACTGTTCTTATTGAGTTATCCACAGCTTGCTGAGGCTGAAGTGCAACACTGTAAGGTTGATTGCTTTGCGGCGCGGTGGTTTATTTGATTTCAAGCGCTGGTGTAATGCCTTCGATGTATGGGTAGCTGAGGGTTGTTTAGGATGTTTTTCCAGACTTTTAGGAGAGCTTCTGATCCTCTTAGTACTTGAGGTGAAATGTTACAGAGGACTGGAAACCATAGCGTGATTCGTATACGTTCTAATTGAGTATGAGTCAGTATATTCCCTATTCTTTGAGGAGTTACTTTATAGGTGATGTTTTTATTTTAACAGCCAGAAACCAGGTTTAACACCAGTAAATACAGAGAGTAAATGTGCAAATAAGAGTATCTAAAATTACTTAGTAACATTAGTTTGGATCTTAATTATGTGCTAAGGCTTGAGTGTCTCCGTGAAGTTCCTACTAATTTTTACAACTAATTAACTTCCAAGAGGGCAACAACGAGAGAATCGAATCAATGTTACAAGTCGCACAGGGAATATTCTACTTACTGTAACGGGGATAGTGGTATGACGCCTAGGGCTCTTCACTTTCGCCGTCCACAGGATAAATCGGGAAAACAATCTTCCCCTGTCTTCTACCTGAGTTCCGCATTCCATTCCGCCTCCCAGGCTCCCCCCTCCCACCCCCGCCGCGCTGTGTCTGCCTGTCTGCCCTTGAACACAATAATTCAGTTACTGATGAAGCAGATTAGCTCTCTTGAAAGCTCTACTACATCCAGGCCGATTTTTATACTTGTCTACTTACTTCAAAACTAGAGTTAATTGATACCTAGTGTAGGCCTAGTCCAGATAACAGCGCCGACTGTCGTAACAATATGTTAATCTTGTTTTTGTTATTCTGGCTTTACTGTGGGTCCACTTGAAAGTTACCAGTGGCCAACTGTTGCTGTCACTTACTGACGACCAATCACAATATTTACTGAAATGATAAGCCCCAACTGATTTACGTGATATTTTGTATTGATTCATGTAAGCCGGAGATACCTACTTTAAAACATTCTTATGTTTGTGGGTGGCCATAACAGCGCAGTACTGGAGAAGGGAGCTATACAAGGCTGCAAAGAATGTAAATATATCATCAGAATGAGAAAACACACAGAACGCAGATTAACCCAATACTGAAATTCAGAATCAGCTCCTGTGGTGAAAGGAGATAAGTACCATCAGGAAGGTCAGCATAAATAAAACAGTTGCAGAACCTTTTTAAAAAAAAAAAAGTCTAGAAGAGATACTTGGAAGCCTAGAGATGGACTATTTTAAAACAACATGCTAGGCATCAGTAACTCAAAAAATTAAAGAAACAGAAACATCGAGCATGGTTGGTGAACAGAAACGCTCGAACTTCGCATTAGGGAGGACGCATGTTCGTACAGTCCTTTCTCGTCTCTAAGGGATTGTGCATAAAACTACGTGTCAAGGGGGAGGGGGGGGGGAAAGGGATTGGCTGGAAAGCTACGCTGGGCTACGTGGGGGGGGGGGGGGGGTGTTTCCGAGCCAGGTCATGCAGCTTTTCTTTCATATTATTTGTCACAGTTAAAATGAGATACAGAACACACAGAAGCATGTAAATATTTATTCCCGTCATTTAATTATCCACATATGTAATTTACTATAGTCTGACTAGAGAAAATAGTACAAAAAACGTCTTCTGGAATCAATATGCTAAAAAGCTACGTTGCTACGCGCGGGTGGGGGGGGGGGGGTAGAGACAAAAGCCACGTCGGGCTACGTGGGAGGGATTGGGGTTCACAGGAGTCCAAAATGGAGTTACGTGGTTTATGGACGTTCCCTAATGAGTTCTACGTCGGTGAGGTTTAAAGCCCTAAGCAAAATATAAAAGAAAATAAGAAACCATATAAAAATGGAAGAAAGAATAACTGAAGGAACATTAAGTAATTTCGTTCTTTATGACCTGGTGACAAAGTGTTTTCACCGGCAGCGAAATCCGCCTGTATCGTAGTCGACAATCCTATCCCGTAATCCTGCCGGGTATTAGGTACCTCCAGTTAAACGTGGAATACATCCACGAAACATTCTGGCGAGGTTAGAGCCCTTGAAAATCCCAGCGGAGACTACGATTCGAACCGAGGACTTTTCAATCCCCAGTCCGACGCCTTAACCACTGACTTAGAACACGTAGTACTAAGACAACTACTGTAGTACGAATATCTAATGAGAAAGGGTGAAGAGCGGAGTACATAGATGAATGCTCCAACGGAAGAGAAAAATGGGGCGGCTGCGAAGATCCCTTGTAAGAAAAAAACAGATTGGGCAGTGTAGGGAAATGCAGAAAGCGACGAACATTGTAGGCATAATCAGTATATTTCCAACGGCTCTGCTTATAATGTGTGAGGATAAGGGAGAGACTATATTAGCCTATTCCAACTAAATGTCAACATCTCCTCTTGTTATTCTCGAAAGAAAACGCACGTTGCTGTAATAACTCTCGCAGAACGCAACGACCATGTCCTGCGATTTCAAGAGTAACTAGACATTCGGAAGAAATTGCGTCCGACAGGGACGAAATGTGCGGTAGTAGTGTAGCAGGAATCACGGTCACAAGAGATTGGCCGTACCAACCGCTCTTCTTGTGGCGCTGCTGTGCCGCCAAGCTCTGCTTAACTCAAGTTCGTTGCTCCGCCGCTAGAGGTCATTGAAACGCTGCGCCACGGAGTGGAGGGAGTTGCCGCTGTCCTGGCAAAAACTCAATTTCGCTGTAGGAATTCGGCGCCGCATAAAACAGGCATGAGCGGAGCCTGCCTCAGGTGCATTTCTAAAACTGTCCGACAACAGTAACCAGCATACTGTCTTCAAATGCGAGCATTGCGACTTGTCTGTAAATTACTATTACTACTAGCATCCAAGCCCGGCAGAAATGAATTGTTTAACGCAGTATTCTGCAACACATTTGTTTGCAGTTGTCTAACTAGTAGGAAAAGGTTTCAAAACCTTTCACTTGCTGGAGAGAGTGATGAGGGGAAGTACTAGAGAAATAAGGGAATTGGGTTACAAAACGTTGGTCAGACGATTGCTTGAATATGGTAGTGTAGCATGGGACCCATTTTTTGTGTATCAAATACAAGAGTTGGAGGGGGTACAAAGAAGGGCTGCTTAATTTGTCTCTAGAAATTGCCGCAGAACACAATCAGTAACTGATATGATAAAGGAATTGGAATGGGATTCATTGGAAGACAGGAGGAAGGTGAAGAGAATCATAGGAGTGCACAAGGTGTATAATGGTCATGAGGCATGGAAAGATACTGATAGAAGAATTAGCAGAGGATAATGGAAGGGAAAAGATGACCATGATCACAAGCTGCCACTCTATTTCAGGCACAAGGGTGAGCGAAGATTTTCTTTCGTAAGTTACGGGGTCAGGGATTGGAATAAATTATCAAGAGAAATGATGAATAATTTACCAAAACTCTGAAAGAATTTAAAGTTGAAATTAGTAGAGGGCAAAAAGTAGGTGGGAAAAGGATAGAGGAAAAATGGGTGTGTAGGGTGATTGCCATCGGAGCAAGACCTCCATTGCAATTAAATTAAATTAAAAAACTATATGGAATTGTTAGTATAATCCTCATAACCTTGATTTTGTGTACATATTTCGGTTGTAATTTACATAGAGATACAGTTAGAACTTCTAACAAATTAATGACGACAAAAGTATGGAACCAATTAAATTAAAAAATATCTTTAAACGAGCAATTTTTGTGTGTATATATATATATTTGAGATCTCGGAAACGGCTCTAACGATTTGTATGAAATTCCATATTTAGATAACTTTTTTTTTGAGTTAACCTAAAAAGGTGTCTTCCCTGCAAAAACGAGGTTTTTACAAAAAAAAAACAGCAATTCTCGAATTTTGTATCTCGGAAACGGCACTAATGCCATCTCGTAAACGTTTTAGGTACCAGTAAGCTGGGCTGATGTCAGTTAAGTTCTCTTTGGTGAAATGAATAATTTTTGTACACTAGCTGACCCATGGGAATAGTATCGTGGTCAGTCACCGAATGTTAATATAATAATGTGAAAATAAGTAAATGAAAGTATTTATTAATGAAAGGTATTTTATTTTGAAGTGTATTAATAAATATCACTTTTACTGTAAAAAGGCGATATCATTAAATAGTATATGTTTAATTTAAAAAATTAGATGTTTAAAAAACATTGGCTCTGTCAGATGTCCTTTTTAAAATCTTTACAAAGCTGCTTTGAAAACAATGTTAGCAGTTATAATAATGTGATCATCGTTAACTTTTTGACAGAATGTGTCTTTAATACAAATGAATCTAAAATCGTGAGAAAGCCATGCACGGGTATCCATGCAAAAAAACAGGTTCTGCCTTCTGAAGCGTCTGACCTTGTGCTTTATTAATGTTCATAACGAATTTTACTTCTATTTGGAATTATTTTATAACCATTTGGAAAGTCATGGTTTATCAGAAGATGTGAGGTTAATGCGAGCTATGAGCATAGTTTTATCGGAGTGAATTAATTTAGCACTGATGATGTATTCCTCTAAGTGAATTACCACTAATCTTGTTCCATTAATTAATCTCTGATTAGCAATAAGATTTTTATTTAACCTAATAATAGCATTTTTCTTTAAAAGCAATTTATGAGGTGGTTAACCAGACGATTTCGGAAATGGCTCTAGAGATTTGGATCAAATTTCATATGTAGATAACGTTTTGCTTTTAAAGTTTGTAACACGACTTTACAAAAAAAAGAGAGATTCTTGTACTGATATCTCGGAAACGGCTTTAAACTCACCTCGTAGTAGTTTCAGGTACCAGTAAGTCTACTGATGTTATTTAAGTCTCTCTTTGGTTAGAACAAGGAACTGTGCACTTCAAAATGCCCAGAAAGCGTTCTAGAAAAAGTTTAACATTAATCAAACTTTACTAAAAATCCTGCATATTAAACAGAAACCGAAAGATGCCGAGCGAAGATTGGTCACCCAGGTACTTAAAAATACCGTAATTTAGGAATCCCAAAACATTATGCTATACTACGTAATATTCCTGGTTCAGGGCACAGTCAGCACGATAAATACATTAAGTAATAGCCTCAGTAACATTATGCTAAATTGTTTATAGAACCAAATTCATATCAATTATGCTGCAACAAAATATGTCAGTTATCATTCTGATATTGGCTGCATTTCAGCGTAACCACAACCTCTGCTTTTCTAACCCCATCTAAAATAATGGGTAGAACGAAATGTGATGGCAGTTTATTTCCTCACAGTTGCTCCCGTAAATACAATTGTTATTAAATAAAGCTCATAGCCATAAAAAATGAGATAATTTGGTACATATTTTTGGTTTACTGTAACAGCGATATTTCTAGATAGCGAGCATAAGAATATATCTACACCGACTGACTATAAATAAGCAAATGATAATTAATATGTAGATTTAAACGCGATATCCACATTCCTTTCAATGTTTTGGCAAATAGAGAAGTTATTAAATAACGTCGAATAATATCTCTGACCATTGTTAGTTTAACTTCTTTGACAGAGGTCTCAACTCCATCCAAGTAGTGCAACTGCTAACAATATTGTAAGCAACGTGCCAGCGAGAATACAGGTGACCAACAACATCACCTCAAAACTGAAATATAAATAAAAAGGTGTACAGTAAAAATATCTCGAAGAGAGGGGAAACGCGTACGAAAATAAATAAAAACCATAACAGTTGCATTGGCATACTCATTAAATAGTATTTACTATGGTAAATATTAAGTTCGAACAGGCAAATATCAGCCAAGTAAGAGCCTTCAAACATCTTGGAAGTATAATCACTGAGCACTTAAGATGCCACCAAGAGGTGAAAACCCATATTGCTGTAGCGAAGGAAACTGGTAAAGTAGATACAGCACTGAGGAAAAAGACTTGGCAAATGTCTCGTGTGGTACTTTATGGGGCAGACGTGGACAAAGGATAAAAGCGTTTAAGATGTGGATGAGAAGGAGATTGGGGAGGATAAGCTGGATGGAAAAAGTTAGTAATATTGTAGTGCTGGAGAAGGTTGGTGAAAGGAGAAAGCTACTATAAGCCGTAAAGAAAGAAGAACTGGATGGGACACTCGTTGAGAGGGAGTGCTTATTTACAGACGTCATGGAAGGACTAGGAGAGTGAGAGGAAGAAGGAGGAACAAGATCACAGATGACACAAACGGAAATTACATGGACGTGAAGAGGGCAGGACAGGGAAGCAGGAACACTGATTATGGTGGCTTCGAATGCGAGCACTGCGGCTTATTTTTAAATTACTAATATTCTGCGATTCATTAAAAGTGAGAATAATGAGTAATTTAGTATTTGTTGTTTAATAATACGCCATTACAACTGTTGGATACTGTTTTTATTTTCCGGACGCGTTTCGCCTCTCGCCGAGGTATCTTCAGCGTACAGTTTTGCTGTAATATTTGATTTGTTATTGACTTCTGAATGCAATGATTTTTAGATTTACCAAAATTATTCTTATATAGGCAGCATAATATTACTTATATTCATATACCAGTTTGATTACTAATATTTTTATATCCGTTTTGGATTATCATGCAAGACGTTTTGTTTACATAAGTATACTAGGATATGTTTTGTATTGTAACTTACATTTTACATTTACATTTTGAGGTGTGGTCGTTGCTCGCCTGCGACCTCAACCAGCATGTCGTTTTTTACACTATTGCACTTGGTATAGTTTGCTCTCGTGACTTGACTAGCAATCAATTTTGAGGCATAGTTTTCACTGCACGACATTGTTAAACTTTATGTTGCTGTTCTGCTGTTTTCTTGACGGTGCTCTATCGGTAGTGTAGTGAGCGGCGAGTTTGAATTTCGTAATTGAATTTGTGTGTGTGTGTGTGTGTGTGTTTGTTTTGTTTTAGCTAAATGTGCATGTGTGGTGGATGGTGGAGACGCAACGTGGTGTTTTGTGTGTTTGATGTTGTTTTACGTCAGTTTCGATTTTTATTAGCTTGAACAAGGTTTGGTTTGTTAAGTTTACATGGTCATTAAGTACGTGTTTTCCTGAGACTATTGCTTTTTGAATTTGATAATTTAACTCTGCAAGAAAATGTGAAAAATGTTATGAAAGGAAAGCTATGTGGCCTGGCTCAGAACCCCCCTCCCCCACGTAGCCCAGCGTAGCCTTCCAGCCAACCCCTCCCCCTCCCTGGACTGAGCCACGTAGATTGCGCACGCTCCCTAAGCAAATTATCAGTGCAACCTGCATGAGTATTACGTGCAGAAACTAGACGTTGATGTCAGGATGCTATTCCCCCTGAACCAGAAGAAAAATTAAGGTTTTTTGTTTTATAGTTTCATAGGTTTGCGAATTCTAAAAATGCACTCCGTGGCAATTTAATTAAATTAAAAATTAATTTATCATGAAAACCTTCGATAAAACTAACAAAAGCTAATAACTTTAATTTATTTAGTAACATTACCAACCATTATCATTTATTTTGCTTATTAATAATTTAATCTTCAAGGCCTATCTCTGATGGCTGAATAATAGTAGCTAATACAATGGCTCAACTGTAATCAATTGTAAAAATCCCTAAACATAATTATTAATGCGTACTGTAACATTTTGAAAAGTCTACCATCAGAAAATAACGATCAACTTACCGCATCAAATAATGCATTTCAGAAAGTATTAGAGGTTCCAATTCTCTGTTTTTAAAATGTGGGCAGAGGACTGGACCCTCGAATCTTCCCTGAGAGAGACATTTTTACCAGGCTAGAAGCTCGAGAATTTTTTTATCAATAGAGACCCTGTGAAGGCCTTCGATAAAATTAAATTCTTTTGACCGATTTATAATACTAACTACTAAATTTATATCCTATATATTACTTCTCTAACCACTATCCCTTTTTCAGTTTCTTAAAAAATAATCAGTTAGAAAATAATAGCATTTATCGAGAATATCGTTTCCATATTTAATATAATTATTGATGGAAAACAAAACACTTCAAGTGGTAGTTTGTAAAGTAACATCTACTAAATGGTAAACGTTGTGTATCTTTATAAAAATGTGTGATAATGATTTATGGTGCATTATTATTTATCACTAGCGGTGCCGGTGATTTCATCCACGCAGATTTTAAAATTTCTGCTGAAACTATCAAAGAAATATTGGCCTGCGTAGTAAAAACAGAGGAGCAGACCTGCTTTTACTTCTTTCTTGCATCTCCTCCTCTCCTTCTAAATTTAAATTATAAGCAAATGTTTGAGCACATTTGTGAGCATCTTCCTCTGCTTGAAACTGCCACTAATTAGGACGATTTTATCATTGTTAATGACGCACAGGTACACTTCAGTTTTGTTCACATATCTTCTCTGCACGCAATATTTGAAGTGGTACTCCCTGACGCGTGATATGAACTATGATAGAAGAACTCTAACTGAACTGCAAAGTTGAAATAACGGTCACCGCATAGTATTATATAGAGCTAATCGTGGTGAACCTTTCGACTGAGAACAGGCTGCAACCAGACAATATCAAATTGATATACAAAAATTCCACAATTTACGGTTTTTTCCTCTGTATAGTGGATGAAATATAGTACTAATCAGTGTAAAAAGTGTACTACATGTTAACTCATGACTTAAGTTAGAATTACGTGCAGTTGCGCTAAAATCCATTCATGAATTTTTGTGTGAGGCCCGTACTCACAGCCAAAGATTATAAAACTTACAGTTTTGTCTCCTGTACCATCAGGAACTATGTTACTAATCTAGATAAAAAGTATCCTATTTGCTACCCTTTGTCATAAGCTATTTAACATTGAAAGCAAGTTGCTGATCACTTCTCTACTGGCTTGCTAGGCCTAACGAAAACATTTAAAGAATTTAAAATTAAAATTTGTAGAGGGAAAATGTAGGTGGGTGCAGGATAGGGGGAAGTTGGGTGTGTAGGGAAATTGCCACCGGAGCGTGTGCTCCATTGCAATTAAATTAAATTAAATTAAACGTATCAGAGGATTTTTGATCAGGGTTTACTCCTTAGCCTTTGGTAGCCCCCTACCGAATCTGTAGCCTGTCCAGAAAAGACAATAGTAGACTTCAAGCCTCTGAAATGAAGTTTTTGCGTACCATGCTTCAGAGAACACGAAAGGACAAAGTGAGGAATGAAATCAATCGTGCAGAGACCGGTATAAACATCAGTGTGGTAAAATCCTTGCAGCATTCTCGCCTGAGGTGGTATAGACATGTCCAAAGGATGGAGGAAGAAGAGCAAAGGCCTACTTTAATATGAACATCCAAGTGAAAAGACGTGTTGGAAGACCCAAAAAGAAATGGATAGACCAAATCAAGAAGGATATATAAGACTTAGGGCTTGATTGGAAGACTACTCATGGACAGGAAGAAGTGGAGAGTGCTCGTGACCAGCACCCGGGAGACTGGAGCTGGAGAATGATGATGACATAAACTATCACTATGTGCAGTTTCCTTAAAATCCGCCCAATAAGTTTTGTTTAATGAGCAGTCAGACAAAAAATAAAAATAAAAATTTACGTTTCTGGACTCAAACCATCCGGAATTTTGTAACGGAACCATGTAGCTTTTCGGAGTAAAATGTATCCTGTATCCTGTATCCTGACCAATGACATAGCTACTGCTATGTGCACTTTACTTAAAATCTAGTCATTAATTTTGCGTGATGCGCGAACATACAGACCAAAATTTTAAAAACTTTTACGGTTTTCACCTCTATCATCAGTAGTGTAGTTTTAAAATAAATTTCTGGTGTAGACACAACTTTTTACAGTTTTATTATGAATTATCAGCGAGCCCCGTGCGATTGAATAGTACGCCAGTTGCCCAATCTATATTAATAAAACGTTAAGCTTGGTCATTGTGTAGCCATTTCCGTAAGGCTGGTGACGTCACGTTACAGCCTTCGTTGCCGAACTAAACGGCCTGAGATATTACTCGTGGTTATCTGCTTTATTCTACTTATTTAGCATCCGCGAAGAGCTGAACTGCCAGAACACTGAGAATAAAGGAGTTATGTCATCAACATCATCAGCCAAGTCAATCATAAAATGATGTGTCCTCTTAAAGTCATGTATTTGGTTTAAATCCACTTATTATTAGTGGCTTTTTGCTTATTTATATCCTTTCGATGTAGATGTTATACTCTCTGTCCAGAGAGATTGATACAGAAAGTTAGGAAAAATCTATATTACATCATTTTTAAGGTTATTAAAGCTATTTAATAACGATTGTATTTAGTTAGCGAAGAAATGAATGACCAAAATGTCACTTTCGACGGGCCTAAAAGACATTTATATTCGTTGCAGATTTTTTCCGCTATTCTATGTCACAGTCATAGTAAACTCAAAGAAATAAATTGCCAAATCAGTTAAATAAAATTATGTAAATTAGTCATGGGTAAGTTTGCACGAATATAGCATTACGGCAAAAACTATAGACATGGGTGCATTTGTGTTAGTCACGAGACTAACGCTGACCCCACCATGCCGCTCATACTGCGAAGGAGACAATCTCTGTAAGACTAGCTTTTGCAATGACTGTTAACTAATCTCAGAGACAAACATTAGAAAAGTCGGTATATATTTGCCTAAACCAATATTCACTCACCAATAGTTGTGTATTGCATTTTATGGGATCGGATCATTCAATGATGCGTTTGTGTATAATACAGAAAACCTTGTAAAAAAAATAAAAAAATATTGAGGATTCAGTTTCAACTTTAAATGTTGTTTATAAACACATTCTGTGCTTTCGCGGTTGTTGATTGTATTTATTTTTGTTCATTGTAATTCCGTTTGTGATTTTTGTTTATGTTCATATATATTTCGAGACCTCAGTTCGGCTGCCTTCTATACTCAAAACTGGAACTGTGATAACGTTTTGACATTTATTCCACAACACCACTAAGCCGCGTTCCCACGATCTCTTGTAACGAAGGCGAGACGGGACGAATACTGAACCACACGACATGAGAACAGGGTCGCCTCTGCTAGCGGAGATGAGACGCAGCTACCCACTCTGAGTCGGTAAATATCACAGGCGTGTGTAGCGGTGCGCTGTAGCCATCGGTTTGCAGCAGCGGTGCGCAACCTCTTCTGTTGCTGTAAAGTGCTCTGTGCCAAACGACACTAGGCAACGTGGTGGGGAGGTGGCGGCCAGGTAAGCGAGGACTAACCTGCGGCCCGCGCTCGTCCCTACACTTCGACTAATGAGGTCCCATCCCGTCTCGCCTTCGTTACAAGAGATCGTGGGAACGCGGCTTTAGGGAGACGCAAGACGTAGGCTCCCTTCACTCTATACAGTATTGACCGTACGGTAAAAAATCATGAGGCGACATTCTTTTAGTGGTGTGAAGAACATGGCCCTTTCCCACTACACGGCAAAAGTCCGTGTAGCAACCCACGGCAACCGGAAGCTCAGTGTTGTACGTCCCAAATGCACACTTTCACATTAAACGGTTTTAAATCGTATGGTCGTGCACTCGAGCCAATGTAGTTGGTGTTTGGTTAAGTATGACTTCATTATTTCTTTAAAAATATGTTTTCTGTCTTCTGCATATTTCATTCTGCAGTGTTATATTGTTTAATAAACTTCTCAGAGCTGTGTCACACCTGACACAGCTGGTGGCCAACCTCAAGCCGTACTAGACACCTCACCGCCTCCCCTACTTGATCCAAGCCTGCCTGACCTGATAAACCGCCAACCTAAAATCACGACAGAATTGCGGAAGCAGGGTAGAGGGGCGGCAAAAGCTGCCCAAAGTGCCCAGTGACGCCATGGGTCCCCATGGCGCCACAAACCTCAATTGTTTGTTTGTTGGAGAGCAATTTCGAAACGTCACATATAGTGATGTTCCGATACCATCAAAGTATCGATACCTACTTAAATGAGTAATGCTCAAAATGTCTTCCGATACTTACTCATATCAGTACTTCAAAAGTATCGATACTTTTTAAATTAATGTAGATATGTAAGAATATAGTGACATTTTGCTAAATTATTTATTTTATTTGCCCAAAGTAATATAATTAAATAACACTGAGTAAACATTTTTATTTATTTATTAAAATTATAATAAAGCGCACATTGTAAGTAAACCTTGAAGGTTTTGTCTTATCTTTAAATATTTATTTATTATAATTTTAACACTTTTTTAAAAAAAAACTCCGCTTTTGGAAGGTTTCCCAAAAAATCAATTGTTCCATATATTTTATTGTTTCACCTGCCTTAGAAAACAAACATTCACTCGGTACTGACACTGTTACAATAATAAGATACTGTTTGCGCGTATTTATACAGACAAGGAAATATAAGTTTCATTTATTCCCATTCTGTAAATGGATTGCTTTTTAGAGACGTTACACAGTTTGACAAGTGGAGAGAGACTTTGTCAATACGATGCGTTTTCTTTTTCTTTTTGTGACCGTGGGCTGGCTCTTTGTGATGTTTCCAGAAGTAATATTCCTGTGAAACGCTAGCTGAAGCAGCTTCTTCTTCTGATTTACATAGGCTGCTTACTTGCTCGTGAACCATATCTTTTAGTATTTGTGTGCGGCTGCACGAGAGCGACCATTGGGCAGGCATAGCGAAATGAGCGTCAAGTACGACTTTATTACAATGAAATACTCTCAGAGATTATATTGTCTGTGACAGTGCCTATTCTGAGACTGGTTTTGTTTGATTTTCAATGCTATCAACTTGACGTTGCGGAAAATTAATTGGCAGGCAGGGTTGATGCGTTTAGAATTTAACAGCGGGTGCGTTTCGATTCGATACAAGTACTTTACTTCCGATACCGAGTAAGTATCGAATGAAGTACTGTAATTCGAATACCAAAAGTACTCGGTATCGAGTACTTACTCGTATTTACTTGTATCGAATCATCACTAGTCACATAAAATTGACGTGCTCGTCCAGTGGGAAGACGGAGAACAGTTTATGCAGCTGATACACCGGGAAAGCCTCCACTGATTCATAGTCCAGTAACGGGGTAGTTCTCACTTGCATCACGTCACGTAGAAGATTTTTTTTTCTTATCTTGTATATATTGGTGAGAGTATGCAGAAACCAAGTTTTCGACCTCCAACACCCTCGGCACAATTTTCTGTGGCCAAAAAACATCAAAATTTGAATACTTTTTTGAGTTTTTCGTCTATAACTCCTTCCTGATAAGTCCTATCAAGAAATATTCTACTTTCAATTTGAAAGAGGACAAAATTTCCTACAACTTTCGTATGACAAACTTTTTTCTAAACTCAAAACTAAGCGAGCTACAGTTCTTTGAAAATCAGCCAAATTTCACACTTTTCCTAAAAGTTGGGTTTTTACCTACTTTGCAGCTCAAAATGACCTGAAACCCCTGTATATATAACCGATATATATGTATTTCTGTATGACATAGTATATATATGTACTATACTTTGATTTCTGATGGTCCATTCAATAATCATATAGCATTGTTGGCCGGGAGATCCCGAAGGATTGTTTGGCCGCCAGGTTACAGTGTTATGGATAGGCCGCGCATTGCGCTTCTTGTTGCTATCTAACCTGACCAAGTACTAGTACCGCATATAGGGAACCTACAGCTTAAGGTAGAATCCAAACCATAGAATCGTTCTGGCTTACTTCATATTACACAGCAAGCTGTGGCAGAGGTAAAGGTCGGGTTAATGGCCTTTGAAAATCATTGCTGAGACCGGGATTTCGATCTCCAGTCAGACGCCTTGAGCTACCAGATCGCTCTATTACTGAAGATAATAGAGCGAACAACAATGCATAATGTTATGACGCAAAGTTATAAAGTCATAATAATTTCGAAATAAGTTAAAAAAATGGTCATAAATAAATTTCTTTTCCGTTTGGATTGTCCCGGCTTATCAATGAATTATGTCTCTTTCATCCATTGCATCAGGAACAGCTTCCTCGAGGTCGAAGAAATCTTCCTCTCCTTCATCTACTACATTCCAGGAACGCTTTCACGAGGCAGGCGAGAGCAATTTTTGCAAGCAGCTGAACAATGCAGTCCTGATTAGCGACAGCTGCATGGAGGAGAACTAGGTTTCTGGAAGGAATATGATACAACCTTCGAAGTAAACTCAAGTGCATCGTCTATTATTATTGTTTTTTTATGACTTTACGCCTCATCGACGTCGAGTTCATTAGTGGCACGATGGGACTGGGGACAAGGAACGTGAAGGATTTCGGCCATGGCCTTTTGAAGGAAGCATCCCGGCATTCGGCTGGAGTGATTTGAGGAAACCATGGAAAACCCAAATCAGGATGCTTGGACGGGAATTCGAACCGACGTCCTCCTGAATGCATTTATTATTGTAACTGTAATAAGACTGGACGAGCCTTTCCTTCATCCTCACGGCAATGGGTACGTTTCTCGGCCCAACCAACCTTTACTTGGTGGTACGTGCATATTGAGTGAAACGTTGCCGCATCTGATTTTGGTGGCAACCGTGCTAGTCTAAATGCAGTTTTTGGGCAGATTTCTTAATCATTTCATATCTGAGCCTTCCAATGTTCCACAAGCAATTTTTCCGTACCGTTCCAAGATGATTTCAAATGTTCTCTGGAGGCTAGAGTTCTGAGAAGTTAGCATGCATGTTACTTTCAGATATGGTTGGTATTGAATCATGCAGTAGAAGTTTTCTTTCCCATAGCCGAAATATGCTGATATTGTATCACATCCAGCAAATGTATGGATGAAGAGGATGTGTGTGAGTTCAAATTCGTGGTACCAAAGCCCATTAGCAAAATGAGAAAGCCAATATACTCACTTAGAATCATCACACTGTCGAATTTTGCTGCTTGGGAAATTGCTGCGTCAACGATCAATCCAGCAGCATCTTGTTTTGCCTGTTGATCTCGGATGCCTCCTTTTTCAGATTTTGCATTAGTATCAACATTACACAGTTCTTGCTGCTCTCATTTGCTGCGTCACTGTAGCACTTGTTAACTCACTGAAAATGATGCCTGCTGAAGTATCTGATGTTTTCAAACTACTAATCATTTCAGATGACTTTATTCCTCTCTGCGCAGCATAACTTCGGTATTCGTCAAATATAACTGTGATGTTGGATCTATAGTTCGTTGTCAAATAGGCTTCATATTTTCCACAGAAGCAGCCAAGGTATTTACTACTATGCTACATAACCTTATGCAGGAGGAATCATCCGTGCATAGCAAAAAAATTTGTGTTGGGTGTTGCTTCATATAGCGACAATTTGTTTCCATTGTTGTACGGAACAAATTCAAATGGAACACATTGTTTCAATCCATTAAAACGGAAAAGAAATGGATTTATGACTAATTTTTGACTTATTATGACTTAATTTTGACTGCATAAATAAACTTTGTGCCATAACATTATGTTTTCAGTTTTGCAAATCCGTTTTTCAAACTGGTACAAATACCATCGGGTAATAGAACGAAATGGTAGCTCAGTGGTTAAGGTATCTGACTGAAGATCGAAATCCCGTTCTCAGCAGTAATTTTCAAAGGCCATTAACCCGAGCTTTACCTCTGCCACAGCATGCTGTGTAATATGAAGTAAGCCAGAACGATTCTATGGTTTGGATTCCACCTTAAGCTGTAGGTTCCCTATATGCGGTACTAGTACTTGGTCAGGTTAGATAGCCACAAGAAGCGCAATGCGCGGCCTATCCATAACACTGTAACCTGGCGGCCGAACAATCCTTCGGGATCTCCTGGCCAACAATGCTATATGATTATTGAATGGACCATCAGTAATCAAAGTATAGTACATATATATACTATGTCATACAGAAATACATATATATCGGTTATATATACAGGGGTTTCAGGTCATTTTGAGCTTCAAATTAGGTAAAAACCCAACTTTTAGGAAAAGTGTGAAATTTGGCTGATTTTCGAAGAACTGTAGCTCGCTTAATTTTAAGTTTAGAAAAAAGTTTGTCATACGAAAGTTGTAGGAAATTTTGTCCTCTTTCAAATTGGAAATAGAATATTTCTTGATAGGACTTATCAGGAAGGAGTTATAGACGAAAAACTCAAAAAAGTATTCAAATTTTGATGTTTTTTGGCCACAGAAAATTGTGCCGAGGGTGCTGGAGGTCGAAAACTTGGTTTCTGCATACTCTCACCAATATATACAAGACAAGAAAAAAAATCTTCTACGTGATGTGATGTTTGTGAGACCCCCTTTTTACGACCCCGTTACTGGACTATCAATACGATTCATTATAGGCAAACAATACGCCATTCAGTAACACGGAACTTGTGAAGGAAAAAGCCGTACATAACCGTACAATGTGAACGTGGATTCCCGTCCAGATTTTGCCGTACGATTTTATGACGCAAGTTCTAAACCGCATACTGGGAAAAGAGCCGTACTGTTTGAGGCATAGAGGCTGTACACAGTTTTACGTAAAGCAACGTGAAGGCGGATCAGCACATAAGATCGGTGGTAGTTAAAGCTAATTATAGATTGCACATCGTTTAGAACAATTGTAACGCGTGTTCAAATGACATGGCGTATAAAAACTGTGGAAAGTTCTTAAATTGAAATAGTTGTTCTGTGTGGGATCCGTGTCGCTAAGGATAGATTAATAGTATCGAGAAGGCCACTTGTTTTGTGGCCGCTTATGTCACAGAGACAGGGCTCGGATTTTCTGGTAGACTAATGACATACACTCCTGGAAATTGAAATAAGAACACATTGACGCCGGTGTGTAAGACCCACTATACTTGCTCCGGACACTACGAGAGGGCTGTACAAGCAATGATCAAACGCACGGCACAGCGGACACACCAGGAAAAGCAGTGTTGCCCGTCGATGGGCGCTAGCTGCGCAGCGGTTGGGCACCGCCGCAGTCAGTGTCAGCCAGTTTGCCGTGGCATACGGAGCTCCATCTCAGTCTTTAACACTGGTAGCATGCCGCGACAGCGTGTACGTGAACCCTATGTGCAGTTGACGGACTTTGAGCGAGGGCGTATAGTGGGCATGCGGGAGGCCGGGTTGACGTACCGCCGAATTGCTCAACATGTGGGATGCGAGGTCTCCACAGTACATCGATGTTGCCGCCAGTGGTCGGTGGAAGGTGCACGTGCCCGTCGACCTGGGTCCGGACAGCAGCGACGCACGGACGCACGCCAAGACCGTCGCATCCTACGCAGTGCCGTAGGGGACCGCACCGCCACTTCCCGGCAAATTAGGGACACTGTTGCTCCTGGGGTATCAGAGAGGACCATCCGCAACCGTCTCCATGAAGCTGGGCTACGGTCCCGCGCACCGTTAGGTCGTCTTCCACTCACGGCCCAACATCGTGCAGCCCACCTCCAGTGGTGTCGCGACAGGCGTGTATGGAATGACGAATGGAGATGTGTCGTCTTCAGTGATGAGAGTCGCTTCTGCCTTGGTGCCAATGATGGTCGTATGCGTGTGAGGCGCCGTGCAGGTGAGCGCCACAATCAGGACTGCATACGACTGAGGCACACAGGGCCAACACCCGGCATCATGGTGTGGGGAGCAATCTCCTACACTGGCCGTACACTTCTGGTGATCGTCGAGGGGACACTGAACAGTGCACGGTACATTCAAACCGTCATCGAACCCATCGTTCTACCATTCCTAGACCGGCAAGGGAACATGCTGTTCCAACAGGACAATGCACGTCCACATGTATCCCGTGCCACCCAACGTGCTCTAGAAGGTGTAAGTCAACTACCCTGGCCAGCGAGATCTCCGGATCTGTCGCCCATTTAGCATGTTTGGGACTGAATGAAACGTCGTCTCACGCGGTCTGCACGTCCAGCACGAACGCTGGTCCAGCTGAGGCGCCAGGTGGAAATGGCTTGGCATGCCGTTCTACAGGACTACATCCAGCACCTCTACGATCGTCTCCATGGGAGAATTGCAGCCTGCATTGCTGCGAAAGGAGGATATACACGGTACTAGTGCCGACATTGTGCATGCTCTGTTGCCTGTGTCTATGTGCCTATGGTTCTGTCTGTGTGATCATGTGTTGTATCTGACCCCAGGAATGTGTATATAAAGTTTCCCATTCCTGGGACAATGAATTCACGGTGTTCTTATTTCAATTTCCAGGAGTGTAGTTTCCGATTGGATTTATAGGCTTTCATTTATAATTGCGGAGAAACTGCCCGCCAATGTATTTGGTCGCAATGGCAAGAGAAATAAACTCATGCAGCACTGATGCTTATACGCATTCTTTCTATCCTTTTCTAGCAGCGGATTACAGTTCACAGAGAAGAGATTAGTTTTAGTGCCAAAGCACCTTCTGCCATCCTCAGTTATGTGAATCGTATTGTACAGATGTTCGATATGAAGTCCGTTATGACGTTCTATAATAATAATAATAATTTATAAAATTGCGATGGAGCGCCCGATCCGGTGCAATCTCCCTACACCTCCTTCCTTCCCCTTCCAACCTACTTTTGCCCTCTACTAATTTTACTTTAAATTCTTTCAGTGTTATTCATCGTTTCTCTTGGCAATTTATTCCAGTCCCTCACTCCCTTTCCTATGAAAGAAAATTTTCCCACACCCTTATGCCTGAAGTCAAGTGCCAGTTTGTGGTCATGGTCAACCTTACCCTTCCAAGCACCTCTCTTAATTTTCCCACCAATATCTTTCCATGCAGTATAGGCTTTGTACACTCCCATGAATCTCTTCATCCTCCTTCTATCCTCCAATGAATCCCACTCCAGCTCCTTTATCATATTAGTTACCAATTGTGTTCTGCGGTAATTTCCAGAGACAAACCTGGCAGCCCTCCTCTGCACCCCCTCCAACTCCTGTATTTGATACCCAAAATATGGAATCCCAAACTACACCACCATATTCTAACAGTGGTCTGAGCAAAGTTTTGTACCCCAATTCCCTTACTTCTCTAGTGCATCCCCTCATCACTCTTTCCAACAGGTGCAGGATTTTGAACCCTTTCCCTACCACCTGTCAAATATGTCCTGCACAGTTAAGTTTGCTATCAAATGTAATGCCAAGGTATTTACATTTCGAGTCTTCAAAAAATAGCTCCTACCCCACTTTATAATTGTAATCAACCTTTAGCTTTTTATCTGCGTACCTAATAAGCTGACGCTTCTTTGCATTTATCTTCATCCCATGTTGACTCTCCCAGCTAGTTATCCTATCTAGATCACCCTGCAGCTGTTTACAGTCTTCTATTGTTTTGTACCTTTTATATAACATTATATCATCTGCAAACAATCTAATCTCTGACAGTAAACAATTATCACAATCATACATTAGAATAACGAATAACAATGGTCCCAATACACTACCCTGTCGCACTCCCATGTTCACTTCTACCTCTTTTGATATTGCATTTCCTACCCTAACTTTTTGCTTTCTACCTTTTAGGAATTTTTCCACTCAGCAAGTCACCTTTTTATCAGCTCCAATAGTTTTTACCTTATTTAGCACCATTTTATTGCTCACTCTATCAAAGGCCTTTGAAAGATCTAGTGCCACACTATCAAATTGGCCTCCCCTGTCCATTTCATCAGAAATACACTCCTGGAAATTGAAATAAGAACACCGTGAATTCATTGTCCCAGGAATGGGAAACTTTATATACACATTCCTGGGGTCAGATACAACACATGATCACACAGACAGAACCATAGGCACATAGACACAGGCAACAGAGCATGCACAATGTCGGCACTAGTACCGTGACGTTTCATCCAGTCCCAAACATGCTCAATGGGGGACAGATCCGGAGATCTCGCTGGCCAGGGTAGTTGACTTACACCTTCTAGAGCACGTTGGGTGGCACGGGATACATGTGGACGTGCATTGTCCTGTTGGAACAGCATGTTCCTTTGCCGGTCTAGGAATGGTAGAACGATGGGTTCGATGACGGTTTGAATGTACCGTGCACTGTTCAGTGTCCCCTCGACGATCACCAGAGGTGTACGGCCAGTGTAGGAGATTGCTCCCCACACCATGATGCCGGGTGTTGGCCCTGTGTGCCTCGGTCGTATGCAGTCCTGATTGTGGCGCTCACCTGCACGGCGCCAAACACGCATACGACCATCATTGGCACCAAGGCAGAAGCGACTCTCATCACTGAAGACGACACGTCTCCATTCGTCCCTCTATACACGCCTGTCGCGACACGACTGGAGGCGGGCTGCACGATGTTGGGGCGTGAGCGGAAGACGACCTAACGGTGCGCGGGACCGTAGCCCAGCTTCATGGAGACGGTTGCGGATGGTCCTCTCTGATACCCCAGGAGCAACAGTGTCCCTAATTTACCGGGAAGTGGTGG
This sequence comes from Vandiemenella viatica, assembly GCA_031002005.1. NCBI lineage: Eukaryota > Metazoa > Arthropoda > Insecta > Orthoptera > Morabidae > Vandiemenella > Vandiemenella viatica. The sequence goes on along the minus strand of CM061919.1, from coordinate 225,617,465 downwards.
TGCGGTCCCCTACGGCACTGTGTAGGATGCGACGGTCTTGGCGTGCGTCCGTGCGTCGCTGCTGTCCGGACCCAGGTCGACGGGCACGTGCACCTTCCGCCGACCACTGGCGACAACATCGATGTACTGTGGAGACCTCGCATCCCACATGTTGAGCAATTCGGCGGTACGTCCACCCGGCCTCCCGTATGCCCACTATACGCCCTCGCTCAAAGTCCGTCAACTGCACATAGGGTTCACGTACACGCTGTCGCGGCATGCTACCAGTGTTAAAGACTGAGATGGAGCTCCGTATGCCACGGCAAACTGGCTGACACTGACTGCGGCGGTGCCCAATCGCTGCGCAGCTAGCGCCCTTCGACGGCCAACACTGCTTTTCCTGGTGTATCCGCTGTTCCGTGCGTTTGATCATTGCTTGTACAGCCCTCTCGTAGTGTCCGGAGCAAGTATAGTGGGTCTTACACACCGGCGTCAATGTGTTCTTATTTCAATTTCCAGGAGTGTATCTTGCATATATCCTACTAACTGAGATTCACTCGAATATCCTTGTCTAAAGCCATGTTGCCGACTTGAAAACCATTTACTTTCCTCACAGACACCTTTAGTATGGTTGCATATTAATCTCTCCATTAATTTACCTACCACTGATGTCAAACTGATTGGCCTATAGTTTTCAACCCTGTTTGTCACCCCTCCTTTATGGACCGGTACTACTATCGCACTTTTCCAGTCATATGGTAAACAACAAGTATCCAGACTCAATTTAAATAATGTTTCAAGGTAAGGTACATCCTACTATCTTTAAAACATCGGTAGTAATATTATCAACACCAGCCCCTTTATGCTTTTTTAGATTCCTTAGTTTCTTCATGATATCTTCATATTTAATTTCAAATTTTTTAATCTGGTCCCCTCCAACTGTGCGGATAGGCTCATTTCCAGATATAACTCCTGAATTACTATCCCTAATGGATTCACTGAACTAGTTACTCAATAACTCGGCCTTTTTTAAGTCCTCCGTTACTTCTTCTCCATCCTTATCTATAATTGTCTCAATACCCTCTCTTCCCTTCAGTTTCCTGATATAACTATAGAAATTTCTAGATGCATCAGTCTGAGGTTCCCCTGCACCAATAATATTCTTCATAAACTCATCCTTAGTCAGTTTCTTTTACATTATTAATTCCTTTATTAGTTGTTTCATTACCTCCCTACTGCCTTGGTGTTTCTTAACTCTGTTATGTTCTCGTCTCACCAATCTCTTTAACCTCATAACCTCTCTGTTATAGTATGAAGGTTCTGTACTTCTCTTTATTCTCTGTTTTGGAATAAACATTTCTTCACCCTTTCCTCTCATTTCCTTGAACTCTTCCCACTTTGTCTCCACTGAACTTGTGCCATTCTTCCATTTAATAAAATTAACTCTGAAATATCTTTTCAGTTCCAAGATTTGTGCCTTTTTATAATTGTATCTATTTCCCCCTTAAATTCTGACCACTGACTTACTGGATCCCCTTATATCCATCAGAACTGCATTATGATCACTTATTCCTTCGGTTACTGGACACCCGATTAGGTTATCATCCGGCTTAATTAGGAAAATATCCAACATGTTTTGTCCCCTTGTTTTCTGCTCGACCACCTGTGTAAAGCCTCCTGCCCTTACTAAGGTATTCGCAAATCTTTGTTCCTTAGTGTTATTAATCTTATTTCCTACCCAGTCGACACCTGGTAGATTCAAATCCCCACTAATGATGACCATTCTATGCTCATTTCTGAACTCTGAATATGAATTTAGTTTCTCCCCAAGAGCCTGATCTTTATCATTCATTTTTCCACTACGGTAAGTAGCCAACACCCTGACTTTTTCTTTTTTATTTCCCCAGAAGTCTGCGCCAAGTAATTCATGGTCATGATCTCTAAACACCAGTGAACTGTAGTGGTCTTTGATAACCAGTATGAATACACCTCCCCCAGTTGCTCCCCTGTCCCTGCGGTACACTCTGTAACCATTGAGAAAAACCTCATTGTCTAGTACTCCTTGTTTTAACCAGGACTCAGGACTCTACCCCTATTACTACTTGAGGTTCATGTATCTCAATTAGATTTGCGAATTCCATGACATTATACTTCTACAGTTTACCAGTAACACTCTTATCACTGGCTTTGTGATATTTTCATCACTAACATTTGCCTTCCCAGATCTGCCCCCCTCTGTTATTTTTTCAAAAGCTTCTTCTATTTCTTCAGTATTAGTGATTTTTTTAAATTATGGATCTATTCTCAGTATTCCTATGATTTCCTGTTTTTACCCCCTTACCAGCAGCCATTAATCTAAAAAAAGGCACAGTCCCCACCCCGTCAGTGGCCCTTACCCTGTACGATATGCGCGTCAAGTTGAAATCTGTCGCTAGGTCATCAAGCCTTGCGAGCTTACTTTCTCGTAGTTCTGTAAAACTTTCCGAAATCTTAAAGCATTTATTTTCAATGATAACATTACCTTAATCCCAGTTTTAACTGTATTTCGACTCATTTGTCTAGGTGTCTAGGAGCAAAACTCTTTCGGTCTTTGTTAGAATACAGGACTTGGTGAAGAGCAGAGCTCTTTTGGAAATCTCCTGCATCGTCTTTGTTGCATTTGTGGACTTGGAATAGGGTTCCAAACCCGGTCCTAGGTTCACTAAGGAGATATGATTTGAACAGCGAATACAGTCCCCAAGGAGGGCCAGAGGAAATTTTATTTCTTATAATTAACATTATGCACTACACTAAACGGAAGCTTTACTAAATGGCAGGTGACTGGTTGATTTAAATAATATGAAAAACAAACTCTCAGTTGGTAGATAGAAAGGAATAAAATGAAGAAATAAATGTTTTTCCACTTGATCTTCTACTCACTGCATGTTTTAGTTTAAAATAAAGAACCTGTTACATGTTCGAATGACTCGTTCAACAGATACGTACACCCAGTAACATTTAGATGAGAAAATATTCGAACAGTCGTCGCCTCCAATCTACACAATATGCCAAGGCCAGTGGAAGACTCACTGCCATCTATCGGCCAGCACTCAAACTGCAGTTTTGATATGCAAGCAGCAATACCTGTTTTTCTGTGATAATTTCGTCTAGCCTCTTCCATCAGCTGAAATAATGCTCCTCGGCATATTTTGTTTCTTACAAAGAAAAAAAAAAGGAATGCCATACCTTAAAGCACGTATTTGAAATAACCAGTCGAAGATTGAGAAAATCGAATAAAATAAAATAATGACAAAAATACTGATAAAAGAGCGGTGTGATAGCTTTGCGATTAAAGCGTCTGACTGGAAATCGAAACCGCCTCGAGTAGATGTCCTGTCTCGGCGGATATTTTCAGAGGCCCTTAACCTGACCTTCACTGGGCAATGTGAAGTACGCTTCCGTAATTGGGATTCCATGTTAAACTGTAGGTCCCCTTTACCCAATAGGATTCCGCAGTATGCTAACAACAGAGGCGAATGCGCGGTAAATAGAAACTCAGCCCACTGGCGCGGCGGCCAAATCTTTCTGGGATATCTCGTATTTTTATTTATTTATTTATGCTTGTCGTCGTAGTGAAAATATCCGATTAATTATGTATTGTAGTTTCTTCTAAAGTTTTATTTCCTTTGCTATGAGAAAATAAGAAACACAATTTCCGTTCCACATCATCCAGCTTCGCCAAAAAACAATGAACTTATATGATTTAATTCCTTTTTTATTATAATGTTATAACATCCTTAATCATCCGAATTTGTACAAGTTCTTTTCAGCAGCAACTTAAAATTCAAAGTAAACACGACACGGTCTTCACCAAGTTTTTTCTGGTCTTGATCTATCCTCTTCTGTTTATATAAACGTTACCCTAGCTACCCATTTCACAGAGTAATTATTATAGTAGCCTGTTATACCACAGTATCCCGACCAATAACACCATACGCATTATTATTATTATTAATATTAATAAAAATAAAACCTGTCCCACTTTTGAATTCTCCGAAATTACGTAAACAACAGCTGAATAGATTTTTTTTTTTTTTAACAGTTTAACGTCCCTTTTTAACAACGTGGGCTTTAGAGACGGGAAAGGATGGGGGCAAGGAATGGGAAGGAATTCGGCCATGGCCTTTTTGAAGGAAGCATCCCGGCATTCACCTGGAGTGATTTGGGGAAACCATGGAAAACCCAAATCTGGATGCCCGGACGGGGATTCGAACCGCCGTCCTCCCGAATGAGCTGAATAGAAGTCGATTTAAAAAGTCAACTGAATACAAAAAAATCACCTAACAAAACGTAGAGGACGAATGTAAAGCAATGTAGTCAACAATTGCACACCCACTGATGACTGATACAAAGCCAATACACAGTCAAAGTGCCATTCGAGCCTCGAACAAAACAAAATACGACATATTTTGGAGACCTCTCCTCGAATTACGATCCAGAATACCTGGTTTCTAAAAATCGACTGAGGAGACTGTAAGGAAGTTCCATTAGTTAAACTAATGGCTAATTCCCTGCAACATGATCTCCGTCACCACCAAGTTCCAATCGCGATCCATAACTCATAAGAAACCATTCCCTGCACCACTGACTCTCATCTCATGTACAAAACATCCACTACAATAATTTAAAGGTCTTTAGCTATCAGCATCGTCTAAGTATGAAGGAAAAATTGTTATTTCACTTTTTATAGCACTTAGCGAATTTTGTATATTTAGCGTCGCTCTTCCCAAGCCTCCACATCTATGAGTATGCTTTATACAAGAGGACCAAACATGTTGGATATCTTCGTAAGAAAGCCCAATGATAACTTTGTCAAGTAATTGAAGACATAAGTGATCATGAAGCAGTTGTGATGGATATTAGAGGATTCAGTAAACCAGTGGCCAAAACTGAAGGGAAAGATTGGTACAGTTGTAAAAAGGCACAGATTTCCGAAATTGAAGAGATATTTCAGGGAAAGTTTCAGCAAAGGGAAGAATGGCACAATAACATTGGAGTCGAAGTGGGAAGAGTTGAAGGATATAATAAAAAATGGTGAAGAAATATTTATTTCAGAAGACAAAAGAAAGAAAAGTGCAGGATCTACGTACTAAATAGAGACGTGAGGCGATTAAAGAGGCTGGCGTGAAGAGAACATAAAAAAGAGACAGCAAGGCAGTATGGAATATTTGAAACAAGCAAAAAAGAAATTAATTACAACAAAGAAGGTGGCTAAAGATGGGTTTATAAAGAATATTATTGATACAGGGGAACCACTGACGGATGCGTCTAGAAACTTCTATTGCTATGTTAGAAAACTGAGGGGAAGCTAGGGTGTTCAGACAATTATAGATGGAGAAGAGCTTACTGAGGATATGAAAAAGATTGTGATTTTTAGTAACTGATTCAGGAATTGGAGGGTGTAAATCGTGGAATAAGCCTATCCTTCCACCAGAAATGAACAGACTCAGAAATTTGAAATTCATCCTCAGGAAATAATGATGGAACTAAGAAAGCTGAAAAGAATCATAATCGGGCTGGTGTAGATAATATTATTACGGATGTCTTAAAGATAGCAGGATGTAATACTGTACCCTATTTTGAAACGTTATTTAAATTGAGTCTACTAGGTACTTGCTGTTTGCCAGAGGACTGGAAAAGTTCGATAGTAGTACCTGTCCATAAAGGAGGGGTGACAAATAGTGTCTAAAATTACGGGCCAATCAGGTTGACATCAGTGTTAGGTAAATTAATGGAGAGATTGTTATGCAACCACTCAGAAAGGTCTGAGAGGATTGTAAGTGGTTTTCAAGTCGTTGACATGGTTTTAAGCAAGGATATTCATTGGAATCTCTGTTAGCAGGCAATATAAAATAAAAAATATGTGTCTATTTACCAGCGACACACGCCTTCGATTTTATAGCTTTTAGAAAAATTCAGTGGATTGGTTTTATCTTTCAAATCCTTTGCAACGACTTGGATTTACGAAAATCAATAGCAATATTTTTTATTTTGATGCTTAAGTTCACGATTTGTTGTTCGCACACTGAAGTCACAATAAACATTTCAACCAGAAGAATTAACCAAATCCGACCAGTAATACGCGTACTTGCGTGATTCGCGATAAACAAAAAATATATACTAATTTTTGGACTGTTTTATCTTAAATTTCTCAGCTTTTAGATTTCACATAAAAAAAACATATTTTTGATATTACACCCCTCCCCCCCCAGGATCTGGGATTGTTACATTATTCAAAACTCCCTCAAAATCCGACCAATGGTTTTTGCGTGAATTCTGTTCAGACAGACACAAATTTTGAAAACCAGCTGATTCCTTTTCTATAGGTTCATTAACAGTGCCCTCACTATTTTTTTTCACAAATATCTTAAATATACAGACTTTCTTCCGACTACGGTCTTATTGTACGTACAGATAAGGTCAGTGGTTCTCAGAGGGTACATGCTTCACTAGTTTTGAAGCATTTTATTACAGTGAAATACAGTTTTGTTGTACCGTGACTGTGCATTTCGATGAAGCCAACAAACTCTCTGCTATGTAAGAGCGATGGCGAATCGGAGGCTGATACGAACCAGATGTAGGAAATTCACAGATGAATCAAACACGCTATGGAAAAATTTAAAACAATGTTATATAAGCTAATGTAAGTCATCTCCTTAACCTAGGAAACGTCCCAATATTTCATCCCAATATTTCAGAGGATGGTGCGCTTAGTTACAAGGAATAACGTAGAAATATACCTGGGTGGGACCCATGCTACTTGCAGATATTGCAAACAGTTATTATTTACAGAACACTAGGTTTTTAATATTTTATTGTTAAAATTTTAATTGAAATTATTTATTCAAGGTACTGGAGTTTAATATTTTTACTGTTAAGTCTCTGATTTCATTCTTTTGTAACGTTTTTTGAATTTTTTAATGTTCCAATAACTATGATTTGAACTTGTAATATGAACAATGACTTATGTATATGCGTATTAGCTAAACTTTTAAGAAAAAAGTATGTGTTTATACATATAAGGAAGTAACACTAAGTGTAACATTCCCTGACTGTATGACCAACAGGCCAAGTGTCAATAAAATAAAAAAGTTATCGGTACTGTCTCCCATGCCGGCAGAGAAGCCAGACGAAGTATGTTGCACTAGGTAGGGTAAGGCAACACTTTTAGCGGAGTAAAGCCTTAAAAAAGATTCGTCCTCAGGATGGGGTTTGAAGCGAATGGCTGTTTGCTCCCCTTCGTTGGAAAAAAATTGTGTTACAATAAAAACTCTAAGGAATAATCAAATATTAAACAGGAAAAATCGACGATAATTGTGTATTGTGCATTGGTACTTGGAATATTCAAAGACATAATACAATGGAATTAGAAGTACATTAACAATTAAATGAGACTTAAGATAGAAACGGTGGCTCTCTCGGGGACAGTTTTTTTCATTATCATTATTTCTTTTTCAGGATATAAAAGGTATTAGAACTGGAATAATTTACCAATGAAAGTTTTTTAACAGTTTACCAAAAACACTGAAAAACTTTAAATTTGTGAAGAGAAAAAGTATTTGTGAGGGGGAATTGCAGTAATCTTCTTCAAGCTTCTATCTATCTATCTGTATCTATAAAACGAAAACCGAATAAATTGGTGACACAAAATTCAAAAACAACTGAGCAGATTTCGATGGGGTTTTCACTGTTTAAAAGATTAGAATCTCAATTGATCTCTTTGGTATGTGTTATGTTTCAACGTTACATAACACCGGAGCATTAAAATGAAATTCTGAAGGTAGGGTGAGTAATACCAAAGATGAAACCACTAAATGTTGCATACTCCGCACTAAACACACAATGTTTCTGGCCATAGCCTTTAATGAAAGCAATAAAAGCAGTTTATAATAATTGTGTTGCATACTCCACACTAAGAAAAACTTGAAATATTCTTTCCTTTAATTCGTGGTATTCAGTTTTCAAACGCCACAGATGGCCCTATTGAATGCGAGAAACTACTAACGAAAAAACAACAGAGATTTTCTTTGCTCACTATCTCTGGCAGCACAATTACAATGTCTCTTGCTATCATAGATTCATTCTATTCAGAGTAATTAATGCTTAGGCTGATGGTTTTTAATAGCAATAGAACTTTGTATTAAGCCTTTAGTGTTGGAAATAAAAACATTTTAGGATAACCTAACATTTGTTGGTATCACATTCTACGCTATACACGTCAGGTTCTGACATAATCTAGAGTTTATTCATTTTATATAATTTATTGCATTGTTTAGTAATGCAGTTTCTACGATACATGGCGTCGCAATTTGTATTTCGATGAGACAAATCGAATTTAAAGATTTTTTTTTTTCATATTTGACTTAAGTGTTCGACGTATCAAATGTCAAAAATCAGTTACAGGTATAGTTCCTTGTGTTTTCGGCGATGATTTTAGGATCAAAGTTTAATGGCGAGTGCATTATTCCAGTTACAGTTCATAATGAAAGTGTATGATGAAATTAACTGTGGTAATTTATGCAACGCGAACTACGTATCCTGATGTAAGCAACGATTTTAGTACCCGAAATGTATTTTGGTATGCATTTCATATGTTTAAACGTTTCTGCATAGTTTGATTTTGTAGAGACAATATTAGTTGAAATTTTTGTTTGGTCGAAATGCAACCTGTACCCGAATGGTCTCGTTATAGAATAAGTAATATTAGTAATTTCATGAGCGGTATGTTACTGATGACTTGTATCGCGATGTAAACTACTCCCCGATTTTATTCTGGTCCAGGCCGCGTTTCAACCTAACCACAACCACTAGGAAGAAACTAAAACAACCATTGTATATGTCCAGCATGTAGTTCCCTGTAGCATTTTCGAAATTTTTTCTCATCCAGATAGCTTTTCAAACTAACCATCTCAATTTAGGGATACAATATCGCATCATTCAAGTTAGATAAGAAACCAACATCTAACTGAATTTTTTTCACGTCTAGGTCGCATTTCAACCTAACCATCTCAGCCGTGAGATATGATTTATCGAGAAGTATAAGCAAATATATAAAAAAATCTTCAATTTGGATTTGTGTTATGGAGTTATGTAAGAATCCATGATGAAATCGAGGCGTGTCAGTTATCGTAGAACCCCCGATATTTGCATACGCACACGAACATTTTTACTCTTGATGGCATATATGAGGCACTTACTTGTTGAATGATTTTTCATAATAGTTTATACACGTTTCTGATTGGACGACGCCAGATATTTCTACGACCCTCATGAGTGAAGGAGGCGTGTTGCATTATCAGAGGTTGGATGTTCCTCATATTTCATTAATAAATTCTCACTCTCTGGGCTCCAACCAGGGATATACTCTTTGCGATATCCTCTAGGAATGCATCGTCTAGCTACAGCTTTAATGACCCCAACAAATCTGCTATAATTATTGTAGGTTGGTTTAATCCATCTGATATTGGAGTCTGTTTGTTTTTCAAATTCAATCCAATTGGCTTTCTTGAAGTTCCATCTAGGTGTAGGGTGCGATCGTATAACAGGTATGGACGTTACTACCTCTAGGATAACAGGTCTGTGTTGACTGTGAGGAAAATCCTTGACCACTGAACGACGAACTTGACTGATTGCACTCTGCAATAAAAATCTAGTTGAGGATCCCTCAGTAAGGTTACAAGGTTTCGATCTCCCCAAGCGGCAGTGGAGAATCATCAATCGGATTCGAACAGGACAAGGCAGATGCGCCTACTTACTATACAAATGGGGCTTGGTAGATTCTGCAAATTGTGACTGTGGAGCCACCTTACAGACAATCAATCACATCGT
>CM061919.1:225375977-225606619 GCA_031002005.1 Vandiemenella viatica | reverse complement strand
AGCGGTTATGTATGCCGATATACCGTCATAGTATCACGACATACGCGTCCGCTGTGATAGATGTGTGCACGAAAGGGAGAAGATGAGTGTGTAGGGAAATTGCACCACAGCGTGCGCTCCATTGCAATTTTAATTAAATCTTAGTATTATTAACTCATCTCGTAGAAGTTTCAGGTACCAGTAAGCCTATCGATGTTTGTTAAAATTCTCTTTGGTCAGAGCATGGAATTATACCGTGCAAAATGCCTAGGACGTAGAGTTGGGTCACAAATAACTAAACGGCTACAAATAACCGTTATTTTAAAAACCCGTTTAGCAAGTAGCGGCCAAAACGATAACTGGAGTTATTCAAATAACTGTCAGCACCTCCCTCTGACAGCGCTGTAATTGTTCGTCGACCACCCGCTACGAGTGCATCAGTTACCGCTTATTGCTTCTCTCACAGTTATTAATTGAAATAGATACCACTAGATGACTCTAACATCGCAAAATAATAGTTATTAACTACGATAGCGACCACTAGAGGACACTACCTGTGTAAACCGCTTTTTACTACCTTTGACCGTTATTAACCGCGATAGCGACCAATAGATTTCTCTACTACTGACATCGTCAAATACTACTTTGCAGATATTATTTGCGAAGGGGTCCAAAATTTATCATCTCTCTACGACTTAGTGACCATTAAACCGGTTTTCTGCATCCATCCTTCCATCGTAAACCAATTGATTATGCTTTTTGTTACAGCTGTTTACCCGTGTTATAGCGTCTTTGCCAGTTGAAGGCGTTATTAACTTCGATAGCGATCACTAGAGGACACTACCTGTGTAAACTGCTTTTTACTACCTTTCACCGTTATTAACTGTGCTAGCAACCAACAGATGTCGCTACTACTGACGACGCTAAATACTACTTTGCAGGTGTTATTTGCGATAGGGTCCAAAATTTATCATCTCTCTACGACTTAGTGACCATTAAACCGGTTTTCTGCATCCATCCTTCCATCGTAAACCAGTTGATTATGCTTTTTGTTACAGCTGTTTACCCGTGTTATAGCGTCTTTGCCAGTTGAAGGCGTTATTAACTTCGATAGCGATCACTAGAGGACACTACCTGTGTAAACTGCTTTTTACTACCTTTCACCGTTATTAACTGTGCTAGCAACAAGGGCGTAGCCAGGTACGGGCAGGGGGGGGGCAGCTGCCCCCCCCCTAGCTGGACTCGGGTTTGAGCTCGATCAGAGTTCTGCCGAACCGAAGAGTAAACAATGTTAAGTAACTTTCAAAAATTAATTCGGTTCGTTCGATTTAAACCTGCTTTCTACTGCTATTTGCGGGAAAACAGACGTTAGCGAGGGCGGGGCAGCACAATGGGCCACGTACGGCGCTGCTGACGACTCTTAGATCGGTTACACACTGGGCGGTTTCGGCCGCGGCGGAAAGTTTTCCGTCGCCGTCGTTCCAGTAGTGGCGCGAGGGATCAAATGGGAGCTTACACACTGGGCTTACACCCACGGCAGAGCTGCCGTCGACGGCAGGTATGCAGCCGTGCGCTGCCACTACATTCGACGGTAATTTGACCGCCCCAATCCAGACAGTGGCCCATGTGGTCAAATAGGCGCTTGCACACTCGGCGATTTTTTAACCGCTTGTGCGCTTTCAGTCTGTTTAAGTTAACATTTTTTGAATTTAAAAATCGTAATGTAAGTTAAGTGATGATGATACTGATCTTCTCATATCGTTAGCAGTTTTAACAGACAAAACTATAGATTCTTTTAAAGATCGGAACGCTGCCAGGAACGCTTGGAAAGAAGTGTGCCTTGAAATTAGGAATGATTTTGACGAAATGAAAAATGCCTTTGGATAGTAAACTTTTGATCACGTATTTACATAAATTTTTAGAGCTTCAACTAGAAGTTGAAAAATGTTGAATCACATTTTATAGAAAGATTTTGATGTTTAATACTATCTATATAACTGTGTCCTTATATCTTAGACATTTGCCAAGGAAAACTTTCAACATTCGAAATTCTGTGGATCGACATTTTTCCCTCTTTTTTTCTTCTTCTTCTTTTCTTCTAACACAGCAGTGACGAATACAGTGAGACAAGGTGTTCAGTAACTTCGGCATCATCTTCGCCATTTACTTTCGATTTTTCTTTGTAAAGTTATAGTTATTAAAACACTTAACAGATTACAATCTAATCACAAAAGTTTAACTAGTCGATTGTGCTTGTAAGTATAAAAGCAATATAAACTCAACACTGATAGTTGATTACACAGTGAATAAATGTAAGTTTTAGCCATTAGGCTATATGGCATAGTGTATTTTTCAAACTTTTCTTGTACATCTATTCATATTCACCTCAAGAAGTTTTCACCCTAATTAACATAAAATAAATATAGTGGATTGGAATTATATGAAATTAAATGTTTATTTATAGTAGGCCCATGAGAAATCTGCTTACTTCAAGGTGATTGCCAGCATTTCCACATGTTAAATACAATTCATCAACTGGGTATTCCTCCTTTGAATGCCGTACTTAAGTTTCGCAAGCAACTGTCGAAATAAACATCCCAAAATAATTGAAAAACTTGGTGTCGTCGTTCCTAAAATATTCTGTTTTCCTTTGGCTTTTTCTTTTCCTATTCTATGGCTATGGAACCTTCAAAATAACAATTTTAAAACTTAACTACGAAGTAATAAACACCAAATTAATTAAATTAACTTCTAATTTCACAAAATGAAACTCAGGTCATCAAAAGAAAGGTACTGACGTCCGAAAACGTCATCTTTTACCAGCTCTTCATAGCAGCGAAAATTTTACCGCTGTAATAGCAGCAACAGTTCTACCGCCGAATATGTAAACACCTCAAATTCTGTAGGCGGCGACGGTTAAGTTTCCACTGCGGTGAAAATCGCACAGTGTGAACCGGCCTTAATGGATTGTGCATAAACTACGTGGCTCGGTCTAGAGGGGGAGGGGTTGGCTGGAAAGCTACGCTGGGCTTCTTAAAAGGGGGGGGGGATTTCCGAGCCAGGCCACGTAGCTTTTCTTTCATATTAAGATACAGAAGCATGTGAATAATTAATTCTGTCATTTTATTATCCCCGCTTGTAATTTATGATAGCCTGACAAGAGAAAACAGTACAAAAATGACTTCAGGAATCATTATGAGAAAAAGCTACGTGTGGGGGGGGGGGAGGAGACAAAAGCCACGTTGGGGCTACGTGGGGGGGGGACGGGGGTTCACAGGAGGCCAAAATGGAGCTACGTGATTTATGGACGGTCCTTAAGCTGCGTATCGATTATGAGCGGCTGCTGCGCGAGCCATGTTCGAGCGTGCCAAACCGGTTATTTGCCGCGCGAACCATTTCTGTTGACGAGCGCGGCTTGCACTGCAAACTATCCAGGCACTGTCTTTTTGTGAAGCCACCGTGGACATTTCACGTGCGCGAATAGCCGCAACTTTCACTGTGATCCGATACACTGTATTCTAGAAACCTAAACGAAAAATGATTTGGTGGATATGGAAATTGTATTTTAATTGAATACAGTATGGCGAGAAACTCATGGAAGACATTAGATATGAAGCCATCGAGGATACAATAAACAAATTTTACGAGATTAACAATCGTAGAGTTTCTAAAATAATTAATTGAGCCAGTGCACTCAATTTCGGGAGGCATTTCAGTTACTGATAAACGCTGTGACTTCAAGATTTCTAGTAATTGGAGACTCGTGTACTAGCCTGCATTACCTTTTTCGAGTTTCAAAACAATCATTTATTTGACCAGTTTCAGATGTTTCTGACGCACTATGCGAAGCTCTGAAAGAATGGTCAAAGATAAGGTAATAGCACCCGTTTAATATTATTTTTTTTATTGCTATTCAATTTTCTGTTGCCATTCTTAACGAGAACTTACTCCTTACTTAGGTAAAAGGTATTATGTTGATTCTGTCATTTGGCGATTCTATAGATTCGTTGATTGGAGTTTCAAGTGACGGTTGTGGTAGTGATGGAGGTGATACCATCTGAGTCTGATTAGGCTGCACAATTGCTATTACACAAAAAAATTTGGCACCGTACAATTGTATTAAAAGGCAGCCGTTTTTGTTTTCCATGGCAACAAACTGTCTCTGTGCCGCGCGAGCCAACTCGAACAAAGACATCCCGTCTTAACTGTGATTAAATACCGATAGATTTCAGGCTGACCCGACCCGCACACAGCGCATCCGATCGTTTATACTGTGATATAACCAGAGAGCGCGCTAATAATCTGTTCTTAAAAGTAATTAATTTGTATTTTCCATAAGACTAACGATGGCTTTTAATATAGTATTACATACAGTACAAGTAGACTTTATTAATAACTATAATTAACTGCATTCGTTTGTATTTTATTTATTTTTATTACTATCAAGCGATTGTGAAAAAGTCGATAGTGTAAGAGCTAATTTGTGACAAAATATTTATTACTCTTGACTTTACAGTATATTTGTCGTCGGATATGAGTTGGGTCGGTCCAACGGTCAAGTTGTTTCTCATTCTGTGGTCGTACCTATACTGCTACATACTGTGTTACAGCCCAGCTCCTGGGTACCTTCCTGGAAATAAATTTTCTGTAGATGCTAAAACCACTAATTTGAAATTAAAATTTAATCATTGTTGCTTGCAGACTTACTTGCCTCTGCTAGTATAGTCTAATTAATTTGTTACTCAAACTTTCTGTCACTTTAAAAATATCCATGAATATTGCAAAAACATGTTTCATCACATTATCATCAATCAGCAGCTAAAGATGTTAAGAACTTCTTGGAGAAAATACCGGTCGCTGTAATGATGAATACTGCTCACCAGAAGGAAGTAGAAGACAATTGATAAATCGTGTCATCTATAATATCTTACGATTATTTTCTGTGTTACACCGTACAAATAACTTGCCTTGAAGATGCAAAGAGCAACATCAGGGTGTTCTTGAATACCTGCTGAAACTAAGAATTGATTCAAGTGTTCTGGTTTTGAAACAGCATATTGAAAAATTTAAGAAAAATGTCATGTATATCTCCCCACAGATTCAAAACGAAATCATTGCCCTGTGCGGCTTGGTCGTTAAAAATGAAATTGTGTAGGCCGCAAAGAAGGCTTATACTTATATTGTGTTGGCAGATGAGTCGTGTGATATAGCTGGGAAAGAACAGCTTTTCATAAAAATAGTTTTATTGACGAAGATAAAATACAATCCGCCAAAAATCTCTCAGATTCGTAGAACCGTTTATAGCATTAGAAATCGACAGGTTTTTCGAAAACGAAGGACATGGGCCTAATAGTTGTGTTAGCCAAGGATGTGAGGTGTGTTCTACATTGGCGGGTGATATTGATGGGGTTCAAAGTTTTTTAAACAGAAATATAAAAAAAGCCTTGTATTTTCATTGTGAAAGCCACAGACAACATGGTTGTAAATAATTTAAATCAAATTACAGAAATATGGAACACAATTTGTACCACAGAGTACATCATAAACTTTTTACAGAGAAAGAACGTGCCATATATTTCAGCTTTATATGAGACTCACTGGTCTCAAAAATATACGTGTTTTGCTATTTTTAACAAGAATTTTGAAGACATTGACAAAAGACTTTCGAATGTTTCTAGGGAAGAAAATGATGCGGCGAGGAAAGGTGCTTACCAGTTATAGTGCGCTGCTACTAAGTCAGAATTCATTATATGCGTTGGATTGAATACTCAGGATTACTGGAACCTGTTGCCACTGCGTAAAAATCAAAGACGATCGACATGGGAGTAATGTCTGTCATAAAAGATAATCGCAGCGACGCGGACACGGAGAGCTAAAATATTTTAAACACATCTACCAGTACTGCAGCTGCCATTGAAACCGATTTGAAAGTCCGGCGCATTGTATCTGTCCAACAACGTCGTCGCAATCACCCTGCTCAATCTCTATACGATTTTTGAAAGGAATCTATTTTCATACCTTATTTAAATTCCTTGATAGCTTCTCTGGAGTAGTGTTTTAGGATTATACATTGCACTTTTACACGCTTTGTTTTAAATTTAACTCTAGTTATTTAGGAAATAGTCAATTATAGTAAGTATTTAGTTTTAGATCAATTTACATGTATCACAGAAAAATCACGTCAGTTTGAAAAATAATCTGTTTATCTAATAAGCGCTGAAATTATCACTTTATTTGCAAAGAATTTCATATATAGCCAGCAGCCGAGAAAACCCTTTCTGCCTCCTCATTCGTTGGCTTGATTGAAATGGTCATAAATAAAAAACTTTTTGAAAAACTTAACAACTTTCTGCACTTTTTTGAGATCATCATATCTGGGAATCACCTCAGTATGTGGAATATCCAGTGCTATGATCACGCTTTGTGCTTCAATTGTGGCTTCCAGGTCTTTGTGGTCTACGTCCGAGTGAAAGTTTTTTCTATGCTCTCAATTTCTTTCAGTGGTTTTTTTTTTGGGGGGGGAGGGGTATAAAACATCGACAACTGCCAATTGTGTGCTGTGTGAAAAGTACAATTGCAGGTACGAAGGCAGAAAGTTTTCCATGACGCTTGTTCCATTAGATCTTTTGCCGATAACAGCAGTTTCAACAGCAACACCAAAGCCGGTCAGTCGTTCCTTGACCAAACTGATGCAATGCTCCGTGGTTCAGGAACCCTGTATTCTAAGCAAGCTGATATTAAAATGTGTTACTTTGCGGTGAACATAACGCCGGGTCCACACGCTTGGCACTTGCCGAAAACTCCAAACCTTTACAAACGCTTGGTTAATTGTGGGGAGCAGTGGCGTAGCTAGGTCAACAAGGGCCCCAGTGCAAAAATTTTATTTTGGGCCCTCAGGTCATATGGGCGACCTTTTTCTGCTTTGTGTTGTAGGTAAGGGCCCCCTGAGCTGAGGATGGGGCCCTTGAGTTGTGATTAGGTGCCCTCTGAGCAGTGGTTGGGGCCCCCCTGACTAGTTAGAGGGCCCTTAGTGAGGGGCTTCCTGTGTCTCAGGGGCCCCCTGAGAGCTAAAAAAAAAAGTCGCCAGTTTGCCATGAATGCTCATGGGCCACTTAACTGAGCTTGGGGGCCCTCTGAGATATGCTTGGGGGCCCCCTGAGCGTAGGGGCCCCGGTGCACTGCACCGCCTAGCCCCATAGTAGCTACGCCCCTGGTGGGGAGCCGAACATTGACAGCCACACGCTTGCGAATGCGCTGGTATGTTTTGGAGAAGAAAGCGTGAGGGACGTCGATGTTGTGTTGGATGTAAATTTTTGCTTAACCTACATTTATCATAAAAATTTAAACGAAAATGAAAATATAAGATGGTGGATGTTAAAAATCCATAGAAACCGTTCCAGTTTTAATTTCATTCATGTAACTATGTTTAGTATGTAGTTTCATGTATGTATTTCATTTAATATAATTAGGGGCCTATATGAATTTATTGTTTTGTAATTGAAATTGTATAATAATTATTGTTTTTACGGTATTATAATGTCTTTATCAATTATTTTTTGACTGCAAAGAATTTATGGAAAATAAC
This sequence comes from Vandiemenella viatica, assembly GCA_031002005.1. Taxonomy (NCBI): domain Eukaryota; kingdom Metazoa; phylum Arthropoda; class Insecta; order Orthoptera; family Morabidae; genus Vandiemenella; species Vandiemenella viatica. The sequence goes on along the minus strand of CM061919.1, from coordinate 225,599,055 downwards.
TTAATGAGCTACTTTATGACTTTTTATTTTGCTTATGGCTTTATGCCTTGTCAGTAACGAGGTTATTAGAGGCAGGAATAGACATGGGGCAAGGAATGGGAAAGAATTCGGATTTGGCCTTTTTCTGAAGGAAGCATCCCGGCATTCGTCTAGAGTGATTTGAAGAAACAATGGAAACCGCAAATCTCAATGCCCGGATGAGGATTCGATCCGGCGTCCTGCTGAATGCGAGGCCAGATGGTTAATTGCTCACCCACTACGCTCGGTGACCACGCTTCTTTATGAGCCATCTTGATAACTTCTGCCGTAAGAGATATGCTGATTTTGAACACACATTTGTTGCTGTGAGTCAAATGTCACCTTGAAGGATACAGTTAAATGGGGCAATACAACTGGTAAAAAATGAGTCGGAACCGGAAAGTGACGACAGGGAGACACGGTGACGAAGACTGAAACATGTTTTCACCCCATTTTACGGATTGCGGATCCGCTTAATTAGGTGCCAGACTGCCAAATGATGCCGGATCCCGCATTGCTGGATTGCAGTCCCTAGCTACATTCCAGCTAAAGTTTAAGTAAGTCATTGGTTGATTTAAAAAAAAATCACGATGTTTCTGCCAATGCTACAAGTTAAAATTGTTTGATTATGAAGTCGCACTATGGTATAAACTATGGAAGGACAAGGGTATGACAACAGAAAATCTAAGAGAACTAGACCTTATGAAAGAGTTAAATAAGATGGAAATATTCTAGAGATCCAACTGACCTGTCTGTGCATGCTTGGTGTACACAGAAAACTTTTACAAGAAAATTGTGATAAAATTGCAGATGAAGTAGCTCAAAAATTATTATTAGTATAATGATATATCAGTGTTTCCCAACCTTTTTTGGGTCATGTCCCACTTTTAAAAATTTTTTTGTCCCCCCCCCCCCTCTACATAAATTTTAGTAAAAAAAAATTAGTTGTTATTAAAGAAATTCATATAGGATGGTTTCTGAAAGAAAACACTTTAATATTGTCATAAAACACAGTAAGTAAAATTAAAAAACATATAATGAAATACTAACATTCAAATGATTTTTAATAAAGATTTATTATGGCAATTTAGTGTGATCCTTGCGCTTGATGCTTGCTACATAGAGATTTTATATTAGGCTCCAATTTAGTAAGCTTTAATCTCAAGTCTCCACATTGTGTTATATCCAGTCGATTTCTTTTTTTTTTTTTAATCAGTTTATTATTTACTGCACTAAATCCAGATTCGGCTAAATATAAAGATGTAAAAGGTAATAGAAGTTTTCTTGCACGTTCTGTTGCATTTAAGTATTTGATTTTAGTTTCTTCACAAATCCATGCCATTGCACCTATATCTAGCATTGCATTTAAATAACCGGAAGAGAAAGCGGTAAAGTCGTATCAAGTCAAGTTCTAAATTGCCCCCCTAAAAAAACCAAATTGCCCCCCTGTGGGGCGTGGGCCCCACGTTGGGAAACACTGTGATATATAGTAATTAATTAAATTATAATCAATTAAAATATAATAATATTAATTATTCAATTAATAGAATAAATATGTATTACATTAATAAAAGTTTTTTAGCATACGTATTATCAGTTTTCTCTTGCCTGCCCCCCCCCCCCTAAACAAAATCCTGGCTACGCCCTTGCATGCTGAAATAGTCTTCCATAAGAGGAGCTGACCATCCTTATTTTATACTGATTCAAGAAATTATACTAATTACAATAATCTTGTTCCTGACTTACATGGATACAGGTAACACGAGAAAGATATCCTAGTGACATTATATAGTAATTTGAAAGAGTGTACAGAATTTAAATACGTACTGCACTTGGTGATGTAGCTGTAAGAGATAAAAAACATTCAGAGGTTTCAACTAGTAAAAAGAAAAATATTTAAGAAGAAAAGCAATCCTTAAACAATTTACTAAGGTTAAAAGAGTTCAGACAAGGTTTTACATACACAGTGGCTGACAAAAAATGAGAAGTACCCAGAAGGAAATGAAATGAAACTTCATGGGTTGAGATGGTATGCGATGTTATTTCAGTGATAGCAAAACTGAGTCAAATTTAAAAAGAACTTTGCAGTATTAAACCATTTATCAGTAATATGTTACACCCCCTCTGTACTGGATGCATCAATGCAATTGGCAACCTCTTAACGGAATTGTATCTTTTCCTAAGGCAAGCTTTCCCACAATTATTGTAAATGATTCATGATATTCTGGATGGGGTTGACATCCAAGGTGGCTACACATGTTCTAATGGGGACAGATCTGGGGATATTGTTTGAAATGGGAGTACCACAATATCATGCAGACAATTCATGTGCTGTGTGGAAATGAGCACTGTCAAGTTGAAAAATTGCACCACAGCACTGTCACGCATGAGGACGCAGTATGTCTCTAATGTACTGTTGTGCTGTCAGAGTTCTCACAATCACTACCAGCTGTAATCTGAAGTCATATCTGATGGCTCCCCACAATATGACACCAGGAGAAACACAGGTGTGATTCTCCAAAACATTGGAATATGACCTATTCCCATATTCGCCAAAGGTGGCCATCTGAGGTAGTGCAAATCTGTGATTCATTTGCTGAGCACACTGTGGTGCCATTTACCAGCAGTACATGCTTCCACGTCGTGGCACCACTCTAAACGCAATCATTTGTGTTGTGTTAACTGAAATCTACACATAAGACAGAAATTCCCTAGTTTTGTTGCTATTAGTCTCTGACCATTGATGCAGCATGTTTCAGGAAATGTATTACTTGTTCTCAGATGGCAGGCACAGATGTGAAGGGATTATGATGTGCTTGGTGCACAATACCGCACTCCTCCATTGTGGTGGTCAGATGTGGTCGACTGTTATGCCTGTCTTCACATTCCCATGCAGTCCAACAGTGTGCAACTGTCACATCTGAATGCCTAATGTATCCGAATATTGCACGATTCAACCTGCTGGCCAAATGGAGAGGTACAATGAGGCCTCTTTCAAACTCTGTTAGGTCTCACACAAGTACACAGCAACTATGGGTCCGTCGCAAAGATCACTCAACATCTGATACTGTTCACACCTCTTGTATACCCTACCAGGACTGGCAGCAAAATTAAAAATGAACAATGTTAATGTACTCTGGTGGTCATTCTACCTGCTAGATGCTACAGAGATTTCAGTAACAATGGAGCAGGAAGAACTGCTGTGAGGCAATATCTGTATGGAATAGAAAGATAAATTACGCCCAGATTACTTTTATCCAGACGTAGACATTATTATTATTTTTTAAAAATCTCTTTTATTCATTTATATTTTAAATTTTTTTATTACTATTATTTCTCATCTTTTGAAGGTCCCCTTGTAACAGATCTTAGAACCAGCCCTTTTATAAAATTTTATTTGAAGAATTATGTATAGCAAGATCAATTGTAGATTTGTATATTTTTTGTGTAATTAATTTGAATTTGTGTATATTTGTCATGAAAATTGACATTGTTTTATGGAGAGAAACTGTGTAAATGATATGTAATACAATCAAGGAGAATAATTACAAGTTTGTAATTGTAAGTGTTGATGTGAGCCACAATGTTTGGAGAACAATTCTCATGGTTTAAAACTGGTTTATGATGATAATGTTGTGTGTAAATACTTGTAAATATCTTTAATTTTCAGAGTGGAGGATTTTCAGAGTGGAGGATTTCTCAGCTTTGTATGTAGATGAAATTTTCAGGAAACTAGCTGAGTGAGTACGTTTGTACAACATGATGTTTCGGCGATCATATTCTCTTCATTAGTTGATGACAGGATGAATTAGTTAGTTACCTAGTGGTGAGACAACCTTTTTCTTATGCTGTACTTTTTCTTGCCATTAATATGTCTGATTATATTATCATTACTTCCTCCATTACTTCCAATGGTCAAATCCATTCTGTGTATGGCTGCGTTGACTGCAGGAACTTGCACAAGCATGGATATGTTTCTATGTTCTTGAAAAATGGTTTTGCCCAAAATATTATGTTTTGTGTGTGTCTGTGTGAGTATGTGTTATTTTTCGTTGCTGCTGCCACCCTTCTTCCTTCAGCTTTGGTGGGTGTTGGGTGTAATTTATCTGTTCCCTATAAAAATGTTACAGAAATATGCAACTTTAAATCATCTACATATCCACCAATGGTTTGTATATATACAAAGTTACATTAAAATGTGACCATGTCTTCTGGGTGTTTTAATTTTTTGTCAGAAATGTATATTCAAGAAATATAGTTATGTATCAAGAAAGATGCATTTTGAGACTCTGGAGCAGTGGTAGTGAGCATTCCAGCTTTCATGGCAGGTGGTAGAGGTTTTGTCTGATATTAAAACACTTTAATTTTATATATATATAAAATTTTGAAGAGATTTCATGATGTCAATATGTAGCTTTAAGGAGCTAATAAAACTCTTATATGCTGCCAAATTATTGTGTCATTATTTATTGACAAACTTGAATTACTTCATTATAATTTATTGGAAGGAAAATTTTATCAGTTTGTTGAATTATCATCTCTAAAGGTAATATAACACCAGACGATATGACAGATTCTTTAGCCACCTCAATGAACATAAATTGGACATGGAAACATGATTTTAAGATATTTTGAAATTAAAGGTGTATGACTGGATGAAAAATCGTTTTCAGAAACTAGACATGGTGAAGAAAGTAAACATAAATTCAATAATTGTAGATATGGAAACCTGTGGCAAAATAAAAATTGCCTGTTACGTCTAAATATGTCGAAAATGATATTCAGTTTATTTATACCTTTCCTCATCTCATATTATGTGTTATCAGGCTTTAGTGTTGTTAATCATTTTATGACCAAAGAAGGAAACCACATGAATATTTTCGAAAAACAATTGTTCCTTACAAAAATTGAGCAAGATATTCAGTGTTTAGTTTTTCTTCAGCCTCAGGGATGACATTAATAAACTAAATAATTAAATTTTTTTCAACATACTTTATGCTTCTGTGTGTGCAATTATAAACAAAAAGACAGATTTAACTACAGTAAGACATTTCATAAAGAGTTATTCTGCCAAACATAGCAAAGTATTTTGTAAGTAATTATTATTATTTGTTTTAATTTGTTGTATGTTGATTTATAAATTTTATAAAGATACTTCTCTACTTTATAAATCAACAGCAGTTAGCAAATTTTACTACCAGCAGAGATACAAAAGAGGGTGGTAGGTAAAAAAGGTTCGTTACCATGTTTAAGAGGATTAAATCTCAGAAACAAGCTGTTTAGGGATTATATCAAAAGGATAACAATGTGAAATAACATTTAAAGGGAGAAAAGCAGAATTACAGGAGGTATTATAGATATTTAAATAAGTATACAAGAGGTGTTGAGAGAAAACTGTGTTAACTGTGGGAATTAACTAATAAAAATTGTTTCTATAAATAAGTGGAGAGTTTTCTGTAAATTTGGAGAAATGATAAGCATTTTAGGAAACGTGAGAAAAATATACCTATATATAATGAGAAAAATGGCTTCAAGATTGTGTTATGAGAATTAGTTTAGCACATAATTTTGGAGTAGACAGATTGCCTACTTAAGGTTGCATGAAGAAATAAAAATCAATTGTCAGAATGCTCCAGAAGTCTTGAGGTAAAGTCTTGCAGCGTGCAACCATCTTGGCCCATATGGTCTAAATAATTGTTTCAGTGCCTACATCATGTAAAGTGAAGAAGAACTTTAATCCTCATAATACAAGCTTGACTATTCATTGAATCATTACTTCAGGGATAGAAATAACATGAAATGAATGATTAGTATTGTTTGAGTGTTAGAATTGGTCCAGCTTCTAGCTAGGAATTAAAAATTAGATAGGATAGGGAAAAATAACCTTTCACTTACCACAGATGAAGGCAGGAGGGCAAGATGAACAAGTAAAAAATCATAAAAACAAACAGATTTAACAATATTTCAATTAGAAACCTTATTCATGTTAGAAGCGAGACATATGGCGGGGGAAAAGATGTGATCACAATCTTTCCCCCCACTATATGTCTCACTTCTCACATGAATAAGATGTCTCACCGAAGTATTGTGCAATCTGTTTGTTTATGTGTTTTTTTACATGTTCATCTCGCCCTCCTGCCTTCATCTGTGGCAAGTGATGGGTTATTTTCCACTATCCTATCTAATTTTTAGTGCCTAACGGCAGTTTCTTTGTTTCCATTATCCATATAAAGATCGGATTAATTAAGCTCTGACTGTTCTGGTAGAAATATCATCAATCAATTAAATGAACTATTGACTGCCATTTTGTTTTACTCTCCAGTTTAAATAGAGAATTTTTTACACCAACTATTTTACTATTTTTTAACAATCTAGCAGACGATCTTATCAGTGCTACATTTCTCAGTGGTGACTTCCAGTGAATTATGCAATTTTGTGAGTGATTACTATTTAACCAACATTCAACAGCCACACTGATCACAGATATAAAATCATTCCTAGGATATATATGGATCAAGGCTGTTCATCTTAACTGATGGCAATCACTTCTTTCACTATTACAATTCACATCCCTGATTTAAGATGAATTCTGTAGACTTCCTAAGAGAGCATTTGATAAGCTATGAAAATCTTTTAATGTAACCTATTATATAGGCTGTGTGCAAAACACCAATGAAATGTTGCTTTATTAACGATTTAAATTTCATATAAAATATGTATATTTTAAAAATTATCACTTTGGTCAAATTCTTTGAACTACAACTCCATACCATAATATGTCTTCAATATGTTTCCTGATATTTTTAAAAAATAAGGTAAATAAAATCTCTGTATTCTTACAATAAAAAATGCTTTATTAGAAATTTCATACAAATCAGTAAATTTGCTTATAATACATGAAAAACATTTCAGTCAGTTTAGAAACTCTGAAGTGTGTCAGAATTTACAATGTCATATTGTTAAAATATCTTTATAATGGTTATAATCTGCCATGGTTGATGCAGATACACAAACAGAATGTAGTGGCATAAACAGTCATGGTTTTCCAGTACTGATTCAGATGGATTAAATCATTACTCATATTTGTAAATGGATCTTCTAAATGGGTGCATGAACAGTCAGTATGTAGAATGATTTCAAACACATGTCTAGTAATATATTTTCCCCATTCGAGACTAGAACTTTGAATTTTTTTTACATAAAATACAAGATTTCATTTTTGGTGATTGATGACTAGAAACTTACACATACATGAAAATAGTGACAGAAATACGCAAAAAATAAAATACATAAAAGCTCAAGAATGTTGTTGTTCCTCTATTCCATCATTTAAAGAGAATGACATAAGTATAGAAAAATCACATTTAAATGCATCAAAAACTTTTTATCTGTTAAAAAAATTCAGTCCACGTTCTCTTAGTGTTACCTGTCTACAAAAAAAAAAAAAAAAAATAAAGAAAATAGTTATAACATTTTGTATAAGTAAAAAAATCACTTCCAAACTTGAAAAATAAAAAATAAAAGGTTTAAAAAGACTTTCATTATATATATATAAACTGCACTTATCTGTGCTATAAATATTGGTACTGATGAAAAATAATAATTCACTACACAACCAGCACCTATTCTGGTATTCCTTTTTGTTGATACTGAAATTACAGTCATACAAAAAATTTTAAAATACACTGCAATAGGACAAAAGTTAAATTAACAGAAATACAGCAAAGAGGTGACATAGAATTAACTTACCACTACAGATTTTAACTGATATCTGTTAGAATATAAATGACCATATAAACTAAGTTGATTTGCCACAAAAGAGCTTCACTTCACCACCGGATGTTGGGTCTGAGCTGCATCAGTGCTGACTGTGTCAGTATACCGTGGCTCTGGACGTATGTGTTGAACTGTGGAACTTGAGTCAAGCAGGCCTGAGATTGTTTCTGTTGGACATTATGCATTCTTCTAGTTACTTGAGCTTTTCTAGGGTCTGATATGGGCAACAGACTGTTTGGCCGAATGTGAGGTTGACCAGATGTTCCCTGCAACAAGCACAGCATAGTTCAGTAACACTCATTACCCATATGAATATGATATGCTATAACCCAAGAATGGTAATCATTGATACTATTCCATTAGCAAAACAATAACTCACCAAGGTTTTATGAACTAAAATTTGCAGATTTCGATTATGCAATTGGTCCAAAATAGTGTTTATGGTAGAGCTTATTTCAAGTCTTTTGAACAGCAGGAGAGACTAAACAAAACCAATAAAATTTATCCCAAATAAGTACAGGAAAGGAACTATCATTTAATACATCTGATGATAAAGTACCATGAAAGAGAGTTGATAAAATAATAATTAATTCAATTGCAATCGAGCACATGTTCCGGTGGCAATTTCCCTAAATACCCATCTTCCCCCTTTCCTGCACCCACCTTCATTTGCCCTCTACAAATTTTAACTTTAAATTCTTTCAACGTTTTTGATAAATTATTCATGATTTCTCTTGGTAACTTATTTCCATTCCTGATACCCTTACCTAAAAAAAAAAAAAAAAAAAAAAAAAAAAAAAAAAGAGAAGTTTCCTACATCCTTGTGCCTTAAAATCAAGTGCCAGCTCATGGTCATGGTCATCTTTTCCCTTCCATACAATACTTTTAATTCTTACACCAATATCTTTCCATGCCTCATCACCAATATATGCATTGTACACTCCCATGATCCTCTTCACCTTCCTCCTGTCTTGCAATGAATCCCATTCCAGCTCTTTTATCCTATCTGTTACTGATTGTCTTCGGTGATAATTTCCAGAAACAAATCTAGCAGCCCTTTTATGCATCATCTCCATCTCCTGTATTTGATACTCAAAATGTGGGTCCCATACTATACTACCATATTCAAGTAATGGTCTCACCAAAGTTTTGTAACCAAATTCCTTTACGTCCCTCATACATCCCCTCATCACTCTCTCCAACAAGTGCAGAATTTTGAAACCTTTTCCTACTACTTACCCAGTTAAGCTTGTTATCAAATGTAATGCCAAGATATTTACATTTCAAGTATTCAACAAGCAATTCTTTCCCCACCTTATAATCATATTCAGCCTTCAGATTTTTATTTTTGTATCTAATAAGCTGATACTTCTTTGCATTTATCTCATGTTCAGATCACCCTGCAACTGTTTACAGTCCTCTACCGTTTTGATACTTTTATATAGCATTATGTCATCTGCAAACAATCTAATTTCTGACAGTAAACAATCATCACAATTATCATTAGAATAATGAGTAGCAATGGTCCCAATACGCTACCTTGTGGCACTCCCATTTTTACTTCCACTTCTTTTGAAACTGCATTTCATACCCTAACTTTCTTTTTTCTACATTTTGAAAATTCTTCTACTCAACCCCCTGCCGCCAGAACAGTTTCAACTCCTCAGAATGTCCGTGCCATTGAGGCAGCAATCTTGAAGGACCGGCATGTGCACCTGCGAACCTTATTGCAGACGTTCAACATTTCCTATGGTGCAGTGTACGACATTGTTCATGACACGTTGAAATTCCGTAAAGTTAGTGCTCGTTGGGTGCTAAAGAACCTGACAGACAACCAGAAGGGCCAGCGAATGATGACAAGCTTGGATTGCATAACGCGTTATGCCGAAGAAGGGCATGACTTTCTGAAAGGAATCGTCACTAGTGATGAGTCGTGGGCGTATGATTACACGCCCGAAACCAAGCAGGCCTCTATGGAGTGGAAACATGCTGGTTCCCCAGTACGAAAAATATTCAAAGTGACTCAATCGGCTAAGAAAGTGCTTGTGACAGTGTTCTGGGACATGTTTGGCATGTTATTGGTGGACTTTGCTGAACACGACACTATTGTGAATGCTGCAGCCTACATGAAAACATTGATTAAGTTGCGTCGTGCCCTTCGTGACAAATGCCTCAAAGTTAATCCTAATGTTGTCAAACTTCTTCATGACAATACATGTCCCCATGTTGCTGCTCCTGTTCATGAGAAACTTGCCACTTTTGGGTGGGAGGTGCTCCAGCATGCACCATAAAGTCCAGACTTGGCACAGTCTGACTTTCATCGGTTTGGTCCCATGAAGAAATTCCTGGTCGGCCAACATTTTGCAACTGATGCGGAAGTAAAAGCAGTCCGCAAACGGCTACACTCCTAACAAACAGACTTCTACGAACAGGGCATATTGAAACTGGTACTGGAAGAAATGTGTTGAGAATATTGGTGACTATGTAGAAAATAGGTCGAAGATGTAAGTTAATTTGTGAATTGTTTGGTTGTGGTACATATTAAACTTTTGGGGAAAAAATTATTGTGTGTTACTTTCCCATCTGCCCTCGAACTTAAAATCTCTGCCTTTTCCAAATCCTCAGTAACTTCTTCTCCATCCTTATCTATAAGCATCTCAACACCCTCCCTTTCAGTCAGTTTTCTAAAATAGCCAAAGAAATTTCTAGATGCATCAGTTAATGGTCCCCCTGCACTAACAATACTCTTCATAAACCCATCTCCAGCAACTTTCTTAGCTATTATTAAGTCCTTGTTTAGTTGTTTTAAATATTCCCTGCTGTCTTTTGACTCTGTTATGTCCTCTTCTTACCAACCTCTTTAAGCTTTTCACCTTCCTATTATAGTACACAGGTTCTCTACTTCTGTTTATTTTCTGCTTTGGAATAAATTTTTCTTCCCCTTTCTTATTATCTCCTTGAACTCTTCCCACCTACTGTAATTGTGCCTTTCTTCCATTTGCTGAAACGTTCTCTGAAATATCTCTTCAAATGCGAAATCTGTGCCTTTTTATAATTGTACCTATTTCCCCCTTCAATTTTGGCTGCTGGTTCACTGAATCCTCTAATATTCATGAGAACTGCTTCATGATAACTTATTCCTTTGGTTACTTGATACCGCACAAGGTTATTATTGGGCTTTATTAGGAACATATACAAAATATTTTGTCACATAGTGTTCTGCTCTACCACTTGTGTAAATCCTACTTTTCTTATTAAGGTATTTATTTCCAGCCCAGTTTACACCTGGTATATTTAAATCCCACCAATAATGACCATTATATTCTCACCTCTGATATCTGTGTATGAATTTAATTTCTCCCAAAGAGCCTCATCTTCATCTGTCATTCTTCCACTGCGGTAAGCAGCCAACACCCTAATTTTTCTTTTTTATTACCCCAAAAATCTACCCCTAGTAACTCATTATCATGATCTATGAACACCAGTGAACTGTGGTAGTTTTTGTTAACTAGTATGAAAACTCCTCCACCAACTGCTACTCTATCTCTGTGATACACTCTGTAACCATTAGGAAAAACCTAACTGTCTAGTTCTTCTTCTTTTAAATAATGGGTGGTGGAGCACCAAAGAAATTTGCTGGACAGTTAAGTAACAGTACAGGTAAACATGAAAATTATGGAATAAAAACTGAAAAAAGAGAAATCACAAAATAAATAAAAACAAGTTGGAAAAAACTGACAGAGTTAAAAACAAAGAAAAAAAAAAAAAAGCAAAGTCAGATGGCAATATGGCAATGATAGAAGTTCTTTGTGTGTGTATATATGGTGCAAATATATTTGGGGGGAGTTAGTAGGAGTTAAATATAAGAAATTATATATCAGATTGTTATTTATATGACAAATTTGTTTTTAAACTGTGTTTTGATTTAATCAGTCTTCTCAAACACTCACAACAGATAAAAAAATACAAGAGTTAAAAATTTCTTGTTTAAATTGCTTTTTTATGTACATTGTTGTGTTGTTGCTTGAGAATAGAAACATTGCAAAATGTCACACTGTATTTCAATAAACCCAGATGAAACTGCTTAACTAATATATCAGTCAATTTCTTTTATTAGTACACAATAGGGTTCACCACTAGAAACAAATATATCAAAGGACACTTTTGACGAGAAACCATCCCTTTCATATCTTCAGAGTGCATGTGTTGTAAATTTAACCTCTCTCCCAAAAACAACATGAGTTTAAGGTAAAATGTTCAAGTGAAGAACAATACAATTCATCTCCATGCAGCTATAAAAGTTAATTCCTAATTGATCAGGTCAGGTGAGGCTCGTCCTGATACCTTATGTGACTGTATAGCCAAGTGACAGGCGACTAGTACCAAACCTGACAGGCATAGGTGTACTAACGGCTATGGGTGCAGGAGTCCTTCCTTTGGAGGCTAGATGAAGCCTTTGTGTAGGAAATGACACATACATTTATCAGATTAACTGAAGACCTTAATGGAATGGAATGCAAAGAAGGTGGACTTTGGTACTGGGGAGATGGCAGAAGAGGCAACCAGTACTCAGGGGTAAAAAATAACTGGAAAGTGTGGCACCTGAAGGGGTTGGGTTGTAGATGGTGTAAGAAGTAGTTTAATTGGGGATGTAGGGAAGAGGAAATGTGGTAAATAAATGTGGATTTCCAATGGTTTTGTCCATTTTGTCTTAGGGATAAGGGAGATGGGCACAACAATCCAGGAGCTGCACAAAAGGATCAGGCTTCTTGAGGCTCAGCCTGTGGAGGTGTGGCCTGTGGTGACTCCGCCTATGGAGCCTCAGCCTGTAGGGGCTATAGAGGTAGAAAGTAGATATGGTGGATTGAAGGAAGTTCAGAAAGATGGGAGGCTGCTTGTAACAGGGTTTAGGAGAAATATTGTTAATAGGATGAAGAAGCCAGACACTTCAGAAATAGTTTGACCTGTTGCCAGAGTCAGGAGGAGAAGAGCCATGTACATATAGGGGTAAGTAAGATGCAGCATGCCTATAGGAATAAGGGAATGCAAGGAAAGAATAGGGGGAAAAAAAAGGTTCTGCTGCTAGGTAGTAGCCATGAGATAGGTGTAAGCCCTCTACTGCAAGGTCAGTTAGGCACAGGGTGCCAGGTCACAAGTTTTTTTCAAACGTAGTGTAACATTAGGTCAGGTAATAGAGAATATAGATTCACTTTGCAGGAGTTTCACTATGGACAATAGAGTAGTGAGAGTGGGAGGTGCGGGGAATAGTGTTGATAAAAACATGAGTTATAGTATAGGGAGTGACCTGAGGAAGGTGGTGAAGGAGGCGCAGCATACCAGAGTGGAGCTCATACAGGTCCTAAGTCGCCATGACCGGCCACAATTGAACTATGCTGTGAGGTGGGTAAATGTGGAAATGGCAGTGTTACTTGGGAAAGGCATTAGTTCTGTATTGGAGGTTGTGTCTGTGAACACTGTTGGTAGGTGTGGTTTCACTAGGCATGGCCTACACCTAAATAGAAGGGGCAAGGGGTTAATTTGTGAGTTGTTAGCTAAAGCTGGTTAGAAGCTAGAAGTTCGAAGCCAGAAGTTGGAACCTAGGTTAGAAGCTGCTTGTGAAGGGATGGAAATTGATGATCAAAGTGATACTGATTGTAGATCGATGATGGGAAAAATCACAGAGATTAAATAAATAGACAAAGTTTCTGAAACGATAACTAACTTGGGTAGAACTGGCAAGGAGGAGGTTAAAGTTGAAAACATAAAGCCAGTGATAAGGGTGTTACTAGTGATCTGTAGAAGTACGGGGTGCGGCAGAAACAATGACCCAGTTTACTCATATTATTTAAGCATAAATAAATACACTTACACATTACTAGTGTATACTGTTTGGAAGAACACTTCATACAATTTATTACACATGTCACTTTTTGTAAATTATGTCCTGCAGGTGTCCACCGTTGTTGGCGATGCAAGCTTCGGCACGAAAACGCAGATTCGCCATAACCTTACGGAGGGTGTCGCCTGTTATTGCCTCGATTTCGGTGTGAATGTTGTGTTTCAATTCCTGAATAGTTCTTGGCCTGTTCGCATACACTTTGGATTTCAGGAATCCCCACAGATAACAATCACACGCCGATAAATCAGGCGAACGGTCCAGCCAGTGGTCATCACCAAAGCAAGAAACGAGATGCCATGGAAACATTATGTTGGAGATGTTAAGGACTTGTGAATGCCAATGAACTGATCGCGTTGGACTACGCTCTACAGCAGCTGTTACTTGTGCAATGTTGTCCGGGGTGGGAACCGTACGTGGCCTACCAGGGTGCGTCTTCTTTGCTGCAGATGCTGTTGCTCTAAACTGTTGGACCATCTCCTAATCGTCTTCTGGGACGGAACTTTATCATTCCGACCAATGTTAAACTGTTGCCGAAACGAACGCTGCGTTCGTATCACACTATCACCACATTTGAAAAACATTTCAATCACAAAAGCACGATGTGTATTCGACCATAGCTCCATACTGACTGGCAATGCTTCCAACTGCACTACACACTGGTACCAACATCAACTGTCTAGGAAGCTGTGTCAAACTATAGCGCGCAAATTAAAATGGGTAATTCTTTCTGCCGCACCCTGTATAATGAACAAAGTAATTGAATTAACAGAGATACATGATCCACAAGTGAGGAGGACTAAGAGAGTCATGGGGGTGTAGAAGGCATATATTGGTGATGAGGTGTGAAAAGATATTGGTATAAGAATTAGGTGTAATTCATGAAAGGGAAAAGATAACCACGACCACAAGATTGCACTCGATTTCTGGTGGAAGAGTGTGAAATGATTTTCTTTCATAGGTAAGGGGGACAGGGACTGGAATAAGTTATCAAGAGAAATGAAGAATAATTTATCAAATACGCTGAAAGAATTTAAAGTTAAAATTTGTGGGGGGTAAAAGTGCGAGAGTGTGGGAAAGGGGAAAAACAGTGTGTAGGGAAATTTCCACTGGAGTGTGCACTCCATAGCAATTAAATTAATCCACCCTCTCCAGTAACTGAAGGAATTTGTAACCTGCTCAATGTCCTGCCCAGTTGCATTTATTATCAAATGTTATGCCAAGATATTTCAATTTCAAGCCTTCAACAAGCAAGTCTGTCCCCACACCATAATCATAAAAGAGCCTTTATATTTATGGTGTGGGGACATAATCATAAACAATCTTTAGATTTTTTATCTGTGTACCTAATAAGCTGACTTCCTTTCATTTATCTTGATTCCATTTTGACCTACCTAATAAGATATTCTATCGAGGTCATCCTATAGCTATTCACTGTTTTGATTCTCTGTACCAAAACTAAAGAGACTGGTTCTATAAAAATGAGTTTATAGAACATTCTTCAAACACACTTAATTGTCTTCAAAATAGGCCCCTGGAGCATCGATTCACCACTTCCAATAGTTCTGCCACTGTTGGAAGAATTTTTTTAAGTCCATTTTCCAGAATGTTCTTTATGACTATTGACACAGTTCCTAGTATCTTAGGAAAGAACTCAAAACATTGACCTTTCAGAATCTTCTTTATCATTGGAAACAAAAGTAAGTCTGATGGTGACCTATCAGGGTTGTATTGAGAGCGTTTCCATGTTTTTATCAATAGGGAGTCACCATCTGACCTGCAGCACTGTCATGAGGAAGTGGCCAGCCATAAACAATGTCCAGATGAGCTCGGGCAATTCTTTTCACTGACTGTACATCACATTTTGGATGCCCTACCTCATCATCAATTACTCTCACACTTACTCTTCTGTCACAGACCAGAACGGCCTTCACATGCATCACATTTTCATCGATCTTTGATACTGACAGCCTTCTGGCACATTCCTCATGTTCCTTGTGTTCCTGACCATATCTGAGAGCCACCTAAAAAGTTGAGCTCACAACAGAACATAATTTCAGTAAGTATCTGTCAACGTTTTGAATGTGTCTATTATGGATTTGTTGAGTTTGATATAAAATTTTATGATGTAATGTTGCTCTGAACTTCCCTGCATCGTGAATCAGCCTTCAGCTTGTGGATGATCCTGACACTCCAGAGCTCAGAGACAACTGAACCAGGTCTCATTTTATTTCTAAGACTCCCCACCACCAAACCGATCTCGGTAGCGCGCACTTTGGTGCATTGAGGCGATTACAGAAAATCAGTCTCATTACTTTGGAACAGAGATGTATACCATTATGCCATCTTCAAAAAACCTAAATTCTGACTGTAAACCATCAACACAATCATTCATTAGAATGACAAATAGCAATGGCCTGAATACACAACACAGTGGCACGCCTAAATTAACATCCACCTCTTTTGATGCTGAATTTCCTACTATAAAGCCTTACTTTCTGCCTTTTAAGAATTCCTCCACCCAACAAGTCACTTTTTCATTCATTCCAATTGTTTTCAACTTATTTAAAACAATTTTATGGCTCACTCTGTTAAATGCCTTAGAAAGATCTCTTGCTACACTATCAACTTGGCCTCCCTTGTCCAATTCATCCGAAGTATCGCCCACCATCCAAGATTCACATGAATATTCTTGCCAATTTGCAAAGCAGTTTATTTCCTCACAGACATTTCGGACACAGTTGCATATTAATCTCTTCATCATTTTTCCTATCAGTGATGTTAACCACAGAAGTGCAAAACTGATACACTGCTCTGGACATTGGGTGACAACAGAAAGAGGAACTAGTTAAATTCAGGCCATGGAGATGAAGTGTCAGACAAGCAGGATTGCTAAAATGAAACTGGACACATTGCGGGATTAGTATGTGTTGAAAGATCAAGATTCCAGTGTTATGAATACATGAAGAGGATGAGTGATGAATGGATGGCAAGTATAATGTATGATTTGTAGTAGGAAGGGCAGATACATTATAGAAGACCATTGGATGGGTGTGAATAGAAAAGAAAAGAGAATAGAAAAGTGTGTACAAGACAGAGGAGCAAACTGGACGGGGCAAAAAAAGGAGGAATGCTAGAAGAAGCTATACTAGAGGATTATGTCACAGGCAGACCTGACCAGAGACAAACTGTTTAGTATGATGAAGAATTCCTAAATGATAACAAAATCCCATCTTCCAATCTTTTTTTTTTTATGGAAAGCCCTCAATATACATCAAACAATCATCTTAGAATTAAATCATTATGGTTAGAACATCAATGGACATTTTCTGCTCGATACAGGCTTTCTTATAGGATGATACCTGTATATCAGGTCACCCGTGGTATTGTTAGCTTTGATTTAGAGGTAGAAAAACTTCAGGTACGATTAGGAAGGAGTAGAAAAAGAATGGAACCCCTTGGGCTTATCTGATAGAGGCAGAAATAAATATGGAGGGAGAAAAAATAGTGAGGATCTGACAATAGTTCACGGAACAAATAGGATAAACAGGATGAAGTTGTCAGAAACTTCAGTAATTTTTAACAGAAATATGTAATGATACTAATGAAAAAGGAAACAGCTTCTAGGCAATATAAAGGACATATCATTTATATTGGTAGAAATATGTGTGATCTGTATCAGAGTCAGGGGATTCAGATGTAGGAGTAGGTTAGAATCAACAGGTCTTTAGGAATAGAGGAGTAAGTATTGATTGCCTGGGGTGAGAATTGGTGTGTGCACATATGATTCTGCTATCACATGTCTTATCTGTTTTATAGGGTTAAAGTTTCATATCAAAATACTAAGAAATATGTTCATCGCTGCCCTCTTGCCTTCACCTCTGGCAAGTGGTTTCATTGTTTCATAGCCCAAAAAATTTTCATTTCATTATCATCATAATTCAAATAGAAATGAGTTGCATTTCCTCCATTTTGGGTATAGAAGTACTTTTATGACTACCAGACAGTTGTCTTTGGATATACCATAGCTTCTTTTTTCATGGCTTTTGGTTGTCTGTGGTGTCAGTTTGGAATAGCTATCTGATGGTAAATTACATATTTGGTGCCTCTAGCTGACAATATATATTTTTAGATACCTTTGATATTGTTACCTTGAAGGTCAACAATGATCATAGATATTGCCCATTCTCACTAATTTCATTTTAACCAAAGGCCCAACTAGACCCTGTACTATTTGATTCTTAAAATAACTAGAATGGCAATGAATTTTAATTTCTTTAAAGGTTTCTTGTAGTTCTGAGAAGAATTATTCTGATTCCTGCCATATTTAGTTTTCTAAAGCACTATATCTGGTAACCCAATGGTTAAGACACATGCTCTCAAAGTTTAGGTTCCATGGTTCAAATCCTGGTGGGGCCAGGAATATTTAAGAATTCTGCTTCATCATATGAGCGATGCTAAGATGTTCTGAGGTTCAGATTCCAAGTTAAACATTTGGTATTTTCTATTATTCTCTGCCAATAGTACTACCTTCCACAGTGGTTTTAATATGTGAATATTGAGATGCAGAGACGGTTGCATTTTCAAACCATATGGCAGTAAATAATTCCAAAGGAATGTGAAGGCAGGAAGAGCAATTTTGCATAGGGCCATCCATAGCAGTACTTGATGGGGAGATGGGATTCCACCTTTCAGCAGATGATATCTTGCTGCTGGTTGGAGGAAATAATAGAAGAGAGATCGAGACAAGCACCAAAGAAATACTGAAAGTAATGGAATGCTGGTGTAGACAAGTTAAGCTCCAGCTAGCACCAACAAACACCCAATACATTTTGATGAAAGGAACACTGAAACACAACCCCACTGTCAAGCTTGGAGAAAATTCCATTAAAAGACACAAAACAGTAAGATACTTAGGAGTTGTTCTGGATGAACATAGGAATTTCAAAGGTCACATCGACTATATGCCAAAGAACGACTGCAGCAATGAACAAAATAATTAGCATTGGGCAAAGAAGATTTCTAATCCCACTGCCGACTATAAGGCTATATCATGGTGCCATTACCACAGCTATTGCAAATTATGGAGCGAGCATGTGGGTGCATAGGTTAAGATTGGTTAAACCTGCAAAGGATATCAGACGAATGCAATGAGGAATTCTCTTGCGTCTTACAGGCGCATTTGGAAGTACCCCAACTGATGCACTTACAGTCATTCTCGGAATATGTCCTTTAGATCTGGAAATAAGAAAAAGAGCAGCATGTTACTGGCTACAAAAAGGAAACTTAGACAAGACAACAGAAATCCTGGGTCAAGTGGCAACCAAGAAGATAGACATCAAAAATTTTATTTTGAATGAATGGCAACAGCAGTGGAACAATTCGGAAACAGGAAGGAGAGTATTTGAAATTCTTCCTGACATCAGAGAGAGGATACGTATGAACCACTTTAATCTCGAGGGTTGATACATTTACTCACCGGTCATGGACCGTATGAAACATATCTTCATACGATCAATAGGACAGAGAATGATCTATGCATGTGCGGATCTCCAGCAATACCTGAACATAAACTGTTTGAATGTGCTCTAAATGATAATCAAATCAAACAGTACAGAGTGAAGCTCATGGGGAAAACTATCAAGGAAATTATGAAAGACAACCTCCTCCTGAATGAACTCGACAAGCTGGCAGATGATGTGTCAGATGCAGCCAGGGAGCGGTATCGACTTCAGCATAGGCAGCAACCTGCTGGAACACAGCAAACCATTAAAGGAATGAGACAAGATACTCTAAATGGACGAGATACAAACAACTAAGTGGAACGCTGATGCCGGAAGTATTGCTTCTGGAATTTACCGAAGCTAATTTCTTCAACGGATGCCAGCGTTAAACGAACTTTTGAAAACAATGTTCAGTTATTTAGTATTAGTGGGTAATAATTTTTACTAATAGGTTGATTAATTACAGTGTGTAGTAAAAATAGTTAATTGTTTGTACAATTTTTGTAGTATATAGGATTTGTGTTTATTTTACAAAATTTTGTTTATTATAAATTTTAATACAGTATTAAGAAATAATGGTTCGTTGTAGACTCTAGAACCATATGAATGTACAGTTAAATAAATAAATAAAATAAATTCCAACTTTCAATGTGAGACAGCTACAGGTTTTTATAGCATATTCATATGTCTGTTAATACATCCAACTGCCACTCTTTATTACTTCCCTAGGTCACCAGATTGTCTGCAGAAGACATCACCTTCATATTTTCCTCTCCCTTCCTCAATGCCACTTACTCCATTTATGATGCATGACCACATTGAAAAGCAGAGGCACCATTTCTTTGTACCAGCCAATCTTTTCATAGATGACACTTCCCTGCTATAATTCTGTCTCTCTACTGATTGTTTCCTTTGGAACTCCTGTTTTCCATGCCTATCCGTACCTTACTCCTGTGTATACAATGACGTGCTTTCTCAATATCAAGGAACAACAAAAGCAGATTCTTTGCATACTCATAGTATTTTCCTGCAGATATATCATCACAAATATCTTCCTGCTCTTCTTCAAAAACAGATTATTGCAAAAATTACTCCTTCACACACTTTCGAAACTGGCACTGTTAAAACAAACCGTGACAGAACAAGAAGGTCATGACATAACTGAGATGGCGATAAGTTATACTGTTTATGTCAAGCTTGCAATATTTTGAGATTTTGCTCTAATTGAAACATGCTTTGTTAAAAAAAAGTAAAGAAATAATGATGTGCAGCTACCAACCTTAACAACACGAATGTAAATAATAAGTAGTAAACAAACAACAAATTTTACAATTTTAAAAGTATTTAGTAAGTTGTAACATAAATATAAATTTCAATGCAGATGCCTCAATGAGAGGTGAAACAAATAATAATATTTATGTATATTTAGATGATGAATTAACAGAATGATTGAGAAGCATTCAACTTCCGATGGTACAGCGCAGCCTGCTAGTGAAATTCATAATCATGATTACTAATTTTTTTATATCATACTGTTGTAGCAACATGATTTTAATGGGGAGTTATTGTGAAAAAATAATCAGTTCCATAATTTTTCAAGTCTTTAACAGCAGAGATGTGCATTTGAAATGCTCATGACTGTTACTAGGCTGTTGCATGTCAAACTCATTGAATTAATCCTGCAAGCAGTGATGAGAGGTAGAATAGAGCCACCCTTAACTAATCTATTGGCAGCTTGCACAAGTAAAACACAAAGTACACTGAACACATATAATGCTCTGAACACTACCAGTTCTAAAATCTCAATTTATGCACTGATAACTAAATTTATTGAGTAAATATTAGCAGGTTCTAAGCAATACTTTTTTAACCAAAATTTCTTGTAATTGTCTGCTGCAGTATTGAACATTAATAAAAATGAAGGAACTGTAACTGGTTTCCCATTAATTACTATTTCTGTGAGTAACTAATTTTGTGTATAATAAAGGAAGGATTTAATTTGCTGTGAATATGTAGGATTATTCCTTGACTATGAGGTATTTTTATTTGCAAGTTGTGTGAAAATGTGAATGAAATAACTTTTTGTAAATGTGTTAAAAGTGTCACAATATCTGGTATTTTAATGGAAGATCAATAATCGAGAATATTTTGCCAGCCATGTAATATCGTAATATTGTAATAGTGTAATATTGACAATTTGCAATGTTTAATTTTTTCAATGTAATGTTAAATGTATGTAACAGTTTTGTATTCCATTTAAAATTCTTTCCATTTGATGTCATAGGTTTTAACTGTTTTAAGTGGATTCTAGTGTTTGTTCCAATCATTTGCACTTTAAAAACATCTGTTGACACTTTTCAGTGGGCTGAGATATAAATTTATGATAATCAAAGCTAAGCAGTGTTGCTGTCACTCAGAATAATATACAGAGTTTGTGCCTCAGTATTCTTTGGAGAAATCAGATGTATTTTTTCTAATGCGTTTTTCTGATGAAACAAATGTAAAGCTAACAGTTATCAACAGCTTTGTCTCATATATTTATTTTGCTTATGGTTTTATGCTTCGCTGACAACAAGGGAAATGATTGGGGAAAGAATTCAACAATGGCCTTTTGAAGGAGGCATACTGGCATTTAGCTGGAATAATTAGGGAAAACTACAGAAAACCTAAATCTGGATTACCAGACGGGGATTAGAACCTGCATCCTCCTGAATGTGAGGGCAGAGCATTACCGCTCACCCGCCCCACTCAGTTTTGTATTTTGAAAGCTACTCATCATATTTGTGCAGGATTTATACTCACTTGGTCTAATACAATATTATTCTGAGAGATTTAACACGGTATCTGTTGCAATATTCAGTAGACCACTAACTCTCTTCAAGAAAGCAGACATATATATGTTTTATATATTACACTACAATGGATAAGGTGGGAAACAATAGGAGCTGATAAGCAAATAAGAAAACAGAGAGAAACCACCCCTTATCACAAGTGACAGAAGAATGGCACAGAAAAATATATATCAGTGCTTGCGTGCAGCCATCTCACTTCTACTGAGGAAGAGCCATGCTCAAAAATTTTATTCTTTGTGTGTTCGTGTTTTTTTCGTGTACCAACGCCGCTGGAATCCCCTTCTTTGGTAAGCGGTGGTTTTTTATCCTATCCAATGTTCAATATATATATATATGTGAAAAGTGAACATACAGAAATTTTCAGGTCTACACCCTTTTTCATCAGTAGAACATGGAGAGAGCAGTGTGGGAGATTGAGAGTAATCAGTATTATTGCAATCGGTGTCAGCCTAGGAACATGAACACAACGGCTCTCAATCAGTAAATGTGCTTCTAACTAAATATGGCTGAAATTAGAACAATATGCACAGAGCTGTGAAGTAAGTAATGAGGTTGTTTCTGCTATATCAACTGCCTGAGCAAAAGTGAATAGATAAATGGTGATGGGAGACTGATGCAGATTTCGTAACTTACCTTTCACTTGGGAAGGAATTCCTAAGCAGCTTTGGGAACAAAAAAGTCATAACAATGAGAAACAAGAAAGAAGGTGAAATATATTTATTGATTTGTGTATATAATTTTCTACACTTGTCCCTGTCTCATGTATTTGCTCCAGTATTTAAAGATCCCCCACCCTTGTTCACCACCAACACAACTGTCATATCAAGATTAGTTGTTAGTTACTGTTTGACTGCACATAATTTTCTTCTGATTACAAGTGGTTTAAATATGAAAATACAATTAATCTCAGTTCCCTAAATTTTTTGTATCTATGCCTTATGAGGCAAGCAACAATGTCTCCCTCTTTTTTTACTTGTACCTGTTAAACAGCACCTTACACGTTAGTGTGGCCATATATGGTAGAGTGATTAAAGAGACACAATGAGCCAAGGTTCAAATTATGGGCCTGATGTAGCTACTACTTTTAGACTTTTTTTTAATGCTACACAATTTCAGCCTAAACATTGTACTATGGCTTTCACTACTCATGGACAAATGGTGACATTTCAGCATTAACTGATAATTAACTGAATAAGTGAAAAGGTAAACTAGCTCAGTAGTCGTTAAATCAGTACTTTCCAAGAGGAAGCCAATGTCAGACAAATCTAATGTGGAAAAGAAACTTTTGTTTTATGCCAAACTAAAGTACGGAATTAAAAAATTTAATATTGATATTATGCATCTGTCCATTGAAATTTTAAACAACTGAATTACATGAATCAAAAGTTATTATAATTATAATTAGTTATTATAATTATTCATACTAGACGACCGGTGTGAAAATTTTGTGAATAAAATACGTCAATTAGCGAGGTTGGTTGTTTGTAGTAGATTGTGAGAAGAACTGGCTCATTTGTAGCAATTTTCTGATTTTACCTGATGTATCATATCCTGCATCCCTCTACTATGATGTGAACACCTGATGCTATCCCTTCCTCGAAACTGAATTGTCACAGACCCCATTGCAATATACCTAATATAAAAAGAAGACATAGAGTACAGCCAAATCTATGTGATATGTGGCGCTGCTATCTAGCTATAATGTGAACAATCATTATCAACAGTAATGAAGCCTAGCAGCTTGGCTCTAAGCTGTCTCATATACGTCACCTTGATTGTTAACACTTTTCCCTTGCACTTAAAGATCAAATTTTGAAAAAAATTAAAAAAATCAAAAAAATCCGTTCTTTAAATATTAGTACTTGGGTGACCAATCTTCGCTCAGCATCTTACGATTTCTGTTCAGTGAGCAAGATTTCATCAAAATCCTTAAAGAAGTTTGTGAGAAATTAATTTTAATGGGGACTGCACCACTTTCAGAACTTATGCGAAATTGGTAGTAACCTGTTGAAATTTGGTTTAATTGCTTCGTCATTATGTCCTCTTCACATTTTGTACTCTTGTTTTGCGTAAAACATGCCACGAATTTAATGAAAAATGCCAAAATATGATAGCAATGCACAGCCGTTGGATGCCGTCAGCGTTGAAAAATCAGTGATAGTCTCTTAAAATGTTGATTTAATCCTTTGTTGTAGTGTTTTCTTACCGTTTCTGCTTTTCTCCATTGTAAAAAGTCGCACATATAATACAAATAGACAATATTTATCTGAGTTGTACTATGGTGATGCCTACCATATATATATATATATATATATATATAAACGAGTGGTCAGAGATAATTGATTGCTTCCATTGCAAATAAATACACTGTTTCTGATGGATGCCGCAGAATGCAAAATTTCGTAAATTTTTTGTCTTAGTCCAGGCTGTATTTGAAAGTAACCACAAAATCTATGATGAAACAAAACTGTTTAGGTTGATATGATCCCTGTTTCGATTATTATTTTTGTAGTGCTGATAGCATTTCGCAGTTGCTCAGCTTCATATCTCAGCATTTTTAATTAAATTTCTCGTGACAAGGCGGTCTGCTGAAACAAGTTCTAGGAGGGGCAGGGAGGATTTTAGGAAGAATGGATCTCATTTCAGGGCAGGTTTGTAGGAAATGATAGCCCTGCCGGAGGATTCTGTTGATGGATTCGAGGCCTGGGTAGTATTGTGTGATCAAGATTGGATTGTGGTTGGTTTTTGCGGGTTTTGGATGACTGATGGGCTGAGTAGGTTGTAATGTTGCCCGTGATAGCTGTTTGTTCACCAAAGCTGGAGGCTAGTTGCAAGAAATCAATGCTTGTGAAATACTGTTTGAATAATCCATGAGGGACTGTCGGTTGGAGCATATGCGACTACCTCGAATGTCAAGACTGTAGGGGAGGGAACGTTTGGTATGGCAGGGGTGGCAACTGTCAATATGGAGATACTGTTGAAGGTTGGTGGGTTTGATGTGGACTGAAGAGTTGAGGAAGCCATTGGAAAGGGATAAATCCACATCCAGGAATGAGGCCTGGGTGTGGGAGTAGGACCAAGTGAATTTCAGCATGCTAAAGGTATTGAGATTGTAAAGGAAATTTAGTAGTTCGTTTTCTCCATGCGTCCAAATCATACAGATGTTGTCAATTAATCGAAGCCAAATGAGGGGTTTGAGAAGGACTTCCTCCAGAAATGCCTGTTCCAGATGGCCAGTGAACAGATTAGCATAAGACGGGACCATGCATGTGCCCATGGCAGTGCCACAGGTTTGATGATATACGTTGCCTTCAATGGAGAAGTAAAAAAAAAAAAAATATGTATGTATATATATATTTTTTTAATTTTTCATATTTAGATTTAATTATATTTTGCTCTTCCCACCAACCAGAGATCATTTTGGAAATTTATCTATGCTCAGGTATTAGCTCTGATTCACTGCCCCTACTTTTTCTCTGTTTGAATTTACCCCCATCATTTTCCTGGCCAACAGTCTTTCTGGGAGACAGTCTCCAACATCACCCACCTCCCACAACGTTGTTCTGCTGATAAAGGGCTTGTCTTGAAAATTTCTTTATCAGTTCTGTTTTTGTCTTTTCTGTGTCTTCGCACCCTACATTCATCTTATAAGGTAAGTGGTGGCTCATTTCCCTATCCTAATTTAATTCCTTTTCACTACTTAACACCTTTGATTTCATTGTTTACTATATTGCCACCCTGGATCTCTTCTGTTTTGTCCTTTCTGTTTGACTCTATTTGTGTCCTTTTATCTTTGATTTCATTTTTTCTTCTTTGTTTGTTTTCCATTTTATTTTCGCTCTTTTACAGTAAAAAATGAACTCATGTACATAACCGCACATCGTGTATCATATCTGCACACATGGCCAAACACCCTTCTAAATTTTCTGGATAATCTAAATACCTTTAGTAACTCACTAAATTTCATATGGACATACTCCCACACCCAGGCCACATTCTTGGATGTTGAACTGTCCCTTTCCAATGGCCGCCTCAGCATCTCAGTCAACACAAACCCACCAACTCACAGCAGTACCTCCAATTTGACAGCTGCCATCCGTTTCATACCAAACGTTCCCTCCCCTACAGTCTTGGAATTCGAGGCAGTCGTATACGCTCCAATCGTAAATCCCTTATGGAATATTCAAACAACATCTCACAAGCATTGGTATCCCACAATTATCCCCAAGTTTTGGTTCACAAGCAACTTTCATGAGCCACATTGCAACCTTCTTTACCTATTGACTGCTACAAACCCCCCAAAACCAACCATAGTTCAGTCCTGGTTACACAACACTTCCCTGGCCTCGAATCCATCAATAAAATCCTTCGGCAGGGTTATGATTTCCTACTAAACCACCCAGAAATGAGATCCATTTGTCCAAAAATCCTCCCTGGCCCACCCAGAACTTGTTTTCAGCAGGCCTCCCAACCTCAGCCAGCTACTAGTCCACAAACATATTCCTCATCTCATCAGACAGCCCCAGGGATCCTTCCCATGCAATAGAACCCGGCTGTAAGACGTGCGACATTCACCATGCCTCCGCTACTTTCACCAACCCTATCACTGGCGAGAACTTTCCTATCATAGGATACACCACCTGTGAAACCTCTCACGTAGTATACCAGCTAACCTGCAAACACTGCCTGGCTTCCTACATAGGTTTGACTACCAATCCATTAGCCATTAGAATGAATGGCCACCGTCAGACAGTTTTCACTCTGAATCCAAAACATCCAGTAGCTTATCTCTCATGACACTAATAATTTCAATTCTTGTTTTTTGGTCCATGCTATCACAGTCCTCCTCTGAACTCAGAAGGTGGGAACTTGCCTACCAATACAAACTAGGCACTAGGCAACCTCTTGGTCTCAATTTGAGATAACATCCAGTTAGTACTTTTCCTTCCCTCTACCCTCTACTTGCCTCCATGCCCACTGTCTACATTATATTGAACCACCACATACCAGAGGTGATGTTTAACTACATAGATTCTTTTATTAGTATTATCATTATATTTTTTCAATTTTATTCTGTTTCCTCATTTACTATTACTTTCTCAAATTTATGTTATGATCATTTTAATGTGTTATTCTGCACTTTTTGTAATATTTTGCATTCTCAGGCACTAGCTGACTAATGGTCATTCTGTGAAATGGTCTCCTACTCCACCCTCCCTCCTTGATTTTCTCCTGTTGACGAAGAGCCAAGTCTCGATATATTCATTGTTTTTCCTGTGTTTTGTGCTTATTTATGTGTTCACCCCATGATACCATCATCTAAGGTAAGTGGTGGTTCATTTCACTATCCTTTTTTTTTTGTATATACATATATCTATATTTTGTGAGGCAGTCTTCAGCTGTGCCCACCTCTCATAATGTTCTCACGTTGACGAAGAGTTTATCCCAAAAATTACTTTATTATTTGTGTTTGCGTCTTTTCTGTGAGTTCGCGCCCCACATTTCCCTATCCTAATTTGATTCCTTTCCACTACTTAGTGTCTTGATTTATTTATAATGGGTTCGCCGGCCGCTTGCATGCAGCCATCTCACTTCTACTGAGGAAGAGCCATGCTCGAAAATTCTATTCTTTGTGTGTTCATGTACCAATGCCGCTGGAATCTCCTTCTTTGGTAAGCGGTGGTTTTTTATCCTATCCTAATGTTCAATATATATATATATATATATAAGAATTGCTCATATTATGTGAACAGAGCAGAGTCTTTAATATGAAACTTCATTCATCAATTTTTGTTGTGCAGTAGTGGAGATAACTGGCTAATGAAAAAATTATACATTATAGAAATAACGATGATTTTGCCATTCAGGGTGCGAATTCTGAAACATCCCTTTATTAAAATGTGATATTGCCAAAGCCGAGAACTTTATCTTTAAAATCATACCTCATTTATGGAAACAGTTGGGTTTCAAGGAAGATAAATTGATCTTTGCAAGAATAATATATATGAAATAATATACAGGGTGCGGCAGAAAGAATGATCCATTTTAAATTGTGCGCTATAGCTTGACATGACTTCCTAGACAGTTCATGTCGGTACCAGTGTGTAGTGCAGTTGAAAGCATTGCCAGTCAGTATGGAGTGTTGGTTGAATTTACATTGTGCTTTTGTGATTGAAATGTTTTCAAATGTGGTGATAGTATGATATGAACGCAGCGTTCATTTCGGCAACAGTTTAACATCGGTCAGAATGATAAAGTTCCATCCTGGAAGACGATTAGGAGATGGGTCCAACAGTATAAAGCAACAGCATTTGCAGCACACAAGATGCCCCTTGGTAGGCCACGTACGGTTCACACCCTGGACAACATTGCACGAGTAACAGCTGCTTTAGAGCGTAGTCCAACACGATCTGTTCGTCGGCATTCGCAAGTCCTTAACATCTTAGACAGAAGTGTGCGACGGATGTTGCATCTGGATATGAAGTTCCATCCGTACAAGTTCCAAGTGGTGCAACAATTATCAAACAGTGGAGATGATCAACACTCAACCCGATTTCCTCGAGAATTTCATGATGTCGGACGAGGCTATGTGAACAAGCAGAACGTTAGGTACTGGGCACCTAGAAATTCCAATCAGATTCACAAAAAACCACTTCATAGTGAAAAAGTTACTGTGTGGTGTGGCATTTCTGTGCAGGGTGTTCTTGGTCCTTATTTTTTTCAAAATGATGCAGATCACTGTAACATCAGATCCATATGTTGTTATGTTGCAAGAGTTCGTAATGCAGGAAATGCGCAATAAAAATATCCATGTGCAGTTGTTGTGGTTCCAGCAGCATGGCGCAACAGCACATACAGCCAGAAGATCCATGACAGTCTTGCACGAAATGTTTCCACGGCATCTCGTTTCTCGCTTTGGTGATGTCTACTGGTCGGCCCGTTCACCTGATTTATTGGCATGTGATTATTATCTGTGGGGACTCCTGAAATCCAAAGTGTATGCAAACAGACCAAGAACTATTCAGGAATTGAAACACAAAATTCACACCAAAATCGAGGCAATAACAGGTGACACCCTCCCTAAAGTTATGGCGAACCTGCGTGTTCATGCCGAAGCTTGCATCGCCAACAATGGTGCACACCTGCAGGTCATAATTTACAAAAAGTGACATGTGTAATAAATTGTATGAAGTGTTCTTCCAAACAGTACACACTAATAATGTGTAAGTGTGTTTATTCATGATTAAATAATATGTGTAAACTGGGTCATTGTTTCCGCCACACCCTATATATGATTCCTCAGGCTTCCAAGACCATCTTTGTTAATGATTAACCGATTTTAGGGATATTCTGGAAGGTTAGACTATCAAATAAACAATACAACATACCCCAGATATCTAGTAATCATTAATATATATCACATCCTGTTTTGTACCCAATACACTGTAAGAATGAGATACAAACAATTAAGAAATAACTGAAGGCAATATTTGAAGAAATGTAACAGTTTTTGCAACTAAGTGAGTTAAGTAATTCAGTAGCCTTTGAATGAAATAAAGGTAGAAAGATTTTATTGATAATCAGAGCCTTTGTACTTTGGTATTTCATTTAAATGAAGAAGATACTAAAAAAGAAAGCTTTGGGAACATTTAATATTTTACGTACAAACTAACTTTTGTTTTATACAGCATATATATGCTGCTAGGACATTTCCACGAAAAAAAAAAAAAATCAGGAAATTTGCAAAAGTTACTAAACAAATCAATACTTCTGTAAAGCCCAAATAATTCTACATCAGCAATAGCTATATGCAACTATCTACAAACCATCTTGGTTCCCTCTGGTACTGTTGCATGAAGAAGTAAGCTGCTATTGCTCCATGAGTTTCCAACACAAGGCTGCCGCTGTGGACTCCGTGCTAAGGTATTTCGCCGCCTCTGTTGGACACCTCTAAGGGCCACTTAAACAATAAAACAAGTAGTATGCAAATATCTTTCTGAATTTTGCAGCCCAATAATATATGTATATTAAATCTTACATATCTTTTATAAAACTTCTAACATTTGTATCTTTGATTAGGTAACATGTAAATATTATCTTGAAGTGCTAGATAACATGTAACTATGATCTTGAACAGTCAGAACTTTTACCAAGCACTAATAAACTGCAAGAAATTAGAGTATGCAACTGGATTCACAAGCTTTTCTGGTACATTATCTCCCATATTTAGCCCCATTTCCTTTGTTTTTTCTCTGTTATTCTTCTTGGTTAGAAATATCCCCACCTTTCCCAGAATGAAAAATGAATTGTCCTTTAGTATCAGTTGCTCTCTGCCTCCCACTCAAAAGGTGACATCTTCTACAGCTGTTGAAAGATTTAAAATTGAAAATTTCTTAATTGTTCAATTATGATGAAGTTTTGTGTATCTGCACCATCCTGTCATAATCTGCATTACACCTTCCATTACTTATATTTATTTCATACTTTCTAATATAAAAGTTTCATAAACATGACTAATGTACAACATTTCTTAGTACTGATCAGTCATGATCCATTATAGTTGTTTAATTTGTTTGTGATCACCTGAGGAATACTGATAATATGCAACTCAGACAACATTACAAAACTTACTGTAGAATTGTAACCAAAGTAATAAAAGAATCTATATGTTTGGCCATAAACAATGAGATTAGTAGTTCAGATAATAAGATAAAAAGTGTTTGGAACATTATTAAAAGAGAAACAACTGTATCATCCCTTGAACATAAACCTATATCAATAAGAGTTAATGATAAACTTGTAAATGACCCCTCTAATGTAGGAAGTGTTTTCAATAACTACTTCTTAACAGTTGCTGAAAAAATAAAAGGAAAATATATTGGGAACATGGATGCTATAGCAATACTTAAATCCTTGTCACCAAAAACAGCACCTAAGTCTCTATTACCCACGAGTCAAAATGAAATTGAAAAAATGATTAAATCCCTCAAAAATAAAAAGTCATTTGGTTATGATGAGGTTTCAACCCATGTAGTGAAACAATGTAACACCAGCATTAGTAGAGTTATTAGTCATATTTGTAATAGTTCTTTTGAAGAGGTATCTTCCCTGACTCACTCAAGAAGTCAATAATCAAACCGCTTTATAAAAAGGGTGATACCTCAAAGATTGAGAATTACAGACTCATTTCACTTCTACCAGCATTTTCAAAAATATTTGAAAAAGCAATGCACATCTACAAAAGAATGACCTACTCAGTAAAGTACAGTTTGGTTTTAGACAAGGCATTTCAACACATTCAGCAATTTTTGCTTTTGTAAACAACATACTGGAATCAATGCATTGTCGCGTTCCCGGTTCTCTTAGAACTCCGAGAAACGCCTCTACAGTGGCTAGAGCTAACCCGGGTAATGCCGAGCGGCGCCAGAACCTTCGGGTTAGATAATTATTGAGCGGGAGGGGGGGAGGAGGTTAGGCAGACTAAGTCCCACAATGAACAGCCTCTAGTCACAACTATTATGCCTCCGAACAACTTGAGCTAACGTTAAGGCCGAAAGATAGAAATACCTGTACAATAGGTCAGCTTACTTTGTGAGTGGTGAGGAGCCGCCAGCCAGCCAGTCCAGTGGAGCGCACTACTTCCATGGGTGAGCGATCTCTGTCTGTACCCCTCCAGCGGTGGGCTTATATACATTACCCCGCGCGGACTGGGGTAAACATGCGTTAAAACAGTGATTGCCGTAAGTGGGTCGCCGGCTTAGCGCAATTCACTGGCTGGCTCGCGACAGCATAAATATTAAATTCCCTAGGTATATTCTGTGATCTTGCTAAGGCTTCTGACTGTGTTGATCATGAGATTCTACTAGATAAATTAGACCACTATGGAGTTAGTGGTAAGCCAGGACTTTGGTTTAAATCATACCTGGAAAATAGAAAGCAATGTGTATCACTGAAAGATGATAATACAGGAGATGTTATAAACTCAGAATGGGGTATAGTTAAATGTGGTGTGCCTCAGGGTTCAATTCTTGGCCCTCTGCTGTTCTTAATCTATATAAATGATCTCCCACATATACTAGGTGATAATGAACACATGGTGCTCTTTGCAGATGATACTAGCATATCCTTGAAAGACCCATCAGCAGAAAACCTTGAAAACACAGCAAATGATGCTATAAAGAAAATTAACAGGTGGTTTAATGCCAACAAACTAATACTTAATATAGAAAAGACACAGTTACTTCAGTTTGTTACAAAAAATAAAACAAAGGACAGCTGCAATGTGATATCAGAAGGAAAAACAATCAATGAAAGCAGTTTCACAAAATTCCTGGGTGTATGTATAGATAACAAATTGAACTGGAAACAGCATATTCAACAACTACTTAAAAAACTGAATTCTGCAACATTTTCACTTAGGGTAATATCTAGAATAGCTAATATAGAAACCAGAAAGTTAGTATATTTTGCATATTTTCATTCCCTGCTCACTTATGGCATCTCATTCTGGGGAAACTCGTCACAAGCACAGAGGGTATTTAAATTGTAAAAGCGTGCTATAAGAACAATTTGTGGAGCAAGCCCACAGACGTCGTGCAGAAATCTATTTAAAAACCTGGGTGTACTAACAATGCCAGCACAGTATGTATACTCCGTACTATCATTTGCAGTGGAAAATCCTGAACACTTCAATCTTAATGCTGACATACATAATCATAATACTAGGAATAAATATAATATTCACAAGGATTACAAATCACTGTCAATTGTACAGAAAGGGTTAACATTTACTGGAGCTTCCTTATTCAATGTCTTACCAACAGAAATTAAATGTTATCTACATAAACCCAACTACTTTAAGTCCAAACTGAAAGAGTTTCTGCTTCAGAACCCATTTTACTCTGTGAAAGAATTTTCTTCTTGGAATTTGGTAACTAAGAATGACTGATAAAATAGTATATATGGTGTATGGAAGAGGAAGGTGACAAAGTTGTCCACAATTACTAAAATGATATATGGTTTTTCTTTCTGTTGAAACTTTTGACAAATGAAGTAATTACACTGTTTATAACATTTCACTCATATATAGTAACTAACATGGGATAGCATGCACTCAAAAACTGCTGTGAAAAATTATGATACTAACAGGTTTTTAAGTAATTGACTGCTTATGAGTTGTTGGTAATATAATTGATATTGTTAATAGGCGTGTAAACTGTTCCATATAAATAGCAACTAACATGATATAATATGTAGTCACAAATTACAGTGAAACTTATCATGGTAACTGGTTGGTAAGAAAATAACTGGTTGTTAGATGCTGGTAACAAGTGTATACACTGTTCCACATAATAAGTATTAATTAACTCGGGATTGTATTTGTAGATTACAGGAGATATTGGTTATACTAATGGGTTGTAGCTAACTTGTTGTCAATATATAATAATATTATCAATTATATAGTAATACTGACATTAGTAATAAGTGTATGTACTGTTCCACATTCCCGAGATTATTCTCACAAGGGATCAAAGTGAACATATCTATCTATCTATCTATCTATCTATCTATTTATCTATCTATCTAAACCTGGACATCAAATTGTAATTTTCCTTATTAACCAGTACAATCTCCATGTATATGTTTAGATTTTTTCTTTTGTAGATAGATTTTAAGTCACAATTTACTTATAATGTATCAACAGCTGTCCCAGAAGGACAGTGTATAGATGCTGTTTTTTTCTTTTCTTTATTTATAGGATAACCAACTTCCTTGTAGGTCCCAGTGATTATTGCCAGTGAATGTAGAGGAGAACAGCAATAACTATAGTTTTACACTGTGATTGTATTAGTTTTATGTTTTATTTACTATGGACCTGAATTTTAATATATAATCTTCATCATCATTATCAGTCATGACCTCTTAAGTTCAGATAGAACTTGGGCAGTTATCTGCTAGATAGCTGTAGTGTAAGACTTTGTCCCATTTATTCAGATAATCTCTTGGGCTATACTTCAAAACTGTTTTTGTCCACCTTTTCTTTGAATAACATGGCCCGCCCTGTGCTACTTCAAGGAGGCTGTCTGCTCCAAGATGTCTGTGACCTCTTTAATTGATTCAATGTCAGTTGTTCTCTTCATGTATTTTCTAATGAAACCTTGAATTGATCTTTCATTTGCAGTTTTCCTTCTGTAAATTCATTCAGTCTCAAAGCTGTAAGTCAGCATGGGAATATGCACAGGCTGTACATAATTTTCTTTGGATTTGTGGTTATGACTCCCACAGTGACAGATCTACAAATCCACCCCTCCACCCCTTTTTCCAGATCCAGCACTGGCCTCCCAAAACTTGCCATCCATGCAATGGAGACTTTTTTGTCTTAAATCTCCTCTCATATTTATGAGAGGGTCGACCTATGTACTCACTGCCATTTTCTAAAGATATATTTATTATTTATTTGTATATTCCCCACTGTGGTACATTTGTTAGATATTTGAAAGATTCATGCTTTACACACAAGGTTTGGAGCTCATCAATGTTGCCAGGCCCGCCGCTAGCTGTTTGAGCGCCCGTGTGCAAACCGATTATGCCCCCCCCCCCCCCCTGTCTAACTTCAGCCAGTGGTGGATCAAGAAATTTCCGAATCGGGTCAAAAAACTGTGAGATTGATACCCCTTCGAACATTATTTGCTGCCCCCATTGTTGCCATTCTGAGTGTCACCGGCTGCCCGAAGCAGCTGTTGAGCTAAAAAAAAAGTTCGCCGCTACATAATACGTTGCAAATTTAATCGCGGCGACAATGGAGGTGGCAACTATCGTGGGGCGGCGACTGTCGATCACTCGTTTTGCCGCCCCCCTCGACGTGCCGCCCACATGCGGTGCACGCCTTGCACGCCCGCTTACAGCGGCCCTGAATGTTGCTGACCAAAAGTGCAACATCATTGGCTAATCTCAAGTTATTATATCTTTTGCAATTGATCCTAATTCCTTTTTCTGCCCATATTAGCTTTGACATTGCCATCTCCAGGACAGATGAAAATAATTTTGGAGATATAGAATCATCTTGCTTAACACCTCTTCCAATGTTGGTTCCCTGACACTGACAAAGGCTGACGAGGTGTCATAGATGTCATGGAACTTTCTGGTATAGCCTAGGTCTATGCCATGTTCAGCTAAGGCTTGCAGTACACTCTTGTGAATTACTGTATCAAATGCTTTTATTAAATTCACGAAAGCTATGTGAAGAGGACTCTCATATTCCATTACTCAGTTAATTAGTTTTTATAGTTTAAGAATATGGTTGACTGTGCTAAAACTGCTATGGAACCCAGCTTGTTTGATGGGTTGAGATGAATGAAGGATTTAGGTTAAGAAGATCTTTGTACAGAGTTTCTGAATAATAGGCAGCAAATATTTAGGGCAGCAGTTTTTGAAGTTGTGAATCTTCATTTGTGGTGTAGAAAATAATATTTGTTGGCTTTATTCACTGTCAATAGGACTGATGCACTGTGTAGGCAGGAATAGAAGACTTTAGCCAAGAGATTGACAGTTTCCTCACCAATTAGCTTCAGAATATATCAACACAGAGATCAAGACTGTCAGGGGGCCATTCCTTTTGCTTTGCTATCTATACCTTACCTGACTCAGAGGGAAGTATACATGGCACTTTCAATACATTAGAGAGGTCAAAGAATATTGGTAATTCAACTAAACTGCCATATCGGTTAGTATAAAAACTTCTGATTAAAGCTAAAATATTCTTTTCCTCAGGAATTCTGCCATTGCTTGAAGATTCGCCAGGAAAATCTATGATTATATATAAATTCTATCATTGTTTCCATCAATTGCTCTTCCCACTGACCATAGATCATTTTGGATATTTATCTATGGTTGGGTATCAGCTCTGAATCACTGCCCTTACCTTTCCTCTGTTTGAATTCATTCCCACCATTTTCCTGGCCAACAATTTTTCTGGGGGACAGTCTCCAACATCACCCACCTCCCATAATGTTCTCCTGTTGATAAAGGGCTAGTCCCAAAAATTTCTTTCAGTTGTGTTTTTGTCTTTTCTGTGTGTTTGCGCCCAACATCCATCATCTAAATGTAAGTGGTGGCTCATTTCCCCATCACAATCTAATTCCTATTCTTTAAAATGTTTTGAATAGTTTACTGGTATCAGCTCATAAGCGACAGGCAAGTATTGGAAGCTTCAAAATCCTTAATGAAGAAAGCAGGTCATCTTTCGTGACTTGACAATTCACAAACTCTCTAAGTTATCTTCCATAAGGTAAAGTTGCTTGCCTGTTCAAATTCTATTTTCTGATTCTACATAGTTTAATTTTTTTTATAATACTATGTTCCTCGATCTGTGACCACGAAGAAAATCGACATGGCGTATGCTTAAGTAAATACTGACTAGCAAGTGAAAAAAGCTATGGTTTTATAGGTTCGGCAACAATTCCCAATTTAAAATTTGCTCCGATCTTACTGAAATTTTGTATGTTTTAGACCATTTCATTTGGAACATTTTATGTCATAAATTTTCCCTAAAATATTTTATTAATTTCCATTTAACTTTTAAAATACTCTGTTTTCCTCAAAGATTTGTATCAATGGTTTTCTTAAAATTTTCTTTTATTTAGTGTATGTTGCTGCTTCTTAACTGTTGTAATTTTTGTGTAATCTTTCATTAATCAAAATTGCATTTTACTTTTATTCTCCTGTGACTTCAAGCAAAAGTTTAGAAATTCAACAGCCCACCAACTAATTTTTATTTTAAGCTATACTTTACACGTCTTACTTAAGAAAATTTACTACATTCTTTGATCGCTCTTTTATTCCTCACCAATCCTTCTATTAAATTTTCATTTCTAGCCCTGATGTCATCTTTTGAAGGGGGGAATTTAAAACAATATCTAATAATCAGAATCTAGAATGCTTGCTTTTCTCCCATAAATTTTAAACTTTGCAATAAAGTTAACACATTCTTATTCCTTGGTTTTATTCTCAATTTTCTTTACCTTATTCTGCTCTTCTACCTGTTTTCTTAAGGATTGATATTTTATTTGTATTACTAAAAAGCTTACTTAGAATTCAACCAATTGCTCCAATTTTATTCGGAATGCTGACAACAAACTGTGATATTAAAATTTGGAATAACTCTTTTCATCAATTTATAATTTTAGATTTAATGTATTTTCCTTTGTGTCCACTGTCTATAAAGATATGACTCCTGCGCTGCTATGTGT
The DNA here is from genome assembly GCA_031002005.1 of Vandiemenella viatica. NCBI lineage: Eukaryota > Metazoa > Arthropoda > Insecta > Orthoptera > Morabidae > Vandiemenella > Vandiemenella viatica. The sequence continues at coordinate 225,561,761 of CM061919.1, read as the reverse complement.
TCTCTGTCTCCTGTATGGCGTTGAAACGTGGACATTAACAGAAACTATCAGTAAAAGGCTAGAAGCTTTTGAAATGTGGTTATATCGAAGAATGTTGAGAATACCATGGACAGACCACACCACAAATGCTGAAGTGCTCCACAAAAAGAAAAAAGACATGGAAATACTGACCAATTTACTGTACAAAAGCTTCAGTACCTTGGCCACATCATGAGGAATAATAGCCATTATGAACTCTGCAATCTGTTCTCCAGGGGGAAATACGAGGAAAGAGAAATGCTGGTAGAAGAAGAACTTCTTGGTTAAAAAATCTAAGAATATGGACCTGCAAGACAACTATGGAGTTAATCAGAGCATTAACCAGCAGAGATGAGACAGCCAAGATGGTTGCCGACATTCAGAATGGATTGGGACCAGAAGAAGAAGTCCACTAACTGAGCACATGACGAAATACAACTTGAATTTGAAGTATCTCTCTTGGTAAAATTCTTACCCTATACAAATTACACCTCAAAATGACTATAATTTTAAGCTATAAGTGAACACGGAAGGAACAAATGGCATTAACATAGAATTTCAACTTTTAGATTTTTCTGTTTCTTTATGAAAATGTTTAGAATTTGATCTGAAAAGATTCTATTACTAAGAAAATGCTTATGAAAGTTATTTACTGTAGAGATGCTAAAGGATACCACCCCCCATTTTTCTAAACAGTTTTGGTGAGCTTGTAGATATATTACATGCTCTTCCAAATTCCACTTATTCTGCAAATTTAATAGCTAAAATGAATTGGATTTTAGTGTAAAAAAAGGGGGGGGGGGGAGGGGGGAGGGAATAGTATTCCCTGTTTATATATTGTGAAAGAGTTCCTCAATTCACTCTTCATTCATACTACAAAAACAACAAAAAATTCTGCTTCTTTAATTGAAAAATAACATAAAAATTGAAATTACAAATACAAAATCCCTAAATTCTGATACCCGCTTCAAAAGTCTTATCATTCACATATTGAAATAAAAAAATATAAATCATGGATGAATAAATACTAACATGTATAGATGTGTGAAAATTGTTAAAAAATGCTTAAAATGTAAGTAAATGTTAATAAATACTGAAAAATTAACAGGTCAAGATTGTTTACCCATTTCTGGCTTGAAAACTGTGGCCCATTGTCTGTAAGTATAGTTTCAGTTTTTCTGATATTGGGTATGAAATGATTGGCGATTATAGAGTAAATAGTGTCAGTGATTGCCTTTTTAATAAGGTATAATTTTAAAAAAATTAGAAAATACATTCATAATAACACAAATTTTGTACCACTCCAGCCCGATCTAGGAAGAGATCCAAAAAAGTCCAAAGCAATAACTTTGGAGAGGTTTGGTTGGCATAATGTTTTGCATTTCCCCTACTCTTTTGATATTATCTATTTTATTTGGCTGAAGCATCATGCAAACTGAGATGATTTTTTTTTTTTTTTTTTTGCTGTCGACAGTCTTTTGAACGGTTTGATGAATCCTCCATCCCTTCCTATCCTGTGCTAACCTCTTCATCTCTACATACACCTTACAACCCACATCATCAGTTATCTGCTTCATATATTCTAATCTCTGTCTTTCTCTGCAGTTCTTACCTTTGATTATACAGGGCCTAAAACAAAATTGGATTTTTTTGTGTCTCTGCATTTAAAAACTAATGAACAGATTTCAATGAAACTTCACATGGTGATAACTTACACGATTATTTTTATGCCAATAAGTTGCACAGATGCTTAAGAAAATGTAAAAAAATCCATGAATTTAATTAAATGTGGCCACCCTCGTCTGAGTCTATCTCCCTATTTTTGCACAGTTTGGCATCACAGCACAAGCACGACATCACAGGAAAATGAAGCGTTTCTCTCGACTCCTCTATATTAAAGACAATTCGTTTCATAATGTCAAGTTGCAAAACATACATGGCAGATCCGTGCCTTAGCTCCACGCATTGAAGTGTCTGATTGGCTGGATATTTCAACCAATGCCATTTACAGCCGATTCCTTTTCTAACTTCATGTTATTGAACCTAATTAAAATGTTCGGAAAGTAACTTATAGGATTGGTTTAAAGCGTAGAAAAGAATACAGAGGATGATACATTTTATTCAGATTTATTGCCTATATGCTAAAGAAACATTTATTCTCATTTTTTGGGTCAAGTTCTTTACTTATTTCTGCTTTTCGTATCATCCATAAAATGGACCGACCAAAGGATAGGGAAGTCACGAATTGTTGAAATGCAAGCTAAAAAGGCTATTACGTGAAAATTCTCGAAGCCAGCAAGTTTCAGTGATGTGTGGACAGGAAGTTGCATATAGGTAGGTATTTTTACAGGCAGGATAAGTAAACTCAGAGAGCAAGCGACGTCGTCTAGTGGCAATGGTTCTGGACTATCAGACAATTGCTGATTTGAAACTATGTGGAGGGGATTTTTTTCCGTTTTCAAACTATTCCAACATACCCATTGCTTATGTATAAAATGTTATATTTCTGTATAAAAAAATCAGAATAAAATTAACACATAAGACAAAAAAATCTTGCTGAATAAAATATTGTTTATGTAAACCAAAGTGTTTAATCAAAAGCACCAAGTTATAAAAGAAACATATCTTAAATTCACTCCTCATAACTAACTATTTCGAGCACATTTATCTCTGGAATTATTGCCTATTAGTGACTATTTTTAAAATAATAATAATAATAATAAAAAAAACGCCTAAGCAGATCTTGCGGGTTGCAGCAAGTAACTGTTTTTTTAATTACATTTTATTTTTAAACATACACATTCCTGCAAAAAAATTACGAGAATAACCTGGAAGAATTAAGTATCCTTGTAAGCACCTTAGAATTTTGGCAAATTCTAGTTTTGCTTAGGCGGGACTTAGAAATTTCGAGATGTGCAGTTTTCAACTTTAAGTAATTTCCCTGAAATCTTGCTCATAGTAACAACTTGCCATATAAATCATTTTAAAGTGTAATCATCATATCGGGAAACGTTTGGTTTAAGAGATATTTAGGTTTGTTCATGTTTTGAAGCACGCGATCGTAAAAGTAGAAATTCTAAGATTTACAATATCTTTAAATCGCGTAAAGCTACAACCGAACTTTTATCACCAGCTGTAGTCAGCACTATCTCCGATATTTTGGCAATAAAATTAAGTAATTCGGCCAAGTCTAATTAGTGATTTTAATTAAGAGAAAAAAATAAGCTTTTTTATTAAAAGAGATATCAATTTAAATTTTACATCAGTGGATAGCCCTAATTAAGACGAGTTCATACATATATGGGTTTTCATAAAAAGTTTAAGCATTTGTCCGGTAATTAAGTTTTTGTAAAATAGATTGTCGCGGATTGTTGTGCAAGCGCGTAAAATTCTAGAACACTTAGGGATTTTACCCAAATTTGAATGTATCACTACGCGGAGTCTTAAACAGCTAAAACTTTAAAATTAATTACTCTAAATTTCTCACGGGACTGCCGCTGGACTTCTAGTAGATAAGTCCAGATACTGTCAAAGTTTAAACATTTTTAATAGTCGGGATCGTCAAATAAATTACACATACTTTGAGCGGAAGCAAAAAGATGTGGTACAGTTGCTGACGTCACTAGTTCTAGACGTTTCTATAAAAAAGACCCTGCCGTCACTATGGTCTGTTCCTGTCCGCGGTCTGTTCCTGCCTGTGGTCTGTTCCTGCCGGTCGTCTGTTCCCGTCCGCGGTCTGTTCCTGTCGGTAGTCTGTTTCGGTCTGTCTTTCGTCGCGCTGGTTGTAACTCGCCATGCTGGCTAGTTCAACCATGTTGGGTCGTGTCGTGGTATATCGTAACTTCAATGACTGTTAAGAACTTGTAAATTTAATAAAGGGGTTTCGGTCGGTTAGATTTCTCTCCACAATCTGCAAACCTTTGGAACGAGTGTTCGATTTGCCTAATCAACTTTGAGAATGCTGTTTTGAACTTTTGATTTCATTTAAATAAACTTGAAGAATTTTTGGGAAAGTGAACTGTTTTATTTCCGTAGTTATTGAATCACCTTTTCAATATTTGAGGTCATCAAATATTGTGGCGACCTGAAGCATTCTAGTTGAATATCCAGGCAACATGGTCAAATCAATTCAAAATTATTTAGTGAGTTTTAAAGAGAACTGTGAGTCTACAAGAGTGTAAGTTAAGGCACTTAGGCGATACTCAACCCCGGTATCGGTCTGGTTCCTTACATCCTAAACATCAATTTACAATGATAAGTTTGAGGAAACATTCTAATCTGTAACAGGAATAACCTCTCCCTTCACTGGTAAAAGGATAATTTTAGATGAGGCACACATATTAAGAAATTATGATTGAATGATGCATTTTTAATTTCGGCCAGGTTTAGTTTTAAAATAATCTTGTCCCATCTGGGAGTATTGCAGAAGGAATTACTAACAGCAGAAGCATGTATTTATAATCAACTAGAATTTTTAATGGATGAAACAGGTATTGTGAAAATTAAGTATACAATAATATTAATTTTGATGTGGACTCACTCTCAAGTACGGTAAACTTATAAAAGCGCCTAAAACCATAATCGAACATAATAAACCAAAACCAAGATTTTCCAAATAATAAATTCAATATACCTGATGGTTTCCTTATGAGATAAGGTGGAAGGCAGAGCAGTTATGCGATGGTATAAATTGATTGTAAGAAATTATCTTCTAGTGTCGTTTCAAAAGTAGTATCAGTGTGCAGTCGTCTCAAATACTACGTCGGTGATGTCTAATAACAATCGTGTTAATGCCTGTTTTTGCTTTTTGACATGAAATTCTAATGATTTTCAAGGTCCAACATGGTAAATAGGTGAAAACAATAAAAATACATCTCCTCCATTTTTGCTTAGAGATAATATTTGGAAACAATTCTCAGTGGTCACTCGCAACATTATGCATCTACAAAGTTCTACAGACTTTAACCAATGAATTAAAAGTCTTAATGTTCCATATTGATGAGCTTATCTTCACTGAAAATACATTTCTAACATGAATCAATCAACGAGAAACAGTTCTCATTCCAATATGACAGTTTCTACACAACTAACATCACTGTCTATAATCATCTGAACCAATCCTCCATCTCATTCTGTGTTGACCTACTATATTCCCATCATTGTACAAAATAGAACCTACCTTTTCAGATTATTATATTATATTATATTCTAAAATTCCATCTTTGAAATCTTCTATCCAGTAACAAGTTAATTAATTCGAGAAGTCTTAAAATGTGCTCTACATCCTGTCTTTATCAAGCCACTGTTGCAACCATTATTTATACAGTAGTATAAGCATTTAAATTTATCATACTTAACAATTTCTCTTTTTGAAATAAATGGGAAGGAATTTGGCGATGAAGTTTTGAAGGAATCATTTCCATTTCGCAAGGAGTGATTTGGAGAAACCATGGGCAACCCAAATCTGGATGGCTGGGCGAGGATTAGAATCCGCCCGATATGAGGCCACAGTATTACCGCTCTTTCTTCATACTCAGTATTAAATTGCAGACATATGTCCATAAATGACTAGGAGCAAAGGTCAATAGTCATATTCATTGGATCTATCTCTATACTACCTCATTCCAGTTACTTGTTCATATATATATAGATAGATACTAGCTGTTAAACGTGACTTTGCACGTGTGGATTAGAATTTCATTGCTAGATTTGGATATAGAAAGATGTTAGTAACGTAAGCTTTGACCAAAACAACACCGAGTTGGCATAATATCACACCAAAGGAATCACTATATCATTCTACTGTAAAACCTGACTCATGAAGAGAATCAATTTTCAACATATTTAAAAACAGAAAAACCAACGGAGGTGTAGGGATGTGGGGAAGGGGGAGAGTTAACTGAGGGCATCTTTATTTCAGCTTGGTCTTTTCCTCCTTCTTCAGCGTGAGCAACAGATTATTAAGTTCTAATAACTTTAACTGCTCGTGTTCTCCTAGAGCTATACCTTAGACAAGTTTTTTGCCCACAAGGCATGTCAAAAAAGAAGTCAAAATAAACTGGTACCAGAAACATTTAGGCGGACACTAAGTAAAAAAAAAAGTAAAGCTTATGGCATTGTTGGCTGGGAGATCCCAAAGGATTGTTTGGCTGCTGTGTGAAAGAGTTTTGATTAGTCACGCATGTGCTTCTGCCATGGCTGCCCTACACGGATAATCCAACCGGGGAAAGGGGACCTACAGCTTTACGTGGAATCCGAACCATGGAGAGTCCTAGCGTGCTTCTATGAACAAAACAAAGCTGTGCCAGAGGTGAAGGTCAGTTTTAGGGATCTTAAATATTCAGGCTGAAACCGGGATTCGAACCAGGGACCTTCCGTTTCTCAGTCATGCGCCTTAACCAACTGAGCCCCCCGACTGCTCAGACACAAAGTAATAGTACAGTGCAGAGCAAATCGACATCTGTATTAAATACTGAGTTGTGTATCTAAATGAAAGTTATTAACAAATCATACACTAACAGACTGCACCTGCAGCATAGCTTGAGCAACCGACATAACATTATAGTCTAACACACGCACCAATCTGTCAGTCACCATTTGATAAGTTTTCAAAATTTCGTGACTAAAAATGTCATTAATACAAAAAAAAAAGAGTCCTGTGTCTTTCCTATAGTATTTCCTTGTTAAATTCCATTAATATCGGTATATTCATATAGTTGTCTAAACATAACAAAAGACTGAGACTTACTTCCGCATTTATAATATTATTACTGCAGATCACACACACGCCAACCGTGAGAGAAACAACATCTGAGAGATCAATGTAGCATACAAATTTTTACATCTATAACATTGTTAGACCACGTACGATTTGTCATGCATTGCACCCCTAAACTTGTGGGATCTACAGTTTAAGATGGAATCTGAACAATTGAACATCCAGGCGTGCTCAAACAATCAAAAACAATTCTTTAAAATATTTCCTTCCACCAGGATTTGAACCAAAGACAACACTCCAAACATTAGTTAGCAAGCACATTAAACACTAAGCTACCAGACCACTATACTGGAACATACTACAGAGACGTACACATCCTATGCGTCTCTCTACGGCCGTTCAGTAATTCTCAAAATTACATGAAAGTATGTATTATTTATACAGAAAAAAGTATCCCCTGTCCTTCCTAATGGCAAATAATACGAGTTAGATTGGATAAAATATTAGTGCATTTCATTTTCAAAGTAATTTTTCAATGTTTATTCAAGTTAGAAAGCAGTTTTACAGTTTTCAAGATAGTATTTTCAATATTTTTAATTTCAACATTCTTCGGCATTCGCCTGGAGTGCGAAAGTCCATATCTAAATTATTTATTTTTGGCTAAATGATTAAAGTTAGGATATTTTTAATAATAACTAAAGTTAACATTTATTTAAAGATCTAGCGATTTGTAAAGTTTCAAAGAAATAGAATTATTTTTATAGTCGAGGTCAAATTAGATGATGAAACCTTCAGATATGAGATGAGAAACTGATCAGTTATTGGAGAGATTCTCATGAAAAGTGCAGCCGCTAGGTTTTCTCATGCTCCGTGAGTACCAGAACTTTCCTGGTTAGTAGCCACAGCGGTTGGGCCTCAGTCGTACGGAAGCAGTCTGCGCGATAACATGTAGCTTAGTAGGCCGGAAAGTTTTATATCTGGCACATCAGTGAAAGTTTTATTTTGGAATGATGCCTCTTCTTTTATTCAAGTTAACCATTATGACATGTTAAAATAGTATTTCTCCAAGTGAGGCCTCAGGATTATTTGATTTTACTAAGTTGTTGAACAATGGGAGCGTGTGATTCTCTTTCGTTAAATTACTACAACTAGGGGTTTGAACTATTGGGGTGTGGTCTGGCTTGACCGGTTAATCGAACTTGTAAAACATTACTTTGGAAAAGTCGTCTGATTGCCTATACAGTTTTTGGCTTTGTAAAATTTTGAAGAATACAATTTTTTAAATGGCAATGAACTATTTATCATTATTGAACTTTACCTTTTCATAGTTTTCTGGTTAAAAACCTATGTGGCGGCCGTATTATTCTATTTAAGCCAAAACTGTTACATCCAAGGCTACACACGGTCAGAGTTAAGACAACAGTTTATGCTCCACCCCAAGCATAAGCTTTTCGTCTTACAATTTACCACTTGGAATGAAACAAACAGACAGACAGAGAGAGAGAATTACTTTCACATTTATAATTTTAGTATAGATATTTCCCGTTATCAGTCTATTGACTGGTTGGATGCAATTCTCCATTCCTTCATATCTTGCGCTAACATCTTCATCTCAACATATCGCTTGCAACCTACATCTTCAATTACCTGCTTCATATATTCTAATCTTTGTATACCTCTACAGTTTTTTCCTTCGACCATTCCCTTCACTAACAAATTAACCAGTTCCACATGTCTTCATATGTGTCCCACAATTCTGCCTCTTCTTTCTGTAAGACTCTTCCACAAGCTTCTTTTCACACCCATCATTTCTCCCCCATCACTTTTATTTTGCACTTTATCTGGCCACTTAATTTTCAGCAACCTTCTATAGGACTGCATTTCAAATGCTTCAATTTTCCATCTTTCCAATTTTGCTTCGCTGCCATAAAGTGCTTTGCTCTAAACACGGAATTTTAAAAACTTCATTCTGAACCTTAAGATCAATATTTTAAAGTAAAGGATTTCTCTTTTTCATGAAAGTTCTATTCTCTAGTACTATTATGCTTCTGACAGTATTCCTGTTTTGGCCATCAGTTGTAATAATACTTCCTAAGTAGCACAAGTCATTTAATTCTGCTACCACATCAGATCATTCTTGTTTATGTTTAATCCGCTACTACTGCTACCATTTATACTACATTTCATCATTTTTGTCTTGCTTTGATTTCTATTTAGTCCATAATCTTCCTTGCAAAAGGAACCGACGAATCGCGTACAAGGAAATAACCACAATTTTAAGGAACGCTGCAAAAATGATGCAAACATATGACATATGTCAGTAAATAACAAAATGAAGGAATGTAAGGTTACTAATTTGGTAGCCATAACAACGAAACAAAAATGATTCCAGAAATAAATAAATAATAAATAAGAAATGCGTAGTAAGAAATAAAACTTGTAAAATCGCAGTCAAAAAGCTAACTCCACCTGTTTGGTGAAAAGAGCTTCGAGTATATTGGCAGATGGTTAATTTAATCTGTTCAATTGATCATTCATAAATGACGAGAAGTCCGTCTCTCTTGATTATTTATGAAACCAAAAATAATTTTATTATTAAAGCTATACAGGAATATCAGTTACCATCAGCCAGTAGGATACTGTAATGAAAGGGCGACATGTGTAAACAAGATTTTCATGTGATGAATGTTGATATATATAGTATTAAGAATAAAGTAGGATCATATATGAAATAATAAAAGGAAAACCCTTATATTGATTTGGAAACAGTTTATGACATATTTACAGTAAGCTAACATTTTTAAGTTAATTTACACAAAGCATATATTTCCACGAACGATATATATGAAATGGATTGCATACAAGAGCATGTACAGGCAAGTAGTATAAGCTTTTTATTACATAAATGTATGGAATTGTAAATACAAATACACTGGAATGTGTGAACTGATATCACATGTTGTGTTACGTACTATTATTGCTGCCATATTGTTGGCTCTGGTTCAGAGGTTTAGTCATCTTATGAAACCGCACTCGAGTTATAAATAGGTTTATTTACACTATAGTTAAGTGACTGAACAGCTATGTCCATTTTTGCTTTGAACTTAACAAATACTGGCCATTGCAGACGAGACTTGTAGTGGACATCTAAAGACGTTATAAGCACTGCGTCAGAGTATCGGTATGACGTCTCTAGACTTCATCCACAGTGAAAGAGTTAATCAGACTACCTAAACTAAAAAATATATGCATGCACAAATCCTCCAATGCTTCTAATCCACCCTACGTATCATTCCCTTGCAACAGGCATCGTGTCAAAATGTGCAGTGTGCATCGACCACAACCTATTGTAACCTAACTACTGGCAAACCTACCTCATCATAGGCCATGCAACCTGTTCCACATCCCATATCATATACCAGCTCTCCTGCCTCCATTGTCAAAGTTCTTACATTGGCCTCACCTCGAACACATTATCCATCAGGATGAATGGTCACAGGTGAACAGTTTACTTCCAAAATCTCCCTGTTGCTCATTATGCCAGCATTCACAAAACTTGGGAATTTGATAACTGTTTCAAAGTCAGAGCCATTAGAGTACTTCCAAATACCACTTCACAATCTGAACTCCATACGTGGAAATTGGCCATACAGCCCCCAGGATGTTATCTTAGATAATAAATGCCTTCCTCACCAAGTTAAACTCGTCACTTGCCAGTATGTTTGATTTACATGTACATAGACCTTGCTTCAATATTTTTTAATGATTTGATGATTATTATTATTATTAACTTATTTTGTCATTATATTTCAAAAAATGTATAAAAAAAATTTCACATCTTTGAAATGTCCCCTTTTCTTATCTTGATCTATTTCTTGCAATTAATATTTCCAATGATATAAATGTTACTCTTCCTGCCACCTCCAATGTCCAATTACATTCTGCATGTGACTTTGTTGACTGTAGGTGCTTACCTGAGGTCAACCATTTATGCCTATTTTCTTGAAAAAAGGTTTTTCCTGAAATATTGCGTTTTTATGTTTGTGAATTAATTTTGGTTGCAGCTACACTTCTCCCTTCAATTTTGGTAAAAATGGGGTATAATTTATCTTTCCTTTCCATAAGTATTGAAGAGTAATGTTACTTGTAATTCTGGTTATGAAAGAAAATCCAAACGTCTACCATACACGCATTTATAAAATGCACATATATAAATCACTTATGCATCTCTTTTCACATCAAGTGTGCAAATTTACAGCAGTATGCTTTGACAGTTACTATTCCCTACATAACTTATGTTACTCCCTTATAGTTTAGCTATCCATGGCACATATCTGTTTGAAAAAAGAATCCCTCTTCAAATACTTACAAACTATCTCTCCAAAGCTCTTGCATGACCTACTTTTCACATCATATCCTTCTTTGTTGTCAGATTGTATTATTTTTCCTTTCTAATTATCATCATAACTACCATATTTACCTGGATGTGTTCGTCGAACATTTGCAGTGACTTTTGCAGAAGCAGTTGAAGCAAGTGTACATGGTGTCACATGGACTGCATTAGTATGGGCACTATAACATGGCACACCATTAGTTGAGCAATGGTGACTTCGTGCTGGCAAGTGGACATTTCTTGTGGTTGCACAAGTCCTGCAGTGTGGATACCTGAAATAACAATCAATAAATATTTGGTAATTAAGAATTTGGTGCTGTTGAAGCAATAGTACAAATTAAGTTCACTTCATGACAGCATTGAAATAACACAAATATTTATTACAGCATACGGTTAATGAATTACAGCAAATGAAGGGCAAGTGAGAAGTACCGGACACCATCTTCGTACTTGAGGCATATAAGGGATTTTTGCAGAATTTTTTTTGTATTGATGCCTGAAGGATCTCAATAGAGAGGTTAACACCTAAGGGTTCTCACTCAAGCACCAATCAGAATGCAAATTTTTTATCTACAATTCAGATTTCAGAAACCTGTGGTTTTGCACCATAATTAATCTGTCCCCTTCACAGTTCAATCCCTAAAGATATGAAGGATGAAAGAATACATATTGCCATTAGTATTTCCCTAATCTAACCACTTCTGTCATTCTGATGTAAATATGTTGACTGAAAAATACTTCTCTGCTGCCTTAAATGAAGAAAATTTAAATAGAAAGTACATTATATGTCTGCCAGACAATCCCTGCTCAGACTATGCATCTTGTCTGTGAAACTTCAAGGGTTGTGGTAAAGATTGGAGTTAAAGAAAAATGCAGTTGTCTACTATTAAGCGGATCTACAGGTACAAAATATGCTGGATGAATGATACCACTTAGAAGTGGAACTGCTTTTTGTTGCTAGAGAAATTAACATAAAAACAAATGGAGCCTGAAATGAGAACATTAAGAAGACAAAAAGATTCAACAATGTAATTGCCACTGACGTTCCTTATGACTGTGGTCGATAGATTATCCCAGAAATCTCAAATGACATGATTATCTGCAAGGATCAGAATTATGGGTTTCAGGAAACTATTACTGAAAGTACTGGAATCTTGATCATCTGCAGAGGATGACTGCAAGTAAGTGCAAATGCCAATGGAAAGAGTAGGCTTATTGATTTTTCTGTATTTGTCTAGTGTTATTGGTGATATCACAACTGCACAAGCTATCTAAAACCCACGTTATGTTTACAAAAGAGAATGAATAAAAGAGCATTGCCTACCACAGATGGTAGTGGACACAAAAAACATGGTGACACATGGACACATTCAATTTTTTAATGTTAATAAAATGTTATTAATAAGGCCACCGCAAGGTTTGAACCTCAAGCACTACCTTGTGCTCCAGTGCCGGATGTTGAAGCCAGAAGAGAAACAGTTGGACCCATGGCAGTATCCAAGGGGTGACGGATAAATTGGCCATCTACTAATGACGAAAAATATCTGTCCATATACAGAGCGCTGAGGAAGATTTCTGATGTGCTCAAAAATGTTAAAGACAGGAGGGAGAAATTGCAGACAGTGGGCATGTGCCAAATACCCTGTAGCTGTGGCCAAGTGTATATAGGTCAGACTGGACGGACGGTCAGTTTTTTTTTTAACTTATTGCTTTATGCCTTGTCGATGGCTAAGGTCATTAGAGGAAGGATGGGACTGGGGACAAGGAACATAAGGAACAGGAAGGAATTCGGCCATGGCCTTTTTGAAGGAAGTATCCCGGCATTCACCTGGAGTGATTTGGGGAAACCATGGAAAATCACGGACGTAAGACATCTTAAAAATAATGACGTCAGCAAATCTGCTGTAGCATAACATTCAGCTGACAGTGGGCATGCAATTTTATTTAGCATCACTAGTGTACTGGTTCATGAAAGCAGATGGTCCCCCCGGTGTATCAGAGAAGAGCTGGATATTAAAAAGAGGCCAGATAATATGAATGCAGACAACAGGCTACAACTTGACCAAATATAGTCATGTTTGATTAGGAAAGTGAGGGACGCAAGCCCCCATCGGACTGGCCACGCTGATGGTGGTAACTTGAGTGACGTCACTCCGAAAGGTTAGCACACTCTTCGGGAGCTATAAATAGGTGGCAGTGATTCCAGCCTTGACAGTCCTCTGAAGACGGCCACAAAATGATGGCCGAAATGTTATGTTTTCATAAATTCACGCAGTTCAACCTGGACAACCAAGATAACATATTAATATTATGAGTACTGGATGAAAATAGGTTCCTTTTGGAAAACTACCCAGTGCACATAATTTTTATTCAAAGTTAACCAAAAAATTCAAACTTTCATGTTTTGATTTATCTGTGTTTTGCTACTACCAGTATATTTTCTTTCTAAAAATACCTATTCACAATTATTATTATAATTTGGATGGAGGGTTCCTTGAAATAGTTTTATAACAGTGTGTCCTATTTATTATAGTTCCTAGTGGCACAAAAAAGTGTTTTTATGTTTGAAAACAACCGTGAAACATTTCCATAATCTCGTAAGAAAAATTTCATTGCAGTCAGAAATGAATGTGGGAGATAGCAGTGCAATTAGTACAAACACATGGAAAATTGAAATGAAGTCTTCACGGGTGTACCGCTGGATAGTGTTTTGAAAACACAATATTTCGACGACTAGCTCCGTCATCTTCATCAGGTGTTGAGACATCTGCACAGGTCGGCTGACCATCGGATACTGAGACAGCCCAGGTGCCACACCTCCTTATATAGGCCAACGGCTTTCTCTGACGCCCCGCGCCCGGCAGTGAGTGGGCGGGGCTACAGGTGTTCGCTGCAGGCCGAGGAAGTTAGTATTGGGCCGTTTATGGCAATTGCTGAACATGCGTGCCACGCTCTCTGCGTAGAGTTGCCAAGGCTGGTTTCCATGCCTCGCTAAGACATAGCCCACTATCTCTATTGTAGGTATCAGCCAATCGAATTTCAATCGCTTCTTTGACTATGGAATCCCAAAAGTATGAGGTCCTAGCCAAAATCGTAATGTTGTTGAAGTCTTATCCAAAGGACTCAACTCTGCTCCAGTGCCAAGACGCATGCCAACTCTTGAGATCATAAGCTCAGTCGAACAGGCAGTTCGCACACTCCCAGGAGAGACAGCAGAGGAGATCCGCAAAGAGACCTGCCGAGTCTTGGATAAAGCAAAACCCCCCTAAGACCAACATAACTAGGGAGGAGCAGGAAGCACTTTGTGCCCTGCGTTAGAACAACGAAGTTGTTGTCTTATCGGCAAACAAATGCTACGGTACTGCTTATGGCACAACAGTAGGGGGAAGATGAGGAACGTCCTTGATGATCCCTGCTATCAACGATCCTACCAGCAGGATTGAGAGGAAGACTACAGCTTTATTGAAGAAGGCCAAATTTTCTGCAGAGATCAACAAGAAACTCAGACCTCACGCTGCCAGACCACCTCAGCTATACAGGCCACTGAAGAAACACAAAGAAAGCGTACCACTGCGACCAATCGTCAGCAATATTGGAGCTCCGACTTATCCTCTGGCAAAATATCTGACCCGTCTTTTGAGTCCTTCAGTTGGTCATTGCAACCACCATGTCAAGAATTCCACAGAATTTGTCAAGATTATCAAGACCATGATACTGAAGGACTTGGACATAATGGTGAGCTTCGACGTTGTTTCATTTTTAACCTGCGTCCCGTAGAAGGACACGCTGGAGCTGATACGCTAACAATCTGAACCAGCCATTGTGGAACTTTTCAGACATGTGCTGATGTCCATGTATTTCACTTACTTAGGGGAATACTACGAGCAAGTGGACGGTGTTGCCATGGGATCGCCACTTTCTCCTGTAGTTGCCAACCTATACATGGAGTATTTGAAAGAAAAAGCTCTGGAAAGTTTCAAACCAACATGTTTTCTCTGCTATGTCAATGACACGTTTGTCGTGTGGCCCCATAGCATCAAGGCTTTAAATGAGTTCTTAGAACATCTCAATGGATTTCATCCCAGCATAAAGTTCACAATGGATGGCCGCCTACCTTTCCTCGACATTCTAATTGAAAGAAAGCCGGACGGAATGATAAGACATAGCGTATACAGAAAAGCAAACCACATGGACCAATATTTGGGAGCCACAAGTTTTCACCATCCTGTGCAATGTGAAACTGTTCTAAATACGCTTGTCCACAGGGCTAGGGCGATTTCTGACAAAGATAGCCTACCACAGGAACTGGAACATCTTAGAACTGTCTTCAGGTGGAATAGTTACACCAGGAGGTAAGTAAGAAGAGCAATTGATCACAACCTGGAGAAAAATCCAGTCCAACAGGAAGAAATGCCTGAGGCCATCGCTTTTCTGCCTTTCACCGGAAACACCTCGGGGAAAATTCACAGAATTCTCGCACGGCATGGAATTAAAAGTTTTTACCGACCACCTGCTAAAATTCGGGACTACCTCCGCTCAGTTAAGGACGATCTTGGCCTCAGAGTTCCTGAAATTTACAGCATCCCGTGTGAGTGTGGAAAGTACTACATTGGTCAAACCATGCGCACTGTACAAAACCGGTGTGAAGAACACAAATGCCATCTTCACCTGGGACAGTATAGCAAGTCAGTGATCGCCGCAAAGGTGTATAACCATGGCCACAGGGTTGACTTCAATAACATTACGATTTTGGCTAGGACCTCATACTTTTGGGATTCCATAGTCAAAGATTTTTTTTTTTTTTTTAATGCCTGATGTCTCTTAACAGCGAGGTCTTTAGAGACGGGAATGGATGGGGGGCAAGGAATGGGAAGGAATTCGGCAATGGCCTTTTGAAGGAAGCATTTGCCTGGAGTGATTTGCAAAACCACGGAAAACCGAAATCTGGATGACCGGACGGGGATTCGAACCACCGTCCTCCCGAATGCAAGGCCAGAATGCTAACCGTTACACCACCATGCTCGGTCATAGTCAAAGAAGCAATTGAAATTCGTTTGGCTGATACCTACAACAGAGATATAGAGGGCTATGTCTTAGCGAGGCATGGAAACCAGCCTTGGCAACTCTACGCAGACGGCCCAATACTAACTTCCTCAGCCTGCAGTGAATACCTGTAGCCCCGCCCACTCACTGCCAGGCGCGGGCATCGGAGAGAGCCGTTGGCCTCTTTAAGGAGGTGCGGCACCTGGGCTGTCTCAGAATCCATTGGTCAGCCCCACCTGCGCAGATGTCTTGACACCTGCTGAAGACGACGGAGCTAGTCGTCGAAATATGGTGTTTTCAAAACACTATCCGGTGGTACACCCGTGAAGACTTCATTTCAAGCATATGCCGGGAAAGTCTCCGTTCTTACTTGGAAAAATACTATTTCACTTCAGAAATTGTATTCAGTGCAACACCAACAGATCTGACTGCTTCGCAAATACTTTAAACTTCCTTTACTTTGGAGCTTTTCATTTCTCAACTTTGTTGCAGGGCTTAAGGATCCCATTTTATTTCTTCTTAAACAACAGTGGCTTTCCTGCGCTACCATTTCTCATCTTCACCACCAACTGCTATTAAATAAGTCTTCATCAAGGAATTTGATGTGATGTGAGAGTGGTTGTTTTTCAGAGATTTTAGAAAGGCAAGGATGAAGTTTTCACCATGGTTTCAGATCATAAAAATGTCATCTATCTATCTGAACCACACAGTGAGTTGTAAGGTTTCTTCTAACCTCTCCAGGAAAGCAGTGATCTGTATCTGATGGTAGATGTGGAATTTGAAGGTGAAGAAATTTTTGGTTACAATAAAGAGGGCCAGTGAAATTGGGAATCCAATGTTGGAGATAGTGTGAAGGGCACATGTCAAGGTATTGTTCAAAAGGCACTGAAGTCCAGGCAGTATGGAATGATGGTGTAGAGACAGGTGAAGTCTATGGTGACCACGAAGAAATCTGCAGGTAGAGTAATATGAACTGTTCACAGGTGCTCTAGGAAGTGAGGAGTCTCTCTGACATAGGACGGGAGGACATGGATTAAGGGATATAGGAATTGATCCACAAATGCAGAAATGTGCTTGATGTCTTAATTCAAAGCAGATTCATCTTTTTGTTTTTAAATCTAAATTAGCTGAAACAGCATTATATTTGGTTCTCATCAAACCTAACATATTATATAGAATATGATGGCTGTACTTGGTTACTAGGATACATGGTGTCCTCCTCTTTTAACCATGCTTATAATAAATACTTTTTTAAATCAAGTTGATCAAAAAAAGGTAAACTTACAGCAACTTTATAATGATCCTTGTAAATTGGCAGTTTGATAACTAAAGTCAGTACTACTACAATGCAGAGTATTGAATGCCTCTACCTATCTCCAAATCATGAAATTTTGGGGTCAATGAATGGGAAGGAATTTGGCAATAGCCTTTTATAAGAACTACCCATTTGAGTAAATTGTCTCCTTTTGTGGAGACTTGAAATATATCAGAGGTGCCACTCGAAATTTCAGAAAACCATAAAACTTGCGCAAAATCTGTACTTATTTTCTTACCTAGTCTTCTCACGGTATCTGTGTCTGTCCATAATTTCATATAACTTATTCCTGTAATCATCTACTGAAAGCTGTACATCATCTCGGAGCGGTGGCAGCACATTGTGGCCAAGTGAAGGTTCTCTCAGTCGATCATGAAACCTTAAACAAAAAAGGGAAAAAAAAACCTCATATTGGTAAATCAAATTACTATAAGTATGTTTGCTTTATCATCATCATTATTTATTTAAAATGACTGTTTTACTTTAAGTAAACCTTCAGTATTTCTTCAAAAGTAATTTGGCTGTTGTTTTTGGAATATGGCTAAATAATTTGGGGGAAAGGAGGAGGGTTAATGATCGAGCTGTTTATGTGCCCAAAATAACTGAAAATGACAGTACCAATCTAATTAGGGCAAACCTTCAGCAGGGAAATTGTAATACTAATAGGCATTTTTTATTATAATGCAGTTTAAACTTAAAATTCGATAAATGTATGGCAAATTCCAAATGTAATTACTAATAACAATGAGTAATAATTTAAATACTCTTCATTTTACACCACAAATTTAAAGGCTGTCTAATAACACTGGTTATATATATACTAGCTGGTACCCACGACTTCGTTCGTGATTGTAAAGAATTCATATTGACAGCTAAAGACATCTAACCACCATAGTGCACGATGGGAGACTCGATACTATTACCACACACAAATACCAGTCTTCTGCGCTATGTAGTTCCGGCAGCAAAGTAAAATTTACGGATACACACAAGTCTTTGGGTGAAATACGAAAATATTCATGATCGACCAATTTCAAACACCATATCTCACACACTCCCACAGTTACCGAATTTCGGCCATTGTTGTGATCGATGGGAGACTCTGTGTTACTACCACACACAAACGCCAGTGATCTGCGATTGATAGTTTTCACTTAAAAGTGATACACCGTCTTTGGCAGAAATATGAAATTGCCGCAGGTCGACCATTTTCATCCCCCATATCTTCCACATCCCCATAGCTACAGACATCTAACAACCATAGTGAACGACAACAGACACGATTCTACTACCACACATAAACACCAATGCTCTATGCTATGTAGTCGTGGCAGAAAAGTGAAATCTGCGGAGACACATGCCTTTCGTCGAAATACGAAAATATCCTTGGTCGGCCACTTACAACCACCATATCTACCACACAACCACAGTTTCTGAAATTCGGCCGCTGTTGTGATCGAAAGGTGACTCTGTGTTACTACCACACACAAACGCCAGAGATCTGTGATCGATAGTTTTCGCTGAAAAGTGATACACCTTGACACTTTTGTCTTTGGCAGAAATATGAAATTGCCACAGGACGACCACTTTCAACCCCCATATCTCCCACACCCCCATAGCTACCGAAATCTAACAACCATAGTGCACTACATGAGATACGATTCTACTACCAAACACAAACACCAATGCTCTATGCTATGTAGTTGTGGCAGAAAAGTGACATATGCGGAGACAGTCGAAATACGAAAATATCCTTGGTCGGCCACTTACAACCACCATATCTACCACAGTACCACAGTTTCTGAAATTCGGCCGCTGTTGTGATCGAAAGGTGACTCTGTGCTACTACTACACACAAACGCCAGTTATCTGTGATCTGTAGTTTTCCCTGAAAAGTGATACACCATGACACTTTTGTCTTTGGCACAAGTATGAATCTGCCACAGGTCGACCACTTTCAACCCCCATTTCTCCCACACCCCCATAGCTACCGACATCTAACAACCATAGTGCACTACATGAGATACGATTCTACTACCAAACACAAACACCAATGCTCTATGCTATGTAGTTGTGGCAGAAAAGTGACATATGCGGAGACAGTCGAAATACGAAAATATCCTTGGTCGGCCACTTACAACCACCATATCTACCACAGTACCACAGTTTCTGAAATTCGGCCGCTGTTGTGATCGAAAGGTGACTCTGTGCTACTACTACACACAAACGCCAGTTATCTGTGATCTATAGTTTTCGCTGAAAAGTGATACACCATGACACTTTTGTCTTTGGCACAAGTATGAATCTGCCACAGGTCGACCACTTTCAACCCCCATTTCTCCCACACCCCCATAGCTACCGACATCTAACAACCATAGTGCACTACATGAGATACGATTCTACTACCAAACACAAACACCAAAGGTCTATGTTATGTAGTTGTGGCAGGAATGAGAAGTATACGGAGATACGAATTTTTGGTCGAAAAATGAAAACGCCCTGCACTGACCAACTTTAATCATTATATCTTCCACATCCCCACAGCTATCGGCATTCGGCCAACGTTGTGCACGACAGGAAACTCTATGCTACTTCCACACACAAACACCAGTGATCTGTGCTAGGTAGTGGTGGCTGAAAAGTGAAATATAGGAAAAAACCCGTCTATTTTTATATATATATAAGATTACAAAATGCAACATCTCTGTCTGTGTGTTAGTATGCTCATAATTCAAGAACCACTCATCCAATTGGCACGCAGTTTTCTTTAACTAGTATGTGCAGTTTCCTACCCAGTCCAAGTTTATATTTTATAATGAAATATTATATAGGTATTTAACAATGTCAATTTTATACTAATGTTTACCACAAGTACAACTGTAATTTGAGAATTATGATTTAAAAAATAGTAGGTTAACTATCCAGGGAAGTTTTAGTGTAATTTTAATCATATTTGATAAAGTAGGTATTAACAAACGCTGATTTCTATCAGAAAATGAAATTTCTCTCTCTGTGTTGATATGTTAGTATGATTAAAACACCAAAACACTGATTCAGTTTGCATACAATTAAGCTTTAGTGGCTATTTTACAGTATAAAAATAAATTTCAGTAAAATAACTTGGTAAAAACCAGCATGGTAGAAACTTGTGTGTATTTGATGACTACACCCTTACAGGGACAACAATTCAAGGTGTGGAGAATCGATGAATACAACATGTGTGGCTAGGTAACTCAGTGGTACATATGTTGCTCTTAAAAGTGCAGGACCCTGGTTTGGTACCCAATGTGGGCATGAAGTTTTACTGACCTCTATCCTTATATTTACTTCTGGAAAAGCTTACTTTGTGTTTTTGAAAAATGATGGATCACTTGGTTTAGTAACCACGCTAAATTGTAAATCCTAGAGCAATGTTACACAAACTGTGGTCTGTGGAGAAAGGAGAGGTGGTTCACACACAGAATTTTACAGTAAAGAAATAAAGACATCATAGCAAAAAATTAATTAGTAAAATCTTTTTACATAAAATGGATACTGTACTCAAACTATATACAGGGTGGTCAGAAATTCACTCATCGGCGGGTAAGGGCAGTGTTCGGGACGTTGCACTAACGAAATAAATACAAAAAAAATCTAGTAAAAGTCGTAGCGTTTTTGAGTTATACACAGCTAAAGTTGGCCAATAAGAGCGCTGCGCGGGCGAATTCAAACAGCCTTCCACAGGCGGTGTTGCCATGCGTACTCGAGGCATGGGACTGCCAAAGAAAATGAAAAGAAAAACTCTCTTCCGAAGTGGGGATCGAACCCGCAACCTTCAGATTGAGAGTTTGCCGTCTTACCGACTACGCTTCCAAGGCACTAGGATTTCCTTGTTTTTAGAAGCCACTAGGGTGGACTGTTTGTACGTAATCGGAATTGATCGGTAGTCCGCGACATTTTTCGGGAAGTCGGTGGTGGGGCTAAAGGACCATGCCAGAAGAAGTCTTGCAGTCGAACGCAACTTACTGATAAAGACACTGTCATCATACAGTGTCATTAATTTTCGTTTGAAGAGTACGCCGATATGCATTTGGCGTATGGCGCTGCTGGACAAAACAGGGCCGAAGCAGTTAAGATTTACACGACTCAATTTCCTAACCGTATGATTCCATCGTCCAACACTTTTGTGTTGGTTGACAGAAGGTTGAGGGAGACGGGAAGTATTGTTGTCCACAGGCCTGACGCTGGACGAAATCGGTTCAGGTGGAGTGTAGGATTTGAAGACGATGTCCTGGAAATGATTGCTGATAATCCGAGGACAAGCTCTAGAGTCATTGCCAACGCATTGCAGGTACGTCCAGTCTAAGTGATCCCTCAAATTCTCCGTTTAAATGCAGCCTTTCAATAGGGTCATTTTTGTTGTTTTTTAATTACCAGGCCTCACATGCCACTGTTTTGGACGTCCTTCACGACGAAGGGTTACATCCCTTTCACTTTCAAAAGGTCCAAGATTTGGAGGAAGACGATTTTCCACTTCGAGTTCAGTTTTCACAGTGGTACTTGCAGCAATGTAACGATTATCCAAACTTTGAAAGGAAGGTGCTGTGGATGGATGAGGCGTGCTTTACCAGGGAGAAGTGTTTTAATAGCTGAAACAGCCACATCTGGGATGTCGAAATTCCCCATGCAATTTTTGTCAAGTCATACCAACACAAATTTAGTGTTAACATTTGGGCGGGTATTTTGGGCAAGTTTATACTAGGCCCTGTTCTACTTCCGCAATGTTTAAATGGCGCTTCTTATTCAGCAATTCATGAAAACGTCCTTCTGTTGTACTTAGAAGATGTTCCTTTGGCAATTCGTAATGACATGTGGTTTCAACATGACGGCATGCCGCCGCATTTTGCAGTACTGGTACGTCAACACTTAGATGCATTGTATCCTAACAGGTGGATTGGTTGAGGAGGGCCAATTCACTGGCCAGCTCGGTCACCAGACTACAACCCGTTGGATTTTTATCTCTGGGGAGCTGTCAAGGCCATTGTTTATGACACTGAAGTAGAAACAGAGGAAGAACTTTTGGCTAAGATAATTTTAGCTTTTGATGAAATTAGAGAAAGTTACAATTTTGAAAGACTCGCAAATTCAGTAACTCAGCGTTGTTGTGCCGGTATTGCAGTTGAGGGAGGACATTTTGAGCAGTTACTGTAAAATGTAAGGACCGTATTTTTTTGTTATTGTTGTTTATTGGGATACATTTTTACTAAAAACAAGATTTTTCAGAGATTATTTATTTTACGGTTACTGTCGCGGGTTGACACTTATTGTAAGTAAATCCGTGTTGGGTTTCAATGTTGCGACTGATAACGTCAAGTTGGAAATGAAACTACTGTACAGTAATTTTGTTTTGTATCAGTGACAAAAGGGCTTTCAATGAGTAACAGCTTGTTTACCTTTTGCGGCTTGCCGCGCATTAGTGAGTTGATACATGTTACCAAAATGTTTACAACTTGTTTGAATAAGAACAGACTTTTTGCAGCAGAGAAAGTTACGTTACAAATGATAGAATGGGTTTATTGTTCTTTTTTCCAAAAGTTTATTGTTTTTGTTTTTGTTTTATTGTTGCAAAATAGTAGCAAGGATATTCACGTTAAACAATAAAAATGTTGTGATTGAAATCTAGTGAAATACGATTACATGGAATAAAAGAAGCTTCTTTGCAACAAATAAATTAAGCTTGCAGATTTTTTTTTTTTTTTTTTTTTTTTTTTTTTTTGTGTGTGTTTGTGTGTGCCAGTAACTAAACAACTTTTGTACAAAAATTAAAGATTAATCTAGCAAGCAGATCAACTAATTCCTTTAGCCCCACCACCGACTTCCCGAAAAATGTCGCGGATTACCGATCAATTCCGATTACGAACAAACATTCCGCGCTAGTGGCTTCTAAAAAAAAAAGGAAATTCTAGTGCCTTGGCAACGTAGTCAGTAAGACAGAAAACTCTCAATCTGAAGGTTGCGGGTTCGATCCCCACTTCCGAAGAGAGTTTTTTCTTTTCATTTTCTTTGGCAGTCCCATGCCTCGAGTACGCTTGGCTACACTGCCTGTGGAAGGCTGTTTGAATTTGCCTGCGCAGCGCTCTTATTGGCCAACTTTAGCTGCGTATAACTCAAAAACTGTACGACTTTTACTAGATTTTTTTTGTATTTATTTCGTTAGTGCAACGTCCCGAACACTGCCCTTACCCGCTGATGAGTGAATTTCTGACCACCCTGTATAGCTCTCAGCAAGGTGAAGATAAAAGCAAACTTTTCTTAAAGCCATGAATATTTCAATGACCTGGCAAAATTCTGGTATAATGAGGATATGAATACATTATTTCTATACTAGTCTAACCACTAAATACGTTTCCTTTTGGCATCAAAAAGTTCCTTTGAGGATTAAATGATGACTGCTTTATGAGAGCCTTATTGTAGGTTATTGTAGGGACCATGGTACATGCAGATGGTACATGGTAGGGTTGGCTAGTAATATACACATAGGTAAAGAATTAGGTTCATTAGTTACTGGTCTGTAAAATTGTTTTTGATATTCTACTTGTCCTCTGGTTGAAAGGTTGAGTAACACTTTCCTAGAAGAAAGGAAATGGCAGTTCTTTGACATGCTAGCTTTGTTTGCATGCTTCATTTTTGGAGGATGCAATCAACCTTATGGTAAGTTGTAGAATATGTCCATCTTGGTAATGGGGAAAAAAAGCACTGAAGTTGTTTGTTAGTATGTTTATAACTCAGGATTCATTTTTAAGTAAATAATTCATTCAGGTTTAAGTTGATAAATAAGTCAATAACTAAAAGATGTTTTTTTTTTCATGTGCTGCCTAAATAATTAGATAGATATCAACATAATATAGCCAATCATAGCACTCCACAAAAAACTAGCCACCTGAAAAGGTTTAATGAATGGTTTATCTGGAAGCATGGTGGGCTCATACAGTGTAGAAACTCCAAGCTGATTGAGCAATATACTATGACTGACAATACATTGCTATTGAATAACTTTATAATGTGAAATGCAATTACACGGAAAGCAAAGAATCTCGTAACAAACTCAATCCTATTCCACAGTAATTTGGTTAAAAATAATATTGTTACCATATAATATCAAAAACCAAAGGTTATACGAAAGGGGAATGCTGACAATACAATGTTTTAATGAACATAATATATTTTATAAAAAGTCAACTGCAACTGAAGGAATAAGTGATCATGAAGCAATTTTGTTGGATATTAAAGGATTCAAAAAATCAGTGGCAAAAATTGAAAGGGTAAACAGGAACAATTATACAAGCGGACAGATCCTGAAAGAAGAAATATTTCAGGTTAATTTTCAGCAAATAGAAAGATGGCACATGCACAGTGGCAAGAGTTGAAGGAGATAATAAAAAAAGGCAAAGAAATATTTATTCCAAATCAGAAAATAAAGAGAAGTACAGAACTTATGTACCATAATAGGGAGGTGTGGTGATTAAAGAGATTGGTGAGAAGAGAACATAACAAAGTTAAGAGAGAGCAATAAGGATTACTTGAAACAACCAAACTAGGAAATAATAATAGCAAGGAAGGTGGCTAAAGATGGGTTGATGTAGAATATTATTGGTGTTGGGGGGATCACTGATGGATGCATCTAGAAAGGTGAGTTTATTATAGAGGTTAGCGAAAAAAAGAACATAACAGAGTTAAAAGACAGCAAGGCAGAAAGAAATGCCTGAAACAACCAAATAAGGTAGCTAATGATGGGTTTATGAAGAATTTTATTGGTGCAGGGGGACCATTGACAGATCCATCAAGAAATTTCTATGGCTATATTAGAAAAATGAGGAGAAGGTAAGGTGCTGATACCATGGACGCTCGCAGGATTATTTTAAGGGAGCTGCAATTGTATCTTTTTTATACATTATATATAACATTTATCATTCATTAACCAAGGAAATTAATTTATTGAAAATATTTTGAACAAATTTGGACAACAACCTAGGTGCCTTAAGTTATTATTCCAACAGTGAATTTAATAATAAAATTTTTGTTTCTTAATCTTCTTCTGTGTATTCTCTTTCATAGCAGGGGGGTGCAAGTGCACCCCTTTGTACCCTCCTCCTGGCGCCCATAGCTGAGACAATTATGGATAAGGATGGAGAAGAAGTTACTGAGGATTAAAAGGTAGACATTTTATATAACTGGTTTAATGAGACCATTAGAGATTATGATTCAGAAATGGGAGGATGTAAATTGGAGAACACAATTAGAAATGAGCAGACTAATAAATTTGAAATTCAGCCTGAGAAAATAATAAAGAAACTAAGAAACCTAAAAAAGCATAAAGCGTATGAAGCATACAATATTACTATGGATATTTTAGAGATAGCAGGATATAAAATTGTACCTTATCTTGAAATGTTATTTAAACTGAGTCTGGATACTTGCTGCCTACCGGAGGATTGGAAAAGTGCAACAGTAGTTCCAGTCCAGAAAGGAAGGGTGACAAACAGGGTCAAAAATTACAGGCAGAGCAGTTTGATGCCAGTGGTAGGTAAATTAATCAACAGATTCATATGTTACAAGATCAGAAAAGTCTGTGAGGAACATAAATGGTGACAATATGTCTTTAGGCAGGGATATTCATGATAATCTCAATTAGTAGGCTACATGCAGGATATTTTGGATGAAATGGACATGGGAGGCCAAATTGATTGTGTTCCACTGGATATTCTAAAGGCTTTTGATAGATAAGGTAAAAACTACTGAAGAGAATGAAAAAGTGATTTGCTGGGTAGAAGAATCCTTAAAACGTAGAAAGCAAAGAGGTAGGATAGGAAAAGCAATATTAAAAGAAGTGGAACTGAAAATCAAAGAGCTGCATGAAAGTATATTGCTATTATTGTTTTAATGAATGATTGTGTTGATGGTTTAATGTCAGAAGTTTGGTTGCTTGCAGATGACATAATGCTGTATTTTAGGATAAAATTGGTAGAAGACAGGGTTATCTGGATAGGATATCTAGCTGGGTAGGTCAACATGGGATGAAGAAATGCAAAGAAGAGTCAACTTATTAGGTATACAGATAAAAAGCTAAAGACTGATTATGATTGAAATTGGTAGAATGCAAAAGTAGGAAGTTAAAGTATTAGGAAAAAATTGGTGTGTAAGGAAATTGGCACTTGAGCAAGTGCTTCATTGCAATTAAATTAAACATAGATTTCTACCATTAGTAAATTACCTATATATAAAAAATATATAAAATATACTTAAAACTAAATTTAAAAGGTAGGAACAAATTTTAAAATAATTCAATTAGTGCTTAACCAGCGTCCTCTTGAATAACAGGCCCAAGAGTTACCAATCACCTATAAGACTTTTTAAGCTGTGTTTTGAGCAATAAGTGTTAATCTGCTTATGCACTATGTAATTTCTGAAACAAGATCCTGAGAGCAGACTATAGGAAACCAGCTATAAACTGTAACTCTCACTACAATATTCATCACAGAAAGAGTATGGTTGTAAGCAAGTTATGTTGCAGTAATTATGACTGCAGATAGTTTTTGGAAGGTGAAAGGGTTTTTTCCAGAAGCAGTTTAAGCCAATTGAATATTAAAATGAAAAGCACCATTAATATATCATTTTATGCACAAAACTGAATTGTTCTAGGAAATTTATTGATGGTAAAAAGTTTTAGGATACTAATAGTTATTTTCAGCCATTCTACCCTAATGAATCATCATAAATCAATAGCTTGGTTATGTTTCAAGAAAGAAGACTTCTTGTTTCACATTTAAAAAATTTCTTCTATTTTCTTAAACAGTTTAAGAATACAGAAATCCTCTGGTCACTGGTTAGGAGCAATTAATGAACAAATTTTAAACTATCATATAAATAGAGTCAGAGTATAACAACAGCATACAGGAATCCTTGTATGATTAAATGTTGAAGAGGAAAAGAGGTCCATCTTTATTTGTGACCAGAAATAGTTACCATTCAGAATTAAGTAGATGCTCTTGTTTGTGAAACATTATGAACTCAAAGCACTTATGTCAGCTAAAGTCTATTATAAATCTGTAAGTAGGTTGCGTCTGTCTGCCCATTGATGAGGCACCATTCAAAACCTGTCAAACTAACTTGGATGGAGTTTTGACATGTTAAAAGTTTGTGGTCTAGCTTAAAATCTGTGGTATATCTCATGAATAAGTAATTGGGGAATAGAGCAAGAAATAATAGTTAATTTATACTGAGAAGATACAGGTGCCACAGATCGCACTGCATTTCTAATGAACAATCCTTTGCAAGATATCCACCAAATCATGCTACAATACAAATAAATGCTTAACTGTTTCATACTGTTAATATTGTTTTTTGAATATATAACTTCACTTGTTTATTTCTTCAATTTTGTAATACACAGTAAATTAGAATACACTGAAAATGTTAATCAAAGCTCTACATCAAGGACTATCACTGAAATACGCTTGATGATATAATTAAATTTAATTTAAAGGGTCAAAGATACTATATCAAAAATGCTTTGCTGCTGGAAGAAAAACCAAAGGCAAATACATTATGATCAATGATGTCTGCATAGACAAAGCAGTGGGATAATTCTAGTGTCTAATAATTATTCATTGAAAAACCACACTTGGGGATTCCAAAGACAAGCAAAACAAAGGTTAAACAAGTTACAATTCTCAATGTTAAGCAAGTAATTGACATCCTACACATCACTCATTCAAACTGAAACAATTGCAGATAAACATCAATGTAATATTATTAATAATTTAAATAATATGCATGATAAACATGAATCTGGTAGGTAGGCTAAAGTATTTTTGAAAACATAACGATTTTTGGGTTAAATTAAATATTTAATTATAAATCTTGAAGTTTCATTTGGAACAAGGGCACATAATTTAAACATATTCTCATCAAAGATGAATTAAAGTGAATGTAGTGATAAAACGAAAGCAGAAACAACAAATGAGCATTATATTAAGTACCCGGTCATCCATTTGAGATATTATTTAAGACACACAGTAAACTTATGGCCAATAGAAGAAACTTTAAAGTTAATAACAAAAGAATTTAAATGCAGTTTAACCTCAATATTAACACTTTTTCAGAAAGTATTTGGTCTTTCTGTCAGACTTATGGAAAAAAAAAAAAAAAAATACAATTCATATTAATAACAGTGTTAAATTGTGTTCTTGAAGTTCAGCAAAGTAGTCAACTCATTATTATTGCAGCTATATCAATCCTTATTTAAGGATGTAGCCTCTTTAAGTCTAATGAGCTATGTATTAGAATTTAATTCAACATAGTTTTGTTGTAGTTCTTTCCAGGCTGATCAATCTTGAGCCACCCTCTTCCAGTTCACACCTGTAACTCGACGTATATCCTTATCCCAGCGATCCGGGGGACTTCCTCTTGCTCTTTTCAGGTTCCTTGGTATCCAATCCAGTACTGCCACAGTCCATCTTTCATCTCTTTTGTGAGCAATATGACCAGACCATTGCCATTTTAGGATCATGACTCTTTTTAAGATGTCTGTCACTTTAGTTATTGAACGAATGTGCACGGCCCTTTTCCTGTATCTTCTTGTAAACCCTAGCTGCTCTTTTCATACTTCGCTGGGCAGTTTTCAGTTTTTGCTTCATGTGACTATTTAGGGTCTAAGTCTGGCAGGCATATGTGAGGACCGGTAATACACATTGTTCAAATACCTGTTTTTTTTTTCGTGTCTGCCTTGTCTTTATCTTTTTTTCGGCCCATTTGTTTTGCATGATTTTGTTTTTTTGATATATTTATTTTAAGGCCCACTTCATTGCAAGTTGCGTCTAGTTCATTTATTGGTTCTTTGAGCTCTTCCAGACTGTTTGAGAGTAAAACTATATCATCACGAATCTTAAGTTGTTGAGATTTCTTCTATTTATTCTCAAACCTCTGTTTTGCCAATGGATTTTTGACATTGCCAACTCCAGGACTAATGTGAATAGCTTCGGGGATATAGTGTCTCCTTGTTTTACCCCTCTTCCTACTGGGAACTCTTTGGTGGCTTCAGCGATGTTGACAAAGGCAGTGGAAGTGATGTAGATGTTGTACAGTAAGTCGACATAGTCTGGATACACTCTTTGTTCTAGAAGGGTTTGCATGATTGCTGAGTGATGGACTGAATCAAAAGTTTTATTTCAAAATCAATAAAGGCCAAACAGAGTGGCATCTGGTATTCATTTGCTCGACTTATTACTTCGTGGATGACTTGGATGTGATCTACCCTGGTGAATACTAACCTAAAGCCAGCCTGTTCAATTGGTTCTACTGTGTCCAAGGTAGAGCTGATGCGGTTACTGATGACATTCTTAAACATTTTGTACATGATAGGAAGGAGGCTGATGGGGCGGTAGCTCTTAATATTGGATGGTGTTTTGGAAACACAACGTTTCGACAACCAGCTCGGCTGTCTTCATCAGGTGTCCGGTGTCTACAGGCTGACGAAAGCTGGCAGTCACCGCGTGGACTGGCTTAGCCTCCCAGACGGACCTCCTTTTATACCTGTCGGCGAGGTAGAGGATCCGCTCTAATTGGTCGGAACGGTGGCTTCGGAAAGACCCGTAGGTTTGTCGGAAGCGGCGACACGAAAAGCGGTCTGCTGCGGTGCCGCCTCCCAACGAACCTCCTTGTATTCCGTCGGCGTGGTGGAAGACCTGCTCTGATTGGCCGGAAGCGGTGGCTTCATACGTGGTCATCTATGGCGATCGACTAGTGCCGTCTGCGCCTCCCCACCCAGGAGTGCTGGCAGTCCGTGGTACTGGTAGGCCCACTCTGATTGAACGTGAGCGCAAGCTCATTCTGCGGTCCGCTGTGGCACCCGACCGGCGCCATTCACTCCCTCCACACCGCGCTGCACCGATCCGCCCCGCTCCCGTCGGAGATCCCTAAAAATAGGATTCCAGGCTTCACTCAGATGGAGCCCGCCATCCCAGTTAATGTTGTTGTCATTAAGCCTGATTTCTAGTGCCTCACTTATGACTGACTCCCAGAAGGAGGAGGCCCTGGCCAACACTACAGTCTTGTCGAACTCGATTCTATGCTCCTCGTCGAAGGCGTGTTCGGCAATTGCAGACTTTTCAAGTTGCATCAGCCTTAGGTTTCGTCTGTGCTCGATGTGGCGCTCTTGGATCGCTCTGGTGGTCTGGCCAATATACACCTTACTGCATTCGCACGGTATGGAATAAATTCCCGGTGTTCTTAGGCCCACATCATCTTTTACCGACCGCAGCATGTCGCGTATTTTGGCGGGAGGTCGGAAGATACTTTTAATCCCGTGCCGCGCCAGAAGTCTCCCAATCTTTCCCGACGTGTTCCTGGCATATGGGAGAAAAGCAAGATTTTTTGGTGGTTCTTCTTGCTCCAACGGTGGTCTTGGTGGCTTATGAGTAAAGGCCCGCTCTATCTGCCGTCGAGAGTAACCGTCTTGTACGAAGACGGTCTTGAGGTGTCTCATTTCTTCCGGCAGGCTCTCACAATAGGAGATTGTCCTCGCCCTGTGTACCAGTGTGGCCAGTACGGAATTGCGTTGTGACGGGTGATGGAAGCTGGTTGCACCCAAGTAGCGTTCAGTATGGGTGGGTTTGCGGTATACGCTGTGAGACAGAGTACCATCGGGTTTCCACTTTACCAAGATGTCCAGGAAAGGAAGGCACCTGTCCTTCTCTACTTCCATCGTAAAACGAATATTAGGGTGAATTACATTGAGATGTTCGAGGAATTCATACAACGCCTGGATACTGTGTGGCCACACGGCGAAGGTATCGTCAACGTAGCGGAAGAAGCAAGATGGTTTAAGTCTGGCACTCTTTAGTGCCCTCTCTTCGAAATCCTCCATATAGAGGTTCGCTACCACTGGAGAGAGTGGTGACCCCATAGCCACTCCGTCGGCTTGTTCGTAATACCTCCCTCCATACATGAAATAAGTAGATGTAAGAATATGTTCAAACAGGTCTGCGATGGTCGGATCAAAATGATGGCGTATCAGGTCCAGTGTGTCCCTTACTGGTACACGAGTGAAGAGGGATACCACGTCAAAGCTGACCAGGATGTCAGTATCTGAAACTGTTATAGACCGGATGGTCTCAACAAATTCCGTCGAGTTCTTAATGTGATGACAGCAATGACCCACCAAGGGGCTAAGAAGGCATGTCAGATACTTGGCCAGCTGATACGTGCACTGACGGGAAAGATTGGGAGACTTCTGGTGCGGCACGGGATTAAAAGTATCTTCCGACCTCCCGCCACAATACGCGACATGCTGCGGTCGGTAAAAGATGATGTGGGCCTAAGAACACCGGGAATTTATTCCATACCATGCGAATGCGGTAAGGTGTATATCGGCCAGACCACCAGAGCGATCCAAGAGCCAATCACCGAGCACAGACGAAACCTAAGGCTGATGCAACTTGAAAAATCTGCAATTACCGAGCACGCCTTCGACAAGGAGCATAGAATCGAGTTCGACAAGACTGTAGTGTTGGCCAGGGCCTCCTCCTTCTGGGAGTCAGTCATAAGTGAGGCACTAGAAATCAGGCTTAATGACAACAACATTAACCGGGATGGCGGGCTCCATCTGAGTGAAGCCTGGAATCCTATTATTAGGGATCTCCGACGGGAGCGGGGCGGATCGGCGCAGCGGGGCGGATCGGCGCAGCGCGGCGTGGAGGGAGTGAATGGCGCCGGTCGGGTGCCACAGCGGACCGCAGAATGAGTTTGTGCTCACGTTCAATCAGAGTGGGCCTACCAGTACCACGGACTGCCAGCACTCCTGGGTGGGTAGGCGCAGATGGCACTAGTCGAGTGCCGTAGCGGACCGCGTATGTAGCCACCGCTTCCGGCCAATCAGAGCGGGTCTTCCACCACGCCGACGGAATACAAGGAGGTTCGATGGGAGGGGGCGCCGCAGCGGACCGCGTTTGGTGCCGCCGCTTCCGACCAACCTACGGTCTTTCCGAAGCTGTCGTTCCGACCAATTAGAGCGGATCCTCTATCGCCGACAAGTATATATGGAGGTCCGTCTGGGAGGCTAAGCCAGTCCATGCGGTGACTGCCAGCTTTTATCAGCCTGTAGACACCGGACACCTGATGAAGACAGCCGAGCTGGTTGTCAAAACGTTGTGTTTCCAAAACACCATCCGGCTGCACACCCGTGAAGACTACATTGCTTCAGTACGCCGGGTAAGTCTCCACGCACACAGCTCTTAATATTGTAACAACTGCCTTTTTTGTATCCAGCTGGATGGGATAATTTTCACTTCGAGGCATTGTGAAAACACCTTAGTTAGGTGTCCGTAGGTTTCTTCTTCAGTCAATTGGAGTACGTCAATGGATAGGCTGTCATAGCCACTAGCTGATCTTTTATTTTTCATTTCATGCACCACCCGTCTAACTTCATACACTCTACTATATACCTAAATAAAGAGTGGTTAAGAAAAGAAAGTATGTAGAAAATATTTATTGTTAAGATATGATAGCATATATAACAACCCACCGTGAAACATATGGATGTTCCAGTGCTTGGTCAGCAGTAAGTCTCCTTGTAGGATTGAAAACAATCAGTTTAGATACAAGATCAATTGCATCAGAAGACGCACCATGTAACAATTCCCTTAAACTTTTGCGTGGTCCAGGAGGAGGCTTCTGTAATAATGAACTTCCATAACCAGCAAAGACTGAACTCATATCTGCAAATCATGTTGAGTAACATTTTATTCATGTGAATTGCTTTCATACAAAATGGGGAAAGTAGACCAATCACTTGCCATGTTGGAGGTAGGAGAGCTGCAAAATCAAAAGAAAAGAAGAGAAAAGAAATAGGCCAATGGTTGTGTTAGCAATAAACCTAGCCACTTCTTACATTGTCCTTCCTCCAATTATGGTAAATCAATAGTTTACTCCCCCTATCCTTAATTTTGTTTGTATTAACTTAAACCATTTTATTTTTATATTTTAAAATTGATATTGAATTAGTATTTACACAGGTTAACTTCAACGGAAATCATAAAGCAGAGGCTCATCAAGTTACAAGCCATCTCAGTAATACAGTCTACCTTGGTAAAGATCAATGATAATATAAAAGCTATCCTTCTTCTCAAGTGTCTGTAATCCTTTTCAGGTATATGTACAGTTCATGGTTGTGTTGTCTTCTGTATTCTCTGTTTTAATATGTTAGATAAAATTCTCGAGAAGAGCAAAGGCTACAAAAACAGTCTACAAATGCAGAAAACATATTTCAGGCTATGCCCTTACCCATGAAAATAGAAACTTGTGCCTGAGTTTGCCCAGGCATCTGTGGTCAACATAGCAGTGAGCTCAGTCACATAAGTAAGGGCATAGGCTAAAACAATTTTTTTGCATTTCATCATTCTTCAGCATTCGCCTGGAATGATATTTCGAAAGTTCATATCTAAATTATTTCTTTTCGGCTAAAATATTAAAGTTACAAAATTTTTTATGATAACTAAAGTGAACATTTACTTAAAGGTCTAGCGATTTGTAAAATTTCAGAGTGATAGAATTATTTTTATTGTCAAGGTCAAATTAGATGATGCAAGCTTTTCAGACAGGCGATTTGATATCTGATGAGCCCGCCAGAAACTATCCATGTGAATGAGGAAAAGAGCTTGAGAGCTTGTTCCCACGGTTCATGAGAAAGCAGACTCGACAGGAATCTTCAAGAAGTTGGGAGTGTGGTGATATAGACGAGTAAGTTCAGTTGGTCAGTCTCAGTCGGCTAGGAACGGTGCGAGCGACAAGATGTAGTCGCTAGCAGTTAGCTTCAAAAACTTTAGGCTCGTTAACATGCAGCGTAGATCACTCAGTTTTATTATAATGTGGATTTAAAATTAGTATTTAGTCAAGTGAGGCCTCAGGATTGTTTAGATTTACTAAATTGTTTAATTTCTACAACTAAAAGGTTGAACTGTGAACTATTGGGGTGTGGTCTGGCTCGAACGGTTAATTGAATCTGCAAACATTTCTTTGGTAAATTTGTCTGATAGCCTGTACAGTTTTCTGACTTTGAAAACTCTGAAGAATATAGTTATTCAAATGACAATGAACTCGTTAACATCATGGAACTTACACCTTTACGTAGCTTTTGGTTTAAATAAGCTATGTGATGACCAGGTCATTATATTTTAGTCAGAACTGTAACATCCTAGGCTACGCACGGTCAGAGCTAGGATCCAAGCTTTATGCACCAACCCCAGTGCACATCTACGTCTTACAAGCTTAACTAACATCAGTAAGCTTAGTGGTATCTGAAACTTCTGCATGAGGTTAGAGCCGTTTCTGAGAAACCAAATACAAGAAATGCTTATTTTTTTGTGTAAAGTAATGTTACAAACTTGAAAAGCAAAACATTATCTATATACGAAATTTTATCTAAATCGCTAGAGCCATTTCCACCTCATAAATTGCTTTTAAAGAAAAATGCTATTATTATATTAAATACAAATCTTAATGCTAATCAGGGATTAATTAATGGTGCAAGACTTGTGGTAATTCACTTAGACAAGAATATCATCAATGTTAAATTCATTCACTCCAATAAAACTATGCTCATACCTTACAATAACATCACATCTTCTGATCAACCGTGCCTTTCTAAATGATAAGAAAACAATTCCCAAAAGAAGTAACTTGCATTAAGAACATTAATAAAGCACAAGGTCAGATGCTTCAAAAGGCATGATTGTATTTATCAGAACCTTTTTTTTTTCGTATGAGTGCCCGTACTTGGCTTTTTCACGACTTTTCATTAATAAATACTTGCATTTAGTTATTTCCACATTATTATATTACCATTCAGTGACTGACCACGATACTACAGTGTACAAAAATTATTTGTTTAAGGTTATACAAGTTCCTTGCTATAATAAAAGAGAACTTAACTAACATCAGCCCAGTTCACTGGTACCTGAAACGTTTACGATATGGCGTTAGTGCCATTTCAGGGATACCAAAACAAGAATTGCTATATTTTTTGTTTTTTTGCTTGTTTGTAAAATCACATTTTTGCAGGGAATATACCTATTTAGGTAAACTTAAAAACAAAACTTTATCTAAATATGAAATTTCATCCAAAACATTAGAGCCATTTCTGATATACAAAGTAGATACATATACTGTAGGTAACAATGGAAAGAAAGAATTGTGGCGAGGCAATATTTATATGGAAAGGACAGGTAAAATACACCCAACAATCAAAAAAGTTGAAGGGAGGAGGGCAGAAGCAACACAAAACAACACACAAACACAAAAAATTATACAATATTTCGGGTTAAACCTATTGTTAAGTAAAACGTAGGTGGTTAGACACAGCCACTCATAGAATAAAATTGACCAACAGAGGTGGTGGGGAGAGCAACATTAATATAACTGCAAGTATAAATTATGAAAAACATTAAAATGAGAAATAGTAAAAATAATAACTGAAAAATAGTAAAAAAATATGATAAATTTTTAAAAAATACATAATTTTTTTAAAAAAATAAGGTCTATAAATATGTATGAATCTGTAGATTATATATCTATAGATATCAGATATATCTTTAGATTCATATATACTTGTAGACCTTATTTCACAAAAAAAACTAAAAAACAAATCAGTAAATTTTTTTAAATTTATCATATTTTTTATTTTATAATTTTTTTACTATTTTTCAGTTATCATTTTCATTTTTATTATTTCCCATTTTAATCTTGCTTGTGATTTATACATGCGGTTATATTATCATTGCTTCCCCCACCACCTCCGATGGTCAATTTTATTCTGTGAATGGCTGCGTCTAGCGCAAGGCTTGTTGCATGAGCTCAATCACCTACTTTCTACTTGAAAAAGGGTTTAACCCAAAATATTGTAAAATTTTCTTGTGTTTGCGTGTTGTTTTGTGTTGCTTCTGCCCTCTTCCCTTGAACTTTGGTGAGTTTTGGGTGTATTTTATCTGTCATTTCCACATATATATACAAAAAAGGATAGTGAAATGAACCACCACTTACCTTAGATGATGGTTTCATGGGGTGAATACATAAGAACAGGAAAACAATGAATATTTTGGGACTTGGCCCTTCGTCAAAAGGGGAACATTATGGACGGAGGTTGGTGTGGAAGACCGTCTCACAAAATGACTGTTAGTCAGGAACATGATGGGGGTAAATTCAAACAGAGAACAGGGAGAGAGGGACAGTGAATTGGAGCTAAAACCTGAGCAATGCAAAATGCTGTAAAAAGTGCAGAAAAAATACATTAAAATGTTCATAACATAAATTTGAAAAAGTAAAAGTAAACAAAATTGAAAAAATAGAATAATAATAAAACAAAAAATAAAAGAGTATATGTAGTTAAACATCACCTCTTGTATGTGGGTGGTTCAATATAGACAGTGGGCATGGAAGCAAGGAGAGGATAGAGAGAAGGAAAAGTACTGACTGGGTATTATCTCAAATTGAGACCAGGAGGTTGCCTAGTGCCTAGTTTGTATTGGTAGGCAAGCTCCCACCTTCTGAGTACAGAGGAGCTGCTATTGTTTGGGAGGACCCTGATAGCACGAACTGTGAACAAGAAGTAAAATTATTAGTGTAATGAGAGATGGCTACTAGATGTTTTGGATTCCGAGTGAAAACTGTCTGACGATGGCCATTCATTCTTATGGCTAACAGATTGGTAGTCAGACCTATATAGGAAGCCAGGCAGTGTTTACAGGTTAGCTGGTATATTATGTGGGAGGTTTCACAGTTATCCTATGATAGGAAAGCACTCGCCAGTGATAGGGTTGATGAAAGTGGTGGAGGCTTGGTGTATGTCACACATCTTATAGCGGGGTCTGTTACATGGGAAAGATCCTTGGGGCTGTCTGATGGGATGAGGATGACTGTGTTTGTGGACTAGGAGCTGGATGAGGTTGGGAGCCGTGATGAAACAAGTTCTGGGATGGCCAGGGAGGATTTTTGGAAGAATGGATCTTATTTCTGGGCAGGTTAGTATGAAATCATAACCCTGTCGAAGGATTCTATTGATGGATTCAAGGCCAGGGAAGTATTGTGTAACCAGGACTGGACTGTGGTTGGTTTCTGGGGGTTTGGAGCAGTCAATAGGTTGAGCAATGTGGCTCGTGAAAGTTGTTTGTGAACCAAAGCTGGGGGATAGTTGTGGGATACCAATCTTTGTGAGATGTTGTTTGAATACTCCATAAGGGATTTCTGGTTGGAACATATACGACTGCCTCAAATGCCAAGACTGTAGGGGAGGGAATGTCTGGCATGATATGGATAGCAACTGTCAAAATGGAGGTACTGCTGTGAGTTGGTGGGTTTTGTGTGGACTCAGGAGCTGAGGTGGCAATTGGAAAGGGACAGGTCCACATCCAAGAATGTGGCCTGGGTGTGAGAGTAGGTTCATGTGAAGTTCAGCGAGTTATTAAAGGAATTTAAATTATCCAGAAAATTTAGAAGCGTGTTTTCTCCCTGTGTCCAAATCATTAAAATGTTATCTATGAACCTCAGCCACAGGAGGAGTTTGAGGGGAATGTTCTCCAAAAACATCTGTTCCAGGCAGCCCATGACGAGATTAGCATAAGAGGGGGCCATGGGTTTGGTGGCAGATATTGCCTTCCAGGGAGAAGTAGTTTGTTAAGTATCAGTTCAGCCAAGGTGGTGAGGAAAAATGTGCAGAGGCGGCTGTTCAGAGCGCGCTTATCCAAAAAATGTTCCATGACACTAAGGCCATGGCAATGTGGAATGTGTGTGTACAGTGATGTGACATCAATGGTTGCCAGGATGGAGTTGGAAGGAAGTGGTGTGGGCACAGTGGAAAGATGTTGTGTGTCCTTGATGTGGGAGGGGAACTGAGAGACCATAGGTCATCTTTTTGGAAATATTCAACCACCACATACACAAGCATGTAGCTTGTGTATGTGGTCCATGTAGGAAGGGAGTGTTTAGTATGAAAAGGTTGGCAGTCGTTGAATTGGAGTTAGTGCTGAATATTATTTGATAAGGACAGTACAGTTATGACGATTTGGGATAATAACATTAAAATCCAAGAAGATAGCTTGGACATGAGAGAAGAACAAAAGAAGTTCGAAGTATAGTAGTAGTTGTTAAGGTTGTTGAAAAAATGCAGAGTGCTGTTCTCCTCATTTGCCCAAAATATTAAAATTGTCTATAAATCTCAGTCAGAAGGGAGAAAAGCACGTGACCTAAGGATGACTACACGATACCAAGCATTGAGGTTAGCATACAATGGAGACATATGAGGAACCATAACAATGTGACAGACCTGGTCATAAATTTGTGAACTGCATGAAAAACAATTGCTAATACAAACCATGTGAGCTAGGGCTGTACAACCACCCATAAGCCATGAGGTTCTGTCTAACTAAATAACAAGATTTCAGAAGCAGAATGAGCAGGAAGAAATGCCACAACCAATTCCAGGTAATAATCTTATATATATATAAAAATAGACGTGTTTTTTACTATATTTCACTTTTCAGCCAACACTACCTAGCACAGATCACTGATGTTTGTGGGTGGAAGTAGCATGGAGTTTCCTGTCGTGCACAACGTTGGCCGAATGCCGATAGCTGTGGGGATGTGGGAGATATAATGATTAAAGTTGGTAAGTGCAGGGCGTTTTCATATTTCGACCAAAAATTCGTATCTCCGTATACTTCTCTTTCCTGCCACAACTACATAACATAGACCTTTGGTGTTTGTGTGTGGTAGTAGAATCGTCTTTCTTGTCGTGCACTATGGTTGTTAGATGTCGGTAGCTATGGAGGTGTGGGAGAAATGGGGGTTGAAAGTGGTCGACCTGTGGCAATTTCATACTTCTGCCAAAGACAAAAGTGTCATGGTGTATCACTTTTCAGCGAAAACTATAGATCACAGATAACTGGCGTTTGTGTGTAGTAGTAGCACATAGTCACCTTTCGATCACAACAGCGGCCGATTTTCAGAAACTGTGGTACTGTGGTAGATATGGTGGTTGTAAGTGGCCGACCAAGGATATTTTCGTATTTCGACGGCCTCCGCATATGTCACTTTTCTGCCACAACTACATAGCATAGAGCATTGGTGTTTGTGTTTGGTAGTAGAATCGTATCTCATGTAGTGCACTATGGTTGTTAGATGTCGGTAGCTATGGGGGTGTGGGAGAAATGGGGGTTGAAAGTGGTCGATCTGTGGCAATTTCATACTTCTGCCAAAGACAAAAGTGTCATGGTGTATCACTTTTCAGCGAAAACTATAGATCACAGATAACTGGGTTTGTGTGTAGCAGTAGCACAGAGTCACCTTTCGATCACAACAGCGGCCAATTTTCAGAAAACTGTGGTACTGTGGTAGATATGGTGGTTGCAAGTGGCCGACCAAGGATATTTTCGTATTTCGACTGTCTCCGCATATGTCACTTTTATGCCACAACTACATATCATAGAGCATTGATGTTTGTGTTTGGTAGTAGAACCGTATCTCATGTAGTGCACTATTGTTGTTAGATGTCGGTAGCTATGGTGGTGTGGGAGATTTGGGGGTTGAATGTGGTCGACCTGTGGCAATTTCATACTTCGGCCAAAGACAAAAGTGTCATGGTGTATCACTTTTCAGCGAAAACTATAGATCACAGATAACTGGCGTTTGTGTGTAGTAGTAGCACAGAG
The DNA here is from genome assembly GCA_031002005.1 of Vandiemenella viatica. Classification (NCBI taxonomy): domain Eukaryota; kingdom Metazoa; phylum Arthropoda; class Insecta; order Orthoptera; family Morabidae; genus Vandiemenella; species Vandiemenella viatica. The sequence goes on along the minus strand of CM061919.1, from coordinate 225,521,541 downwards.
TCACCTTTCGATCACAACAGCGGCCGATTTTCAGAAACTGTGGTACTGTGGTAGATATGGTGGTTGTAAGTGACCGACCAAGGATATTTTCGTATTTGGACTGTCTCCGCATATGTCATTTTTTCTGCCACAACTACATAGCATAGAGCATTGGTGTTTGTGTTTGGTAGTAGAATCGTATCTCATGTAGTGCACTATGGTTGTTAGATGTCGGTAGCTATGGGGGTGTGGGAGATTTGGGGGTTGAATGTGGTCGACCTGTGGCAATTTCATACTTCGGCCAAAGACAAAAGTGTCATGGTGTATCACTTTTCAGCGAAAACTATAGATCACAGATAACTGGCGTTTGTGTGTAGCAGTAGCACAGAGTCACCTTTCGATCACAACAGCGGCCAATTTTTAGAAACTGTGGTACTGTGGTAGATATGGTGGTTGCAATTGGCCGACCAAGGATATTTTCGTATTTCGACTGTCTCCACATATGTCACTTTTATGCCACAACTACATATCATAGAGCATTGATGTTTGTGTTTGGTAGTAGAATCGTATCTCATGTAGTGCACTATTGTTGTTAGATGTCAGGTAGCTATGGTGGTGTGGGAGATTTGGGGTTGAAAGTGGTCGACCTGTGGCAATTTCATACTTCGGCCAAAGACAAAAGTGTCATGGTGTATCACTTTTCAGCGAAAACTATAGATCACAGATAACTGGCGTTTGTGTGTAGTAGTAGCACAGAGTCACCTCTCGATCACAACAGCGGCCGATTTTCAGAAACTGTGGTACTGTGGTAGATATGGTGGTTGTAAGTGGCCCACCAAGGATATTTTCGTATTTCGACTGCCTCCGCATATGTCAACTTTCTGCCACAACTACATAGCATAGAGCATTGGTGTTTGTGTTTGGTAGTAGAATCGTATCTCATGTAGTGCACTATGGTTGTTAGATGTCGGTAGCTATGGGGGTGTGGGAGAAATGGGGGTTGAAAAGTGGTCGATCTGTGGCAATTTCATACTTCGGCCAAAGACAAAAGTGTCATGGTGTATCACTTTTCAGCGAAAACTATAGATCACAGATAACTGGCGTTTGGTGTGTAGTCAGTTAGCACTAGAGTCACCTCTTCGATCACAACAGCGGCCGAATTTTCAGAAACTGTGGTACTGTGGTAGCTATGGTGGTTGTAAGTGGCCCGACCAAGGATATTTTCGTATTTCGACTGCCTCCGCATATGTCAAATTTCTGCCACAACTACATATCATAGAGCATTGGGTGTTGTGTTTGGTAGTAGAATCGTATCTCATGTAGTGGCACTATTGTTGTTAGATGTCGGTAACTATGGTGGGTGTGGGAGAATTGGGGGTTGAATGTGGTCGATCCTGTGGCAATTTCATACTTCGGCAAGACAAAAGTGTCATGGTGTATCACTTTTCAGCGAAAAACTATAGATCACAGATAACTGGTCGTTTGTTGGGTAGTCAGTAGCACAGAGTCACCTATTCGATCACAACAGCGGCCCATTTCAGAAACTGTGGTACTGTGTAGATATGTGGTTGCAAGTGGCCGACCAAGGATATTTCTGTATTTCGACTGCCTCGCATATGTCAATTTTATGCCACAACTACATATCCTTAGAGCATTGATGTTTGTGTTTGGTAGTAGAATCGTATCTCATGTAGTGCACTATTGGTTGTTAGATGTCGGTAACTATGGTGGTGTGGGAGAATTTGGGGTTGAAATGTGGTCGATCCTGTGGCAATTTCATACTTCGGCCAAAGACAAAAGTGTCATGGTGTATCACTTTTCAGCGAAAACTATAGATCACAGATAACTGGCGTTTGTGTGTAGTAGTAGCACATAGTCACCTTTCGTCACAACAGCGGCCGATTTTCAGAAACTGTGGTACTGTGGTAGATATGGTGGTTGTAAGTGGCCGACCAAGGATATTTTCGTATTTCGACGGCCTCCGCATATGTCACTTTTCTGCCACAACTACATAGCATAGAGCAGTGGTGTTTGTGTTTTGGTAGTAGAATCGTATCTCATGTAGTGCACTATGGTTGTTAGATGTCGGTAGCTATGGGGGTGTGGGAGAAATGGGGGTTGAAAGTGGTCGATCTGTGGCAATTTCATACTTCTGCCAAAGACAAAAGTGTCATGGTGTATCACTTTTCAGCGAAAAACTATAGATCACAGATAACTGGCGGTATTGTGTGTAGCAGTAGACACAGAGTCACCTTTTCGATCACAACAGCGGCCAATTTTCAGAAACTGTGGTACTGTGGTAGATATGGTGGTTGCAAGTGGCCGACCAAGGATATTTTCGTATTTCGACTGTCCTCCGCATATGTCACTTTTATGCCACAACTACATATCATAGAGCATTGATGTTTGTGTTTGGTAGTAGAACCGTATCTCATGTAGTGCACTATTGTTGTTAGATGTCGGTAGCTATGGTGGTGTGGGAAGATTGGGGGTTGAATGTGGTCGACTGTGGCAATTTCATACTTCGGCCAAAGACAAAAGTGTCATGGTGTATCACTTTTCAGCGAAAAACTATAGATCACAGATAACTGGCGTTTGTGTGTAGTAGTAGCACAGAGTCACCTTTCGATCACAACAGCGGCCGATTTTCAGAAACTGTGGTACTGTGGTAGATATGGTGGTTGTAAGTGACCGACCAAGGATATTTTCGTATTTGGACTGTCTCCGCATATGTCATTTTTCTGCCACAACTACATAGCATAGAGCATTGGTGTTTGTGTTTGGTAGTAGAATCGTATCTCATGTAGTGCACTATGGTTGTTAGATGTCGGTAGCTATGGGGGTGTGGGAGAAATGGGGGTTGAAAGTGGTCGATCTGTGGCAATTTCATACTTCTGCCAAAGACAAAAGTGTCATGGTGTATCACTTTTCAGCGAAAACTATAGATCACAGATAACTGGCGTTTGTGTGTAGCAGTAGCACAGAGTCACCTTTCGATCACAACAGCGGCCAATTTTTAGAAACTGTGGTACTGTGGTAGATATGGTGGTTGCAATTGGCCGACCAAGGATATTTTCGTATTTCGACTGTCTCCACATATGTCACTTTTATGCCACAAACTACATATCATAGAGCATTGATGTTTGTGTTTGGTAGTAGAATCGTATCTCATGTAGTGCACTATTGTTGTTAGATGTCAGTAGCTATGGTGGTGTGGGAGATTTGGGGGTTGAAAGTGGTCGACCTGTGGCAATTTCATACTTCGGCCAAAGACAAAAGTGTCATGGTGTATCACTTTTCAGCGAAAACTATAGATCACAGATAACTGGCGTTTGTGTGTAGTAGTAGCAACAGAGTCACCTCTCGATCACAACAGCGGCCGATTTTCAGAAACTGTGGTACTGTGGTAGATATGGTGGTTGTAAGTGGCCCACCAAGGATATTTTCGTATTTCGACTGCCCTCCGCATATGTCAATTTTCTGCCACAAACTACATAGCATAGAGCATTGGTGTTTGTGTTTGGTAGTAGAATCGTATCTCATGTAATGCACTATGGTTGTTAGATGTCGGTAGCTATGGGGGTGTGGGAGAAATGGGGGTTGAAAGTGGTCGATCTGTGGCAATTTCATACTTCGGCCAAAGACAAAAGTGTCATGGTGTATCACTTTTCAGCGAAAAACTATAGATCACAGATAACTGGGGTTTGTGTGTAGCAGTAGCACAGAGTCACCTTTCGATCACAACAGCGGCCAATTTTCAGAAACTGTGGTACTGTGGTAGATATGGTGGTTGCAAGTGGCCGACCAAGGATATTTTCGTATTTCGACTGCCTCCGCATATGTCACTTTTATGCCACAACTACATATCATAGAGCATTGATGTTTGTGTTTGGTAGTAGAATCGTATCTCATGTAGTGCACTATTGTTGTTAGATGTCGGTAACTATGGTGGTGTGGGAGATTTGGGGGTTGAATGTGGTCGACCTGTGGCAATTTCATACTTCGGCCAAAGACAAAAGTGTCATGGTGTATCACTTTTCAGCGAAAACTATAGATCACAGATAACTGGCGTTTGTGTGTAGTAGTAGCACATAGTCACCTTTCGATCACAACAGCGGCCGATTTTCAGAAACTGTGGTACTGTGGTAGATATGGTGGTTGTAATTGACCGACCAAGGATATTTTCGTATTTGGACTGTCTCCGCATATGTCACTTTTCTGCCACAACTACATAGCATAGAGCATTGGTGTTTGTGTTTGGTAGTAGAATCGTATCTCATGTAGTGCACTATGGTTGTTAGATGTCGGTAGCTATGGGGGTGTGGGAGAAATGGGGGTTGAAAGTGGTCGATCTATGGCAATTTCATACTTCTGCCAAAGACAAAAGTGTCATGGTGTATCACTTTTCAGCGAAAACTATAGATCACAGATAACTGGCGTTTGTGTGTAGCAGTAGCACAGAGTCACCTTTCGATCACAACAGCGGCCAATTTTTAGAAACTGTGGTTGTGTCGGATATATGGTGGTTGTAAGTGGCCGACCAAGGATTTTTTCGTATTTTGACGAAAGGCATGTGTCTCCGCAGATTTCTGTTTTCTGCCACGACTACATAGCATAGAGCATTGGTGTTTATGTGTGGTGGTAGAATCGTGTCTGTTGTCGTGCACTATTGTTGTTAGATGTCTTTAGCTATGGGGGATGAAAATGGTCGACCTGCGGCAATTTCATATTTCTGCCAAAGACGCATGTGTCACGGTGTATCACTTTTGAGTGAAAACTATCAATCGCAGATTACCGGCGTTTTTGTGTGGTAGTAACACAGAGTCACCCATCGATCACAACGTTGCCCGAAATTCGGTAACTGTGGGAGTGTGTGAGATATGGTGTTTGAAATTGGTCGATCATGAATATTTTCGTATTTCATCCAAAGACTTGTGTGTATCCGTAAATTTTACTTTGCTGCCGGAACTACATAGCGCAGAAGACTGGTATTTGTGTGTGGTAATGGTATCCAGTCTCCCATCGTGCACTATGGTGGTTAGATGTCTACAGCTGTGAATATGAATACATTACAATCACGAACGAAGTTGTGGATACCAGCTACTATATTATAATCGTGGAAGTAAGTTTCTATCTTTTTGTTACGTTTTGACGACTAAATGGTTATATCAATATTGATGGAATTTAACAATGAAATAGTGTAGGAAGGACACAGGACATTTTTTCGATATGAATAACAGTTTTAGTCACGAAATTTTAAGAACTTATCGAATGATGAAAGACAGACAGATTCGTTTGTTAGTCTGTAATGTTACGTTGGTTGCTCAGTAGCGCAGTCTGTTAGTGTTTGATTTGTTAATAAATTTCGATAAGAAACAAAACTTATTATTTATTATAGAAGTCAATTTGCTCTGCACTGTACTATTCATTTGTGTCTGTATAAAAGTTTCTGGCACCAATTTGTCTTCCTTTCTGACATGCCTTACGGACGTAAACCTGGCCTAAGGTGCAGGTCTAGAAGACAATGTGCTGCTATTAGATTATAAGATTCAGATGCTCAGGTTGAAGAAAGTCGAAAAAAACCAAGCTGAAATATAGCTGCCATCAGTTAACCCCCCCCTCCCCCCCACACACACATCCCCGCACCTTCGCTTACTTTTCTGTTTTTAAATATGTTGTAAATTGATTCTCTTCATGAGACAGATTAGACGATAGGATGATATAATGATGGCTTTCCATCATATTATGTCGACTCGGTGTTGTTTGGGACAAATCTTACGTTACTAACAGTTTTCTATATCCAATTCTGGCAATGAAACTCCACGCGTACGAAGTCGCGGGTAACAGCTAGTATTCAATATGCATCCAACCATCACAACCTATTACAACCATATCAGTGATAAAACCAAACCTATTGTAGGCCTTATCATCTCTACTACAACCCATCTCATGTTGCACAATCAGTTTTGGCCTTGGTAGAAACATTCCTAATTGTTTGTACAGCCTCTATGTTCCAAAATCAGAGTTTCTCTCAATTCCTGAGCACTGAATGCAAGCCCCATCAATCTGTCTCCTAATTCATACCTGGTCACAATCAACGTCACTGAACTTTTAACAGCATCCTTTAGCATCGCGGTGGAACATTTCATAAAGATATGCCTTCCATACAGCCACCTCCCCAGTAAATCCTTTCTTATCTCTTAAAATTGCTTAGTTCCTTAAAAAACTCTTTTTTCCTGCCTCTCCCTATTTTATATCCAACTATGTGGCGCTGTTATAACTGCCTCCTATAGCAACCATTTCCTGGGATATCTGTAAGAAAAATTCTCCAGCTAAATCCCTCTCAAATCAATACTTATACTGGGTGTCCCAGAATTATCTTTACAACTTTAACATTGAATAAATTATGTTTGGAACAAGGCATAACAATGCATTTTTTTTTATGTTACAGATTATCTCTCAAAATTCTTTTCTATTTCATTTCAGATGCGGTTTGGTGACAAGTAGGTAGTTACATCACATTTATTGAAAATGTACACCCCATAGGAAAAAGCTCAATGTGTTTCCTGGTTTATAGAGACATGAGTGCAACACAGTTTCTGGACAACACACAGGAAAGAACCACCAACAAGACCATCAATTCGTCAATGGCATTGGCAGTTCATGGAAACTGGTAGAATCGTCCATCAGAAAGGCGCTGGTCAACCATGCACAAGTGATGAGAATGTTGAATGGGTTCGTGAGTCATTCACTCGTAGTCCCAAAAAATCTCTCCGCACCGCCGCCAGAGAGTTGCAGTTACCATGCTCAACTATACACAGAGAGTTACACAGACGGTTGCACTTGTATGCATACAAAATGCAGCTGTTGCAAGCCATCAAGCCAGGAGATAAACAGAGACGTACTGCATTTGCTGGAAACATGTTGCAGAGAATTGACACTGAGGATGGTTTCCTTAGTCATGTTCTCTTCTCAGATGAGGCGACCTTTCACGTGTCTGGGTTACTTAACAGGCACAATGTTTGAATTTGTGGTTCTGAATCTCCACATGCATTTAGAGAGATAGAGCGCGATAGCCCAAAGGTTAATGTGTGGTACGGTGTTATGCACAAACAAATCATTGACCCCTTCTTCTTTGCTGAGAAGACAATCACAGGCCCAGTTTACTTGGATATGCTAACAGAATTTGTTGTTTCCCAACTGGAAGTCCTTCAACCGACAGTCATCTTCCAGCAGGATGGTGCACCTCCACATTGAGCTCATGACGTCCATCATTTTTTAGATAAACAATTTCCTGGTCGGTGGTTAGGAAAAGGGGGGGGGGGTTTCAATTGACTGGCCACCTCGTTCACCTGTCATAACCCCCTTGGATTTCTTTCTTTGGGGATATGTAAAAGACATAATGTATCAAACCCCGGTTAGTAATTTGGCAGATCTCAGGCAGATGATTTCTGCAGCAATTATGACAATTGATCCAGGGATGCTCCCAAGAACTTGGCATGAAATTGAATATCACTTTGATATTGTACGGGCAACTAATGGTGCACACGTTGAAGTGTTCTAGAGACAGAAACCAAACTTTGAGAAATACTCTTCAAAATGCAAAAAACTGCATTGTGATATCTCGTTCCAAACATAATTTATTCAATTTAAAAGTTGTAAAGATAATATATATATAAGAATAGGATAAAAACCACCACTTACCATAGAAGAGGATTCCTGCGGTGTTGGTACATGAAAAAAAACACACGAACACACATAGAATATAATTTTCGAGCCCATGGCTCTTCATCAGTAGGAGTGAGAAGGCTGCATGCTGGCGGCTGGCAGCCAACTGCCGGTAACTCTTGGTGGGGGGAAAACAACATGGCGGGAAGTGAGGGTGGGGGTAGAAAAGCATAGGCTGAAAATTGATAATGAATAGAAAGTAGAAAGTAAAACTGTACATAGGGACCCATCGCGGAAGTGCAGTGGATCTCAGTTAATGGTCCTAAATTCCTATTAAGTAATGGACATATGTCAAACAGCTGAAAAACAAAATATTCAGAAATTTGAAATTAAAAATAAGCAAAATTTGAAGTTACAATCTATAAAGATAGGCTCTGGTGAGCGGTGGTTCTATGGGAAAAGGTGGAGGTGAGGGGGATCGATGGGATGAAAATTAGTGCTATCTTAAATTTAGACCTGGTGGTTGTCTGGTACCCAGTTGGTACTGATAAGCCAGTTACCACCTTCTAAGTTCCGAAATACTGCTTTTATCTGAGAGGACTCTGATGGCGCGGACTGAGAAATGTGTTAAAATGTTGGTACCATGTGTGGTGGCATGATAAGATACAGGGTGGTCAGGGTTCTGGGTGTGTACCGATTGTCTGTGTCCATTCATTCTGATGGCCAGTTGATTTGTTGTGAGTCCTATGTAGGAGGCTGGGGAATGGTTACAAGTGAGTTGGCATATAAGGTGGGAGGATACACAAGTGGCGAGTCCTGTGATGGGAAAGCTTTCCCCAGTTACGGGGTTGGTAAAGGTGGTGGAAGGCGGGTGCATATTGCATAATTTGCAACAGGATCTGTTTCAAGGAAATGAACCTTGGGGCTGTCTTGCAGGCTGGAGGGCCCCGTGTTTATGGACCAAGAGTTGGGTTGAGGTTTGGAGGTCTGATGAAGCAGGTTATGGGTGGGTGAGGGAGGATTTTAGGAAGGAGGTTTCTCATCTCAGGACAGGCTCGAAGGAAGTCGTAACCTTGTCTCAAGAATCAGTTGATGGATTCCAAGCCTGGGAAGTAACATGTGATCAAAAAAGGGCTATGGTGGGTTTTAGAAGGTTGTGGATTGTTGATAAGTTGAGTGGGTTGTGATGTGGTACGTGCAATCTGTTTGTGAACTAATTGCGGGAAATGAGGGCTTCAGAGATATTGCTGGCATATTGTTGATGGGCCAGTTGATTGGAACAAATGTGACTACCCCGAATGCCTAGACTGTAGGGAAGGGAGTGTTTGATGTGATGAGGGTGGCAGCTACCATAATGAAGGTACTGTTGTAGGTTGGTGGGTTTGGTATGGACAGCTGTGTGGATGTAGCCATTTGTGAGGGAAAAGTCAACATCCAGGAAAGTGGCCTGTGTATGGGAGTAAGTCCATTTGAATTTCAGGGAGCTGACGGAATTAAGTTTATTGAGGAAACTGAGTAGGTTGTCTTCCCCGTGGGTCCAGATTATGAAAATATCATCAATGAATCTGACCCACAAGAGGGGTTTCAGATGGGCTTCAGATATAAATGATTGTTCTAGGGGGCCTAGGTAGAGGTTAGTGTATGAGGGTGCTATATGAGTGCCCAATGCAGTGCAGTGCCACTAACTTGGTGATAAATTTTCCCATCAAATGAAAAAAAGTTGTTATGTAGTATTAGTTCGGCCAGGGTGATCAGGAATGATCTGGTGGGAAGGCTATTGGGTGGACGCTGGTCTAGAAAGTGTTCCATCGCACTGAGCCCATGGCAGTGGGGAATATTTGTGTATAAGGTCACATCAACTGTCACTAGGAAGGAATCAGGGGTAATGTGGGTACTGTAGCCAGTTGAGAGAGGAAGTGTTGGGTGTCTTTGATGTGGGAGGGAAGCTGGCTGATAATGGACTGTAGATGCTGGTCAACCAGGGCAGTGATACGCTTAGTAGGTGAGCCATATGCAGCAACTATGGGACGTCCTGGGTTGTCAGGCTTATGAATTTTAGGAAGCAGGTATAGGGAAGGTGTGTGTGTGGGTTTTTTGGAGTGAGGAGTGAGAAAGAATGGGGAGTGAGCCCTTGAAGAGGTCCACTAACCTTTATATAATCTTTTATTATATCGCTCACCTGCAGGTGAGGGATCATGGTTGAGGGGGCGGTAAGTGTTGATGTTTATCTGCATAGATTGTGTTTACTTATAATTACTTTTATATTTGTTAATTTTTTTGATTATTCTGTTTTCTTATTTACTTTTACTTTCTAAAATTTATGTTATGAACATTTTAATGTATTATTCTGCACTTTTTACATTGCTCATGTACTAGATCCAATTCACTGTCCCCCTCTCTCTGTCCTCTGTTTGAATTTGTCCCCACCATGTTCCTGACTAACGGTCATTCTTTGAGACCGTATCCTGCACCACCCTTCCTCCGTGATTTTCTCGTGTTGATGAAGGGCCAAGTCCTGAAATATTCATTGTTTTTCCTGTCCTTGTGTTTTTTGTGTGTGTTCACCCCTCAAAACCATCATCTAAGATAAGTGGTGGTTCATTTCACTATCCTTTTATATATATATATACAGGGTGCTACAAAAAGGTACGGCCAAACTTTCAGGAAACATTCCTCACACACAAACAAAGAAAATATGTTATGTGGACATGTGTCCGGAAACGCTTACTTTCCATGTTAGAGCTCATTTTATTACTTCTCTTAAAATCATATTAAACATGGAATGGAAACACACAGCAACAGAACGTACCAGCGTGACTTCAATCACTTTGTTACAGGAAATGTTCAAAATGTCCTCCGTTAGCGAGGATACATGCATCCACCCTCTGTCGCATGGAATCCCTGATGCGCTGATGCAGCCCTGGAGAATGGCGTATTGTATCACAGCCGTCCACAATACGAGCACGAAGAGTCTCTACCTTCCTGCAATTGGGCCAACTGGCGGTGAATCGAGGAAGTACAGTACATACTAACGAAACTAAAATGAGCTCTAACATGGAAAGTAAGCTTTTCCGGACACATGTCTACATAACATATTTTCTTTGTTTGTGTGTGAGGAATGTTTCTTGAAAGTTTGGCTGTACCTTTTTGTAACAACCTGTATATATATCCTGAGACATTACAATACAGTGGTTCTGCCAGAAGCATTATATGCATCAGAAACAACCACGATTGGGGCTTCAGCATTACAGAAGCAGAAAAATTTAAGCGCAAAATCCTTAGAAAAGTTTTTGGAGCAATATATAAAGATGGCTAATCGATGAAAAGATCAATGAAAGAACTAAACAAACATACAGATAGATTGACAGACATGATCAGAAGATGTATATTACAATTCTATGGACATTTATATTGAATTAACAGCACTAGACTCACAAAGAGGATCTTTGATGCAACTAAGGAAAATGGAAGCGGCTTCTAGGCGATATAAATAAGAAAAGAAAGGGAAATTAACCCACCACATACCAAAGTGGACGGATGCGATGAGAGAACACTAATCTTTGATGTGGTAAATGGTTCACTCAGGAAAACCAATTGGTTTGAGGAAATAGAAGAGGACTTGAATCATGCAGAGACCAGCAAGGAAATGACACGGGAAAGGGGACAATTCAGGAACAAAATTATGAACACAAAATTTAAAATACAGAAGAAAACAGGAACAAAATGGACTGAACAAGGAAACAGGAACACAGTGAACATATGAAGAGGTTTTGGGAAGAGAAGAGGAAGAAGACAAATACAAACAAAAGCTGAATATCCATGAATAATTTGAGTTCAAACACTGTCCTCAAGAGCAATAATGATTAATAATAATAATATATCCCTAAGGGAGGATAGGGAAATACGACCCAACCACAGATGAAGGCGGCTGGGATGATGGAAACAAAAAACAAACACAAGAGAAGTGTAATATTTTGGCATACTGTCTTGTAAGCACCTTAGAATTTTGGAAAATTCTAGTTCCTTAGCTTCAAGTATAAAGGAGGGAGGAAGCTTTCATATAAACATAAGGTTTCATTACAAAGACAGGTTATGATAGGAAATGTTTCATAAAGCAGCTGATACTACAACCTAACTTATTAAATAAACCATTTTAAAGGCAATAAAGTCACTTAACATTTAATAAAAGTACTAAATAAACTTTTTATAATAATAAAGAAACTTTATACTAACTGGGAATAGGATAATCCATTATTAGCCAATTTAATAACAATAGATTTTGTTACGTGACCATTTCACCATTTCTGAATACTTTCAGATGAAGTAAAGTAATTTTAAAATAATACGAATCCAAAAGAAAGCTAAATTCACTAAAAATCTGTAGTTTCTGAACGGGTAAATAACGTAAATAAATTTTTAAACATTTCGATAAATGCATTTCACTTTTAACATTTTTTATCACATGTTCCTAGTAATTTCCCGAAATAAAAAGTAGATTTTCTAAAAGAGCCAAAAATCTAGTATCACATATTTAAATTTCAGTACATTTCATGCAGTCAATCGCCTACTCAACTGTTTTATGCAATATTTCGTGAATATTTCTTTGAAAATAAATTTAAAATTTTTCTTGAAGTGAACTGTTGTGATTTCGTAGTAAAACCTTTCCTCAGCTTTGGGTTATAAAGCTTGTGGCGGCCGTAAAGCATTTCAGTTGAGTTTCTAAGTAGGCAACATGGTCAAGTTAAAATTATTTCATCAAAATTCCACAGAACTTTTAATTCTAGTGAACTGCTAGTTAAGGTACTAAGCCGATACTACAACCCCGGTATCAGTTAAGTCCCTTACAGCCTTATTCGTGCAGAAGTGAGACACCAGGCGGAGTCAGACGTGTACACAGATACCGCTGTCTGGTGAATGGCGTCGCCGGCGCGAATGGTAGTGTACAAGGGGAGGGGGGGAAGCTCAAATATTGGATCGATAATCGATACTGTTGATGGTATAATATCATAACAACTGAATGAAGATACATATATAAAAATCAAATTTTGAAAGCCTATAAGTGAAAAACAAAAATAGCGATGCCATTCACCAGATGGCAGTCTACGTGTACACATCTTACTCTGCCTGGTGTCTCACTTCTGCACGAATGAGGCTATATGCCAAAATATTGCGCTTCTCTTGTGTTTGTTTTTTGTCTTCGTTGTCCCAGCCACCTTCATCTGTGGTAAGTTTTGGGTCATTTTTCCCTACCCTTCCTTAGTTTCATTGCTTTATAGCATTTTCCCGCTCATTGTTATTATATATATATATATATATCCCTATATTTCACTCTGCAACAACAACTATCTAGTGCAGACCACTGGCGTTTGTGTTCTAAGAGTTTTGAGTCTCCCAATGTATACTATGGTGGTTGCATGTCAGTAGCTGTGGGGGTGTAGGAAACATGGTGTTTGAAATTGGTCGACCTAAAGGCATTTTCATATTTTGATCAAAGTGTTCTAAAAATCTACTAGAATGTTCTTGAATGTTCCAAAATGTTCTTGAATATTGAACTAGAATATGACACATTTCTCAGATTTTATATAAATAATTTATTTGCAAAATATTTCACGTGTGATCTGATTTAAATGGGACTTTCATTGGTGGGTTGCTGAATGAGTAGTAAATAAAATAGGCTACTTATTATCCTGGAAATATTTAATGTTTAATGCAAAAACATAAAAACTTTCAAAATTCTTGACAAACATGAAGTCATGGACACCAACTGGTTTTAACAATAAAATAGTTACATTCTAATGTTCTGTAAACAATAAATGTTTACAATTTTCAGAAGTAGACAGGTTCCACCTAATTATTTCTATGTTGTTCCTTGTAACAAAATGCACCATCATTTGGTATATGAAACATTTCTTAGGGCAAGGAGATGACTTACATTAACTGGGTAGTTTATAACCCATTGTTTTAAGTCTTTCCAGATAGTGTCTGATTCGTCTATGAATTTCTGACATCTGAAGAAGAGGTAGTTTGTATCAGCCTCTTACTCCTCATCACACTAACACAGTGGGGAATTTGCTAAGTGTATTTTGTGTAAGTGGCTTCTAAATCTACCATGATTGAATTTTAACCTAGATATTATGGATAAAGCTTTTTCTGTGGCATATTTTTTTACGATACCACTGTTTTGTTGGTGTTTCAGATGTATCAGCCTATCATGTCCTCCATTTAGTTGGTCAGTGGATTGCCAAATTCGAAATGACGCTTTCCACATCATATGTCAAACTCACTTCCACTGCTCCAGATTCCAGAAGGTTGCCAATGCCAGATTCAACAGATTTTTTCCAGAAAGTACCACCCATTCTGAACTCTGTAATGTCAACACACTTACCAACACTACCTTGATTTCCCTGATTCTTTGATGGCAGATTTTCCTCTGCACCAGTGGTATCTCATAAGTTTTTTTAAATTTTTATGTTTGTATTTTCTGTGATCATCATTTCATTCAATTAAACAGATCTTGTGTTTGTGGTTCAATTTCATCATGTCTTGATTGTTGATTTGCTTGTCTGATGTGTAACTTCTTGAGGTGTAAACCATAGATCAATTTAGCATTCACACAGGTGATCGTGGAAAACTACCTAAAACTGTAATCATGATGACCTGCACATTTGAACCAAGGCTAAAACCAATAGCTATGTTCAGAATGGCAATGCTTCAGCACACACACAGATAAACTGTTGCATCTTGTTTATTATTACTGTTACCACTATCACATTTAGCCTAGTCTTCTCAAGTATCTATTCCGCCATATCTCAAGATTATGTGATTTAAATGAAACACTAATTATTTTTTCTACACTGTGTGGTAATCTCCCCTCCCCCTACAGCTAAACACACATTTTGCATTCAAGCAGATGCTGTCTGAGGCCACAGATGTTTGACATGCTGCATGTGTCATCATTCTCTCATATGAGTAAAGAGGCATCTAAAACATTGTGTATGTGTCAGTGTTGTACTTTGTGTCTTTTATCCAGTTATGGTAGGTGGTAGTTTCACATTTCCTATCCCTATTTTTTTTAATTTGAAATACCTTAAAACACTTCAAAAATTTAAAACTTTATTATTAATGCCATGGTTATTTTCATAAGAAAAGATTAACAGTTGAAGTTGCTTAACTGTATTCCATGTTAGAATTTATAGTGCCAACAAATGCACAAAAACGTGAATACCTGTACCATTTAGTCAGGAGTATAAATGAAATATTCAGCATCCACGTCTAGTCGATCACTATTTCTGGGTTATAAGTGTTGGAATGAAGTTTCACCTATTGCTCCTCTATCTCTGTAGTACACTCTGTAATCATCGAGGTTTTTCCCAATGGTTACAGTGTACTTTAGAGATAGAGGAGTGATTGATTAGCAAAGATTACTACAGTTCTTTGGTATTAATAGATCATGACCATGAGTTATTAGGAGTAGATTTCTGGAGTAACAAAAAACTTACCACAGTAAAAGAATTAAGGAAATAAGATCAATAACAGAAGGGAACAGAGATTTGTGAATTTCTTTGTAAGGAAAGGAGGATTTACACAAGTGGTAGAGCAGAATACAAGGGGACCAAACAAGTAGGATATCTTTTTTTTTTTTTTTAACTGCTTTACGTTTCTTTTAAACATTGAGGTCTTTAGAGACGGGAAAGGATGGGGGGCAAGGATGGGGGCAAGGAATGGGAAGGAATTCGGCCACGGCCTTTTGAAGGAAGCATCCCGGCATTTGCCTGGAGTGATTTGGGAAACCATGGAAAACCCAAATCTGGATGCCCGGACGGGGATTCGAACCGCTGTCCTCCCGAATGCGAGGCGAGAACGCTAACCGTTACACCACCCAGCTCGGTAAGTAGGATATCATACTGATAAAGTCCAATGAAAAACTTTTGGGATTTCAAGCAATTAAAAGAATAAGTGATCACAATCCAGTTCTCATGGATATTAGTGATTCAGTAAACCAGTGGCCAAAATTGAAAAGGGGGGGGGGAATAGGTACAGTTATAAAGAGACAAATTTCAGAACTGAAGAGATATTTCAAGGGAAGGTTCAGCAAATGGAAGGATGGCACAAGTACAGTGGATGAAAAACATAAACACAAATGCACTATATTTTGGCATGAGCCTTAATCATGCTCATGCTGAAATATAGTGCATTTGTGTTTATGTTTTTGTGTTTTTATGTGCCTTCATCTGTGGTAAGTGATGGGTATCTGTTCCCCCCCCCCCTATCCTATCTTATTTTCAGTGCCTCAAGGCAGTTTTTTTGTTCCCACTATCCAATAGAAATGTTTGAGATAATCATGATATTGGAAAACCATGAGACAGTTAGGTAACAAAAATTACATGACAGAATAAGAGCTTAAAACATATCTTCCTCTGATGTTTTGCTAGAAGGAAATATGATTTTTACTTTACCTTCAGGAGAGGGTGTTGGAAGTGTACACATAATTCTCTCCATTTGATTGATGGTTGATGATCCTGGAAACAATGGTTTTCCAAGAAGCATCTCTGCTAATATGCAGCCTAAACTCCACATATCTATTCCCTGGGTGTACCTAGACAGGGAGAAGTTGGATATTAGAATCCAAAGAATTTTTGATACAGTCATATTACAGAACTCAATGTACCATGATAAACTCACTACGCTAACCTAAAATGGACTTGTACTGCTATACTATGAAAAAACAATTGCATCCCAAAACTCTTTAATATTCATTTCTTGATTTGTAGGTATGGTTGTTCATGGGACTAATTAAAGTCTGACTTACACTGTGGTCAAACTCTACAGGCAACCTTGGAAGAAAGAAAGAATCAAAATTTCAGATAAAAACTAAGCTTATTTCATAAAGCAACGGCTATGTTTGAATTGTGAAACTTGGATTACAGTCTTTCTAATACGATGTTAGTCACTACAATTTAAATTTTTTGGCAGTTTTCTGTTATAATGTTATTTAAATCTTGGACAGTATCCAACTTATATTTCAAAGTGCAAGTTTCACGAACAAATCAACGCAATTTATATGACACTAAAGGATTTTAATTTAAATGTGATGGTGCAGGTGACTTAGTGGCAATTATGTAACACAATCATAAATCCTGTCAATACAGTTACTGGTTTTCACTATTAAATACTATTAGAATTGCAAGTTGTAACTTACATCAAAAGTTTAGGAATTTTTTGTAGAATCATTTGACACTAGAATCATATCAGAGGATTAAGAAAATTTGGAGTAATAGTAAATTTAGAGATTTCTTAAGTTTATGAATTTTTTTTAATCTTGAAAACAGAGGAAAGATTCACATAACGCAAAATAAGATTTAGACATTGATCTACCACATGTCAAAATTTCTGAGTGATGGAAGTAAAATTAAGGATCCTCTTTATTTAATCTTGAGTTACTCTTACATCACAATACCCAGAATGTATAAAAAGCGCTGCTGACAATGAGGAAGTAAACATTATTTTGATGGAGGTGGCACTGTGTGGATACGTGTGTTGGTCTCGGAGCAATGTAGGGAAATTTCTCAGTAACTGCACAATAGTGGTGCCGATCAAAATTTCTTTCGTGATGGGGTTATAGATTTCATTCCTAACTGGGAAAGGGGGGGGGGTAGGAGGAAGTTGCTTACCATGAGAGAATGATTATCCTACGATCATTTTAAATTTTTGAAGTCCAATGCTTTTCCTAAATTCTCTGGTACAAAAAGATTTTTTCGTAATATATAACAGTTTTCAAATCAACAAGAAGTCTACAGTGTATTTTATTTGCGAACATACTTTTATCCATTGAGGTTAAATCATTAGATTGGATGCCGTAAAATAAATCTGTAAGGTACCAGGGCATGGTTAGAGATCAATGAAGAGTGCCAGAAAGCATAACCCCCACTAGCACCTGCTCTTGACAAGGTTTTTATAAATAACATTTTATTTATTGAGGCAGCAAACTCTGAGAAACATACAACCAGAAATACCTTATAATTTTGGTGAAATTACATTCTTTCCTGATATTGTAGCTATATGTACAGTACGTTAGAATTTAGACTGAAGTGTTCAGGATTTTCTACTGTAAAGGAAAGTATGGATACATTTATTGTGCTGTCAATATTGATTTCTAAACAATTTCTGCTCATTGTCTGTTGAGTTCCTGCTCGGATAACCCTTTGGTCACATTTTTGTTACTTACGTACAGTCTTTATTTGTGAAGAATTTCCTCAGAAGGAGAAGAAATACCTTGCAGTGAGTGGAAATTTGCAAAATACTGCAACCTACTTGTTTCTGTATCAGCTACTCTGGCTATTATGCTTAATGACAAGGTTTGAGAACTAAGATTTCTAAACAGTTACTGGTTTGACATCACGATTCACTTTTAAACTGAGGAGTATAAGTGATAAAGGAAATGATAATTGAATCAAAAAAGATGGATATATTTCCACAAGTTTACATATCATTTAGATTGCAATTACAAATACCACATTAGCTAAAACACAGCAAAGTCAGTGAGACTATCTACATGGAATGTATGAGGTTTAAGAACAATAGAAAATGTCGCTTTTTAATCTAGCAGTGAGATAAGTTAACAATTTCATTCTTACAGTGAGTAAATAGAAATGAAAAGAAAACAAAATGGAAATTATAAACAAATTTAAAGTTACATACCTATTCATATCAGATCTTAAAAGGGGAATTTGGTACTAGAAATAAGCATAATTGGATCAACACTGTAATTAAAGAACTTATGCTTCAAGTGAAGATTCCAACAAACAAAGGAAAATTTCTGTATGAGAGTGAAGTCTTTATCGGCTTACTACGGACAAAAATTTTAGTTACTTTGTGTGGAATATTATCCAAGCCATAACAGAGATGGAAGTACACACACTGGAAGGCTACAATGGTAGAGAAAGAAAAGAATAAAATAATGTTATGGTACAAAAGTATTGTGAAAACAGGACAAATGGCACTATCGTGTGGTTCCAAAACGAATGGCAGAACAAGGAACTAAAGATATTGGATAGTTACTTCTCCTACAAAGAAATTTACACATTCAAGAAGAGATTCACAAGTCACTGATTATTTAAACCACTGCCAAATTTTAAACTGAAAACCATAGACATAATAATCACAATAATTCTGTGTGGTCCTAATGACCTGGTGACAGGGTTTCTATTTTTTTTTTTTTTGGCGGCACATTCTGCCTCTGTCGTAGCCGCCTTAACTAACCTGCCAATTCTACTGAGTACAGGGGACCTACAGTTTAATGTGGAATTTGAACCATGGAATCGTTCTGGTGTACTTCACATTACACAGCAAGCTATACCAGAGGGAACGTCAGTTTAAGTTCCTATGAAAATCCTCACTGAGACAGGGATTTGAACCGGAGACCTTTCGATCTCCAGTCAGAGGCCTTGACCACTGAGCCACCAGGCTGCTACACCATAGACACAAGAGTACACCATCGATCAGAATGTAGCCCAGATCACCACAGGTAAATTGAAAGTGTAATATAACTGCAGTTTTGCCAATATATCTTCAAAAACAGTTCAGAGGATCCTTACAACTTTTAAAATCAAAAGCAAATCATTTTAAAGCATTTTAATGTAGTTTGAGAGTAAGAAACCATGTTAGTGACTATAATTCAGCTTATTTCAGAAGTAAACGAAAAGGTGTATAGGATGTTTCTGATTTCAGAATTTATTTTTTCACAATCATTATCAGAGGTGTAAAATTAAATTACAAGTGATACAACATACGACACTTTGGGTATAGAAAATTTCAGTAAAGAGATATCACAAATTTATTGACTTCAAAAAGGTGCTCAAAGTTGTGCAATAAACAGTTCTCTCAAAGTAGCAGATGTAATTTTCAAGTTACAGCAATGATTCATATCTCATTTCATTCAGCAGAAAAAGTTACATATTATGTACAAAAATAGAGTCAATAGTTAAAAGGAAAGAACATTTTTAGAAGGAAAAAGAGACTTTTGTTGTTTTTGAGTTGTAGGGAAATTTGTGGTAATACATATTGGAGAACGTAGAAAGTACACTCAACTTAAAGAGGATTTTTTTTTTTTTTCAATTTTGGTGATATTTAGACCTTAAACATGAATTTAAAGTTTTCAAACGATGGTATATATATATATGTAAACACTTGTGTTTCCTTATATTTCAATTTTCAGCCACCACTACCTAGCACAGATCACTGATGCTTGTGTGTGGCAGTGCACAAGGTTGGCCAAATACCGATAGCTGAAGGGGTGTGGGAGATATGGTGGTTAAAAGTGGTCGAAGAAGGGCTTTTTCATATTTCAGCAAAAGACGTGTGTCCCCATACTTCTCTTTCCTGCCACAACTACATAGCACAGACCATTGGTGTTTGTGTGGCGTAGTAGCATTGAGTCTCCCATTGCTCACTATGGAGGTTAGATGTTGGTAGCTATGGAAGTTTGGGAGATATGGTGGCTGAAAGTGGTCGACCTGGGGCACTTTCATGTTTCGACCAATGACGTATGTGTCCCTATGTATCACTTTTCAGCCAAAACTTTCTAGCGCAGATTACTGGTGTTTGTGTGTGGTAGTAGCATAGAGTCACCAATCATGCACAACGATGGCCAAATTTCAGTTGCTGTGGGGGTGTATGAAATATGGTGGTTGAAAGTGGCCGGACAAAGATATTTTTATATTTTGATCAAAGACATGTGTGTCCGTATATTTCACTTTGTTGGCACAATTATATAATGCAGACCACTGGTCTTTGTGTGTAGTAGTAGCATCGAGTCTTCCATCGTGCACTATGATGGTTAGATGTCAGTAGCTATGGGGGTATGGGAAATATGGTGGTTTAAAGTGTTCTTATTTCTATCAATGATGTATGTATCACTTTTCAGCCAAAACTTTCTAGCGCAGATTACTGGTGATTGTGTGTGGTAGTGGCCTCGAGTCTCCTGTAATGCACTATGGTGGTTAGATGTCGGTAGCTATAGGGGTGTGGGAGATATAATAGTTGAAAGAGGTCGACGTAGGGCATTTTCCTATTTCTACCAAAGATGTGTGTGTCCCCATATTTCATATTGCAGCCAGAACTACCAAGCACAGACCACGGGCGTTTGTGTGTGGTAGTAACCTGGAGTCTTCCATCATGCACTATGATGATTGCATGTTGGTAGCTGTAGGGGTGCGGTAGATATGGTGGACAAAAGTGGTGCACCTGATAGAAAATCGACATGTGTCCCTAAATTTCACTCCTGTGCCAAAACTACCCAGTGCACTCCACTGGTGATTATGAGTGGTATTAATCTCAAATCTCCCACCGTGCACCATGGTGGTGTCATGTATGGGAGATATGGTGGTCGGAATTGGTAGACGGAGGGCAATTTATATGTAGACCAAAGACATGTGTGTCCTATTTTTCACTTTTCAGCCATAAATACCCTGCGCAGATCACTGATGTTTGTGTGTGGTATTAGCCACGAGTCTCCCATCGTGCATTTTGGAGGTTACATGTCGCTAGCTGTCAATCAAAATTCTTTACAATCACAAACGAAGTCATTGGCGTCAGCTAGTAGGGCTAATACTTTCAGAAATATTCAAGATTAAGACATAGTAACCATTACAACACACCAGAAAAAGAGCGGTTTACACCTCGAAATACTTTCAGAATCAGGTTGTATCATACACCAAAAGTTAGGGAATTGCTTATAGAATATTTTGACAGTAGAATCAAATCGCAGACTTAACAATTGTAGTAGAAAATAACTCACATAACTAAAATTAACATTTGAAAGATGTTTTGCAACATACCAAAATCTCAGAATGATAGGAATTAAAATAAAGCTTTTCTTTGTTGTATCACTAGTTACTGTGACGTCATTTTTGAATAAATGAATATAAGGAGCCCCTGCGTGCCATGAGGCATGGCAATATTTGGGCAGATTTGCTAGAGTGCAGATGTGTACAGAGATATGTAGGAAAGATTTTCTCAGTAAGTGCACAACGGTGATGGTTAGCATGGTGTACTTATAACTTTCAGCTCGGGGATTAGATGGAAGCTGCTCATGGTGTGTTAGGATTGGTTCAACCTGTAACCATTAAATTCAGATAGAAGTCTGATGCATTTCTAAATTCTCCTGCTACCAATTCATATAATAGAACTATGAACATAAGCTTCAAATCAGCAAGAGGTCTACAGAATTTCATTTAAAGAACATACCTTCATCTCTTGGGGTTATTACAAGTGATTGGCAGCCATAAAGGAGAATCTATTGTGGAACCAGAGCACTGTTACAGAACAGTTTAGACATGTTGTAACAGCCCTCATACCTGAATTTTGAATAGTATTGTACTGTATGAAGTACTTGTAGTGAGCTATAGTTTGCTTGAATATGATCTGGTACTTTTGTTTTGTAATTTCTTGTAAATCAGTGTATATAGACTTTGTTTTATGAAAGAAAATTATTTAAAGTCCATTTAATATGTTTAAGAACCTGAATGGTGCAAGAGAATTTCTTAAATGTTTGTAATTCCATGTATTAATGCAAGTTATGATGTCTAAGGACAATTTTCTACAGTTTGAGATGATTTCTGCTAAAAATTTTGTATTTAAGTATCTCTAATTACCATTTCTGATCATTTTGTAATGTTTTTAAGTAATTTTGTATTAATTTCGATTGTTTTTAATATGTTTGATTGTTTGAGTGATTGTTAATGTTCAAGAAATATCGGGCAAATGCCTTTGAAGAATTCTCGTAATTTCGATAGAGACTATATAAACAGATCGGCTGGACAGATTCAGTATTCAGTTTTACAGAGAGATTCATCCAGTTAGTTTATCAAGTTGAGTTCACAGAGATTTTATTTGCGACGGCTCAGAAGTGCATCTCTGTATTGTATCTATGCTTGTGAATATCGCTGACTTCGTTTTGAACAAATCTTCAACATAACCTTTTGGTGGACTTTTTAATTAATCAATATATATAAATTAAACCACCGAAGACCCTAATATGGCGACTGTTGACAGCAACGAGAAGTCATTAACATCTGTGAGATGTTAATCTTCTAAAAGAATCTGCAGCAAATTGCGACGAGGTATCGGCGGACTGCGATGTGACATTTAGAACAGCGACATGGGTTGGACGGCGTCGAATTCAATCTGAATACGAGTTGACAGCACTCATCGGAGATTTTCCTTCGACGTCTGCAATCGGCAATAATTTTCCGATGGCAAGCGGATTTGCTGCAGCCTCAAGATCAAGTCTTCCAGCAGTACAGTGTTTTGAGTGTGGAAAGTGTGATGAAGTGTTTTAATCAGTGAAAAAAAGTGGTGTTCAGTGGTGAAAAGTGCTGTTAGCTGAAATTTAAGGTGACGAAAAGTATTTAAGTATACAAAAGTAAGTACTGAATATTCAAATTTTGCTTTTGCATGTTATTTTGTGGCAGGTTAGAATTCTTCTTAACTTTGTTTTCATGTTGATTTTGCTAATTACTGAAAATGGCTGATAGTCAGAATCTTCAAGCATTTCTAGAATCTTTTGTAGCCAAACTTGATAAAAAAATTTCTGAATTTCAAAAGGAGTTAAATCTTGACAGTAAATTTTCTGAAATTAAGACTCAGTTTTCCGAAATTGATAGTAAATTTGATAGTAAGTTTTCCGAAATTGATGGCAAATTTGATAGTAAGTTCTTTGAATTTAGAAGTGAGTTAAGGAATGATAATGACAGAAAATTTGCTGAAATCAATGATAAGTTTTCTCAACTGCAACAAAACAATGATAAAACATTCTCTGATTTGACTAAATGTTTTGATGTTAAAATCGTAGAGCAATTTCAGGGTTTTAGCTCTCAATTCAAGGAGGATATTAACAATTTAGATTCTAAATTGGGGAAGGTAGTAACTGAATGTCAGGAGAGATTTGAAAAGGTTACAGAAATTTGTGAACAGAATAAGACTGAATGTGTAAATTTGATTTATAAAGAAGTCAGTGAAAATTGTGATAAGATGAGGGAGGAATAAGTTGCTTTATTCCAAGCTAATGATGTTAAAGCTACTGAGTTGAGACAGGATGTGTTTGGTATAGGGAAAAATGTTAATGTATTGGTAAATTATCAGGAACAACTTACCCAGGGATTGGAGACAACCCAATGTAACGTTAATCAGTTAGAGAAAAGGGTTACTGGGTTGCAGATACAGTTAAGTCAAGCTCCCACACTAGGTAACACAATTGTTAGTGCTGACATTAAGGAAGAATTTGAATTCTATGATGACAGTGGAAGACTTCACCCTATTGAGTTTATAGATAATTTTGAAAGATAAGACTATTTTAATTTATTACCAGACAGTAAGAAAATTGCACTTGTGGGTAAACATCTAAAGTCTTATGCTAGGACATGGGGTGATAGACAAGCTAGGGAAGTAACTGACTACAAGCTGTTTAAAGAAAACTTTTTGAAACATTTTTGGTCGACAAGCAGGAAGATTCAGGAAAAGAGGGAGTTGATGACTGGTAGGCCCTATAAACCTGGTAGGGAAACTCAGCATGATTTTTTTCATAAATGTTGGATCCGTTGTAAGTATTTAGACCATCCTTATGGAGAGGAGGAATTCATTGATTTGATAGGAGTTAGGCTACCTCAGCAAACAAGAAATTTAATTGCCACTTTGGATGTAGTAAATGTGGATAGGGTTTCTGAATTGTTGGGACACTTGGATGCCCAGGAATCATTGAATGAACAACATTACTACCATCAACACCATAGGAGGGGCAGCCGGAGTCCCCCTAGAAAAGGTAATGGGTCAAGGGATGGTAGATATAGGGATGGGATCGTGATAATTACGCAAGGAGGAATGATAATGGGGGAGTGAGAGAACAGAACCCTCAATCCGAAAGGGAAAGGCAGCATGAGGGGCAGGCAAACTAAAGACCACCCTGTAACGGGCCCCGCAGTGGTGGACAAGAATGTGGGTCCAGGTACCAACTGCTATAGAGTTTTTTTTTTTTTTTTTTTTTTTTTTTTTTTTTTTTTTTTTTTTGCTGTCGTCAGTCTTTAGACTGGTTTGATGCAATCCTCCATCCCTTTCTATCCTGTGCTAACCTTTTCATTTCTACATACCCCTTACAACCCACATCCTCATATATCTGCTTCATATATTCTAATCTCTGTCTACCTCTACAGTTCTTACCTTCGACTGTTCCCTCCACTAACAAATTAACCAATCCAGCATATCTCAAAATATGACCTACCAGCCTGTCTCTTCTTTCTGTAAGCTTCTTCCATAAACTTCTATAGAGTTAATACCATTTTTATGAATAATCCCCGAGAAGATTTATTGGAAGAGGTGGAGGATAAGGATGAAGTTTTAGATAAAGTTCCCATAGTGCAAACTAATGATTTTAATAAACAAATAGATGCTCTTATTGACACTGGGTCACAGGTTTCTTGCCTTGCTGAGGGATTATTTAATGAAATTGAAAGCACCAATCAAATTGAAGTGTTACCCGTTAATAGTATGACAGTTATTACTGCTACTGGTTCTCGAAGTAAGAGAATTAAGCAGGAAATGTTGATGGAAGGGTGTATGGGGACTGTAAATGTAGAAATACCCATGTATGTAGTCCCTAAGTTGAATGTTAATTGCATTTTAGGCATGGATTGGCTTACAAAAGTAAAGGCTTTGGTAGACTGTGGAGAAGGTAACTTACGGATTAAATTAAACAGTGGGGAATACTGGGTTGATTTTGAGAAGCCCGTTTGGAAAGGCATACAAGAAGTAGATCATGTGAGGGTTAAATATAAGAATGCTGGTGTAGCTAGAGTTTGTGACGAACTATTACCACAGATTTGTGTAAATGTGTTAAGGCAGAGTAATGAGATTAATAGTCTGATTGAAGGTCAGGAGATAAGCGAAGGAAACGTTATTAATTACCCAAACAGTATGAAACTATTGCCGTCAGACCAACAAGAAACGCTGAAATGTGTAATTGAAGAATATAGTGATGTATTTTCTGACAAACCAGGTCTGATCAAAAATTATGAGTGCAAGCTTATTGTAAAGTCTGAAGAGCCTTTCTTTATTAAGCCATATCCAATCCCTTTGACCAAAAGAGATGAAGTGAATAAGGAGATAAATCGAATGTTGGAGTAGGGGGGTAATAGAGAGGTCAAGGAGTCCTTACAATAATCCCTTGGTTGTTGTAATAAAACCAGACAATTCTGTGCGACTAGTGCTGGATGCTCGCACATTAAACAAGCATTTAGTAACAGAACGGGATCATCCTCCACCTATCAGTGAGTAGTTGCACAGGTTTAAAGGTAAAAGATATATTTCAGTGGCTACATTTATTCGTGCTTTGGATAGTGTGTTAGGAAAGGAACTGCTTGAACAAGTAGAGATATATGTAGACGATATTCTTATAATGTCAGAAACACTTGAGGAACATTGGTTGCTACTTAGAAAAGTTTTAGAAGCATTGAGAAAGGGGGGTATGACTATTAAGTTAAAGAAATGTACATTTCTGCAAAAGGAGGTTGAATTTTTGGGCCATCGTATTACACCACAGGGGATCTTGCCTAGTAATGATAAAATAAATGCCATTAAGAATTTTCCCCGACCTAGAGATAAGAAACAACTAAAGAGTTTCTGTGGATTGTGTGAATATTATAGGAGATTTCTTCAGGGACCAGCTTTAAATAGTCCAGCCTTAAGAGATTTGGTTAAAACAAGTGTCAAGTGGGTGTGGTCCTCAGAATGTGAAAGAGATTTTCAAAAAATCAAAGATGATTGTGTAATGCCAATATCTTCTATTATCCAGATTGGGATCTAGATTTTTTGCCTTGCTGCGGATAGTTCTGACTACGGTTTAGGAGTACATGTCTTCCAGGAAGTAGAAATCAATGGAGAACCAGATTCTAGGACTATTGCCTTTGCCAGTAGAAAACTACAACCAGCTGAAACTAGATACACAATTAGTGAAAGGGAGGCCTTATCTATTGTGTGGGGTTTGACTAAGTTTAGGTACCTACTGTTAGGTAGAAAAATTATTGTATATACGGACCATAAGGCTCTTTCATTTTTATTAGAGTGTAAATTAGTCCACAGTCGGTTAACCCGTTGGGCATTGGTTCTGCAGGAATACAATTTAGAGATTCGGTATAGACCTGGTAGTAAAAATCAAGTTGCAGATGCTTTGTCACGTCTACCGTTATGTCTAGATTCCGAAAAGAGATGTCTATGACCACAGACTGAGGTTAGAATTGCTTATCTAAAAGGAGTACCATATGAGACTGAGTTTAAGTATTCCTTGAGACAAATCAACGAGGAACAGGACAAAGATGTAGCTATAGCAGAAGTAAAAACTAATCTTGATAACCCAGAATACAAAGATAATCTTCAGAAATATTATACCTTGCATGGAGGAGTATTATTTAGAAGGACCAATGAAGAAGATGATGGTTGGAAGTTTGGTTGAAAAAATTGTTTGGCATCACCACTATAGTTATGGGCATTATGGGCCATCCAAGTGTTACCGAGTGTTAAGGGAAGATACATATTTCTATAATATGAGAAAAAAGATTTCCAAGCTATTAAAATCTTGTCAAGTGTGTCAAAGATCTAAAATAGATAGAGTTAAACGAGTGGGGAAAATGCAAAATATCATCCCAAGTAGTGTACTGGAATTAGTTTCTGCTGATGTTCTTGGCCCCATACTCATGTCTCGGGGAGGGGTGACCCAGGTTTTAGTTTTATTTGATGTTTTTTCCAAGTTCGTTAAACTTTACCCTGTAAAGAAGTCTACGGCTAAAATTTTGGTTAGAAAAGTGATTGATGAATATTGTCAGAAGGTAGGTAAACCTAAGAGGGTGCTTTCGGACAATGCCCCGCAATTCACTAGTAAAGTGTGGACAGAAAAACTTGAACAAGAAGGGATAGAGGTTGTACATACTTCTGCTTATCATCCAGCAGGAAATCCCGTAGAACACCTAATGAGGGAAATAGGGCGTTGGTTTAGGACATATTGTACAGACCAACACAGTAAGTGGGCATATGAAGTAGAAAATTTTGAAAGTGTAATTAATTCTATACCTAGTGATACAACTGAAATACCACCCATTGAGCTGATGTTAAAGAAACCAGCTAACAGATTAATTCGAGAATGTGTTAGTTTTCCAAATAAAAAGAGTTTCAACTATGAAGAAAAGGTAGCTTTAGCTCTTAAAAATTTAAAGGAGAAGGCAACAAGGAGAAAGAAAAAGCATGATGAAGGTCAGAAGTGTATAGAATATAAAGTGGGTGATTTGGTGTTAGTTGAAGTTCATAATAAATCATCAGCTTTGCGACAAGAGACTCGTAAGTTTAACCGTTTATTTGAAGGCCCTTTCAGGATAGAGTCTATACCAAGGAAAAACTCTTATGAGCTAATAGACCCTGAGAATGGTAAATGTAAGGGTGTTTATAATGTTGAAGCCCTAGAACCCTTTTATGAATAAGTGGTCACTTATGAAATGTGCCACTATATGTGTAAATATCTAATTTTGTAAATAAGTTTGTCAATTGATGCATATAAATAGTTTGTGTGAGTACTTAAGTTCAGATGCAGATGTAATAATATTGAATGTTTAAGATGTAAGCATTTCACTGAATAAAGCAATTTGTGACAGTTTTGTGTAGAGACTTTTGGTGTTTTCATAATGTTGTGACTGTCTACATTGTGGTGACAAATTATCAGCTGTAAAATGTAAACAGACTGTTGTCATTATCAAGCAGACATCAAGTGTGTAAGTTTAAGTGAAAAATTAATTTTAACTAAAGGTAATGGTATTGAATGTTTGTTGTGTAAAACAGTAACTGAAAAAATGATTGGATCTGAAAAAAGACAATTATTGTAACCAAAATCAGTGTCATGGAATATGTGCAGATGTTGTATGTAATGAAGAATTGTATTTGTTTATTGTAAAAGTCATTATGGTTGATTGATTGTAATCTGTTTGTGTCGGCATTATGCGTACATTCAACCTGCTTAGATTCGTGATGGATTGAATCAATTTTAACTGTGTAAAATTAAGTGAATCCTGGGGAGGGGCTGTAACAGCCCTCATACCTGAATTTTGAATAGTATTGTACTGTATGAAGTATTTGTAGTGAGCTTAAGTTTGCTTGAATATGATCTGACATGTTTGTTTTGTAATTTCTTGTAAATCAGTGTATATAGACTTTGTTTTATGAAAGAAAATTATTTAAAGTCCATTTAATATGTTTAAGAACTGAATGTTGCAAGAGAATTTCTTAAATGTTTGTAATTCCATGTACTAATGCAAGTTATGATGTCTACAGGACAATTTTCTACAGTTTGAGATGATTTCGGCTAATAATTTTGTATTTAAGTAACTCTAATTACCATTTCTGAACATTTTGTAATGTTTTTAAGTAATTTTGTATTAATTTCGATTGTTTTTAATATGTTTGATTGTTTGAGTGATTGTTAATGTTCAAGAAATATCGGGCAAATGCCTTTGAAGAATTCTCATAATTTCGATAGACTATATAAACAGATCGGCTGGACAGATTCAGTATTCAGTTTTACAGAGAGATTCATCCAGTTAGTTTTTCAAGTTGAGTTCACAGAGATTTTATTTGCGACGGCTCAGAAGTACATCTCTGTATTAGAAGAGCAAAAAGTACCTTCAGACTGGAAAATCGCGCAAGTAACTCCGATTTTCAAAAAAGGTAATCGAAGTGATCCTGGAAACTATCGTCCAATATCTATAACATCTGTTTGTAGTAGAGTTATGGAGCATATTATATGCTCGAACATTATGAATTTTCTAGATGAAAATAATTTGCTCACAACAAATCAACACGGATTTCGGAAGAAAAGATCATGTGAAACACAGCTGGCCCTATTTACACACGACGTAATGAAAGTTATCGATGCAGGTTCACAAGTAGTTGCAATTGTTTTAGATTTCCAGAAAGCCTTTGACTCTGTGCCACACAACCGCCTTTTAGCGAAGCTTCGAGTGTACGGTATATCGGATCAGCTTTGTGAATGGATAAAGGATTTTCTAACTGGTCGGTCACAGTATGTTGTCGTTGAAGGAGAAAGTTCTTCTAATCTAGATATTACATCGGGTGTACCTCAAGGAAGTGTAATAGGACCACTTCTTTTCTTAATTTTTATAAACGATCTCGGAGACAAAGTGAAAAGCCTTTTTAGATTGTTTGCTGATGATGCGGTTATTTATAGGGAAGTAAGAAATTTGGCTGATTGCTTAGAAATTCAGCGCGATCTGGATGTTATTTTGGCTTGGTGCGCTAAGTGGCAACTTACACTAAATTGTAAAAAGTGCAAGACAATGAGCATAACTAACAAAAAGAATCCAATTGTTCAGAAATACGAGTTAAACAATACAGTGATTGATTTGGTCGATTATATGAAATATTTGGGAGTAACAGTACAAAGGAACATGAAATACACATTACTTCGTTAGTAGGTAGAGCAAATTCTAGGCTGCGATTCATAGGTCGAATCTTGAAAAATTTAAATGAACAAACAAAGGAGATAGCGTACAAATGTTTTGTGCGTCCACATTTGGATTATTGTTGCGCCATTTGGGACCCGTTTCGTAAGGGGTTGATCTAAAGTATAGAGAAAGTACAGAGAAGAGCAACTTGATTCGTGACCGCTTGCTACAGTCCTTATGAAAGCGTCACAGAACTGATTAGTACACTAGGCTGGGAGCCTCTGGTAGATAGACGACGCACGTTTCGTTTAAACTTATTGGTAAACATGTGTACTCCCACTTTCGCTCAAGAGTGTAGTGAAATACTTCTTCCACCAACCTATTTGAGTCGGAAGGACAGGAAAGATAAAATTACAGAAATAAGGTGCCGGACTGATTCTTATATGAATTCTTTTTTCCCTCGTACCATTAGGGATTGGAATGAACAGCAATAAGATTAGCTTTGGTGCTGAGCACCCTCTGCCACCCACAATTTTGTGAATTGCAGAGTATATATGTAGATAGTATCTATGCTTGTGAATATCGCTGACTTCATTTTGAGCAAATAAACAAATCTTCAACATAACCTTTTGGTGGACTTTTTAATTAATCAATATATATAAATTAAAGCACCGAAGACCCTAATAATGTCCTGAAAGAAACCCCAGCTTCAGGCAAGGTTTAACAAAATTTTACTATGAATAGGCTGAAATGGTAGTTTATACAAGACAACTGAAGAAAAAATTGTAGATATTTGAAAATAAAAATTAGAAAGTGTAAATCAAGACTCTTTAAAACTCCTTAACAAACTTAGGTTATATAACTACAATAATAGTGACAGTTAAAATGCTGTTAGGCAATGAAAATATAGAAGGGTAGGTAGGATAAACACATCACTTACAAAAGATGAAGGCAGGACAACTGCCATGAAAATTATGACCACACTTTAAATATTTTAAATGTACCTTAATCATGTTTAGATGGGAGACAGTGCAAGTGGAGTCAATGCTAGGTTTACTTCCTCATCCTTTAATTTTTAGATCATTCAACAAATTACAAAGAATAAAAAGAGAAAATACAAGTGCCACAGAACTGCAAGAACAACCAGAGGCTTCCATATACAAAGCTGTTGATATCAAGAAGGAAAGGAAAACCCATAATAGTGGTAATAAAAATTTAATGAGCTAATGGAGATGCAGTTTCTGTATGTATAAAGCTCGGAAGGTCACAGAGCATGCATACGACTGAACAGAACAGTAAAAATGAATAATGGGAAAAGATATGTGAGAAGGTGGATATACGAGGGATGAATGCAGTAAGAATTTCTATCTGTAGATCAATGACATTTCACAGCTAATTTCTTTATATACTAAGTGGAATTAAATGTGTTTGTGTTTCACTCAATCAAAACCCTTATGGATTTGTGCCTTGTCGATGACTACGTCAATGTCGATGTTATTAGAGGCAGAAGAGGATTAGTGACAAGGAGCATGAAGGAATTCAGCCATGACATTCTGAAGGAACCATCCTGCAATCCATCTGGAGCCATTTCTGAAAACCATGAAAAACTGAAATGTGGATGGCTGGTCAGTGATTTGAATCCACATCTACCTGAATGACAAGCCCAAGAGTTAAAAAATTAAATTCTGTACTTAGCAACCATCAGGCCACTGATTAATAGTTTTATGGCACCCGGTCATGACATGCATAAAGAACAGTCTTGATTCTTCCATTTTCAAACCTCTAAAGCTGTATTTGAGAAACTTATTAAAAAAGTTAACATAATCTTTCAGCTGATCTACATGAAGACGCAGCTCGTAATATTTACTGCAGACAATGGATATTTTGCTACACTGCATGACTGAGATGACATCCACGAAAGATTGATATGCTCGAAGGATCCTCAGACTGTTCTCCCAAGACTTTCATTTCCATTGATCTAAAGGCTGGGTGGAATCCTGCTTTGAAGTGGGACACAAGCGACTAAAATTTTTAATTTTATGTTTATATGTGTTTTAGCTAACTCCCTGGTGCCAAAACTATGTTTTCTCATGAAAAATTATCTTGACAATTCCAAAAGTCACTTTACATCTTCCATCACTTCAAGAAACCTGGAAAATGTATGTAGTTTTCTTCAACGCTTCCACTAAAGGAACCCCTCACAGTACCTGAAAATGACACTCCATTTTCATTTACCAGCTTCTATAGTATACTAATTTTACATTATGTATTTTTTTTTACATGCAACTGATAGAATAAAATAGGAGTGAGTGATTGCCTAAATCCAAATGTAACAGACTTATTACTTGAAAAGTATCAGCATGTACATGGTTAAAATTGTGCACAAAATGCCCACATTTCTATCTGCTGCTAATGTAAATTAGTAAACCAAGAAGTCCCTGGAACTAGAAAATATCAACAATTATTTATCTCCATTTACATCTCTTATTTTTTTGTCTCATCTTTTTGATGTTACATCAATATAGAATATATCTTATTCTACACATATAACCACAGGGCTGTATATTCTTCCTAACCCATATCAAAATTCTACATATAGTTTTAAACTGAATCACATTCAACAAAAAATACCAACTATTTTCCTGACACTTTTATCTTAATTTATCAGTGTTGTGATATCAAATCAAAACAAAATACATCATTTTACTCCTAGAACAATGTGTTTTGCAATATTTTCAAAATCTTACCAGTAGTTTTAGCAAGAATTGAGTTTAACAAAACATAGATTATAATTAGGGATGTAACGGATATCCGCATCCACAAGTGCGGAACTTTCGCGTGAAATCCTACATCCGCTTTCGCATTCCACAATTTTTAATGTGGATGTATTGCGGATGTTTTGTTTACAATGCAATATATATTATTCTTTTCTCTTTATTTGAGATTCTACTCAACGTCGCTTAGCCAGCAAAAAAAGTGGTTGTTTTCTGACGATCTTGCAATAAAAGTAACGATGAACTAAATGGTGTTATTACCTAAGCGATGAATTTACAAGTTTGAACTTGCATGTAAAGTAAAAATTGGGCTACAATAGACAGCACTGTCACCGACCGAAAATTTTCTTATTGTTGTCGCTCACTCAATTGAAGTGAGTTCAAACGACACCGCACCGTGTGTCAGCCGTCAATAGTTTGGTTTTAATTTTTGAAGGTGCGGACCTGTGTAGGGCTGGTCGATATGGTGAAGCATATACAAAGAATTCAGAAATTTTGGGTCGTTTGCTACTAAATGATGTTTTAGCGTTACTGATTGCTTTGAAAAAGTGTCCAATCTTAGCCTTACTTTAGTTTCATCAGATGTTCATAATGTGTAGCTAGAGTCCTTGCATGTTCGCATTAACAAATCGAAGCTTTGCTAGAGGTGAAGGTCGATTTTAAGGCCTGTAAAAATTGCATCTGAGACCCGGATTTTGAACCGGGAACCTTCCACACCCGAATCACACACCATTAGTATCTGACTTTAGAAATACTGAAAAATATGTATTCAGTCAGATAAAAGTACATTTGTGTTTTGTAATAACAAAAATAAATTATATAGCAAAAAGGTACATCGATTTTACTATGTTAGAATATTTATTTGTCATTACCTCCAGATTTGTCTCTTGACTCAGATGGATACGGTGTACAATTAGGGCACTGAAAGTCCCTTGTTCAAGTCCCTGTCTCAGCTGCAATTTTCATGGCTCTTTAAATTGACGGTTACCTCTGGCAAGGCTTTGATTTGTTAATGCTAAGATGCTGGGATGCTCTGTGGTTCGAATACCACGTTAATCTGTAGGTCTCCTTTTAAAAATAGGTGGGAACATTAGAGGTGTACTGCATGTCTGATAAGAAACTCTCTGATTGGAATTTTTAGATCACATGAAATTATTATTATTTTACAGAATTTTTGCAGTCTGTATTTAAATTAAAATGTATAATAATCTTATTATTTCTTGTTAAAAAAAATATTGAGTGAATCGAAAGGAACCTCAAACAAAACAAACACCTTAAATGTGAAGTGAGTGACACTTGACATTTCATTGTGACTATGTTGATATACACGAGAATCCTTCAGTCCAGTACAGTGATGATCATTTGTCAAAACTGTGTTGGATATTATTTTTGTGTATAAGAGATCAAACAGTAAGGTGATAACAGGGGACAGGCAAAAAAAAAAAAAAAAAAAAAAGTATTTTAATGAACTTTATTATTTTTGTAGATTATAAAGTATGCCTACACAAATAAAGTACAGTAGTCTATAATAAGGTATGGGTGATAACCCTAGCTGTGATCTCTAAATCACCTTTAAGTTAATTTTTTGACTCTAGTTCTGCATACAACGAAGTATATATGTTAAAGGAGACTAAAGACAGAGTAGGAACATGTCCGTCACACGGACTAGCGAGGGACCAGTGTGGATGCAAGGTGGGCGAGCCGTCACTCGTCCAAGTGTAGGTGCGGTGATGGCGCAGGCTCGGTGCGGTCTAGTGTGGCTTGATGTTAAAGCGGCCTATTCATGGTCGATCTTATAGGACATCCATGTAGAACTACCGTAGGATTCGTTCAACCATTCACTCTACTCTAGATGTTCCAAGCAATCCTTTCCACTCGTACTTTCTCACGGCACACCATGTGTCCTCTTTGCACACTCGTAGGATGTTTACACCAATAACTTCCTCTAATATCTACAGCTTGTTGGACAGCAAAGACCCTTTTTGGTTGCCTGGGAGTCCAGCAACATCCAATACCTGCTACCTGTATTCCTGTAACCACTTTCATGAACCATCAGGAGTTGTTTTATCAAAAATTGGGTCTTGTAGGTCCTACAAGTTGTACTGTGAATGCACCACAGTGGGAAGGTGGGTGGCGAGCACGGAACTGAGCATGCCAGGTAGGTGGTAACGACCTTGCCTCACATTTGGGAGGACGCCGCTTCGAATCCCAGCCTGGGAATCCAGATTTGCGTTTTCCATGGGTTCCCCAAATCACTCCAGGTGAATGCTTTCTTTAAAAGACCATGGCTGAATTCTTTCCAGTTCCTGGCACCGATCTTTTCACGCCTCTAATGACCTTGATGTCGATGAGGCATATACATATATATATATATATATATATATATATATATAGAAAAAGAGCGTGGGGATGTGTGGTGGCGTGGCCTTGTGCTTGAATTAGTCTAGCCATGAAATCCGCAAAGTTCATATGACAAAGACTGGTTTTTAGACGTGCAGGTAACTATGTAAATAAGTGAATTCACTTGTGAAATCATCCCACATTTTTTGTTGTTGAAAGAGGAGGAAAAAATAAATCAATATGGCAGTGTTATATGGAAATAAAATTTATTTATGAAAAAAAAGTTTGATTTTAAATTTATTGTGATAAAATATTAAAATCTAAAGAATTATAAATTTATTTTTCCACATCAGCATCCACTTCCAGAAAACATCCGCATCCGTGGATCTGAAGCATTCAATATCTGCTTCCGCATCCGCAAAGATGACATCCGCAACAACCCTAATTATAATATGTGAGCACTTTAAAATTAAATTTCTCAGCTTACTGATTTCATATCAAAACAAAACATGCCTTACTTTATTTACCTCCAGGAACAGTATTTGAAACCACTTCAAGATCTAACTATTAGTTTCAGTGAGTATCACATTCAACAAAAAATGGATATTAATTTGTTGGCAATTTTATCTTAAATTTTGCAGGTCTCTGACTGCATATCAAAATAAAACATACCCTATTTTACCCACGTGACCACAGGTTGCACATCAATTGAAACCTCCATCAAAATTTGACCAGTAATTTTCATGTTAATTACATTCAATGAACAAATGTCTAAAATTCCTTGGCTTTTAGTCATCACTTCAAAATGAAACATGTCCCATTTTACCACCACCACCTATTTTTTTTTAACTGCTTTACGTCTCTCAACAGCGAGGTCTTTAGAGATGGACCAATACCTAGAGGAGAAGGCCTGCCCTCTCAGTTTGTGACATCACGCAAGTCAGGCGTAAGCTCCTGTCAGACGCAACAGAAGAGTACGAGAGAAATACTATAGTAATTGTTTTTCTGTTGTGCTACAAAGACTTCTTTTTTAGCTTTTTACCTCAAAATATCATAGCTAGGCACCATTTCACATTTTTATAAATAGAAGCAAAAGTGTTTGAAAAATATTATTATAACTTCTGATAAACTTTGCAATGATTCAACATTCTTATTTATCTGAAAATAAATTGGTCAACAATTAACAGCCATTTTAGCCTAATGAATGAATCTTTTACAATTTATGATAAAGACAATGTCAGAGACATTACTTTTCAATTAGAAAAAAAAAATTGTCGATATTTACTGATAACAACAATTTCAGTGATATTTCTTTTCCATTAGAAAAATTGATCGAGAGTTTGTTTTCCCCTTCCACATACTGTCGAAAAATCAATATCTTGTTTTTTCATCAGCCTAAACTTTAACAGGCATATACATTGTAACACTTCTTAGAACTTCGCATAACGTAATTAGTTTCTAAGATAGCGAGTTCAATTGAAGTATATGGTACCACCATCTTAGACATTTTTACAGTTAACTTTGATAATAATCACCAGTAATATGTCCTACATAAGCATTAATTCAAGTATGAACAGTAAATTCAATAATTAAATTCATCTAAACAGCTGTTGAGAAACTTAACCTCAGATTTGAACATCTAATATTTGACTTTCATATAACTTCACTAAATCAATATATTTCTTTAATTCAGAAGATGTTTAGGTAAATAAATAGCCAGAAGATGATTAAGTTTGTTGTTAGCAGATCTTACTTAGAGTTTAAAGATGTTTAAAAGTGATTTGCCGGCTTAGAATTTTGTCACGTAATTTTCCACTCTAAAATCGAAGTATTCAGTCATTAGAAAACAGGTAAGAAATCAGTTAATAGATAGAAAGTAACGTAATTTTGGTTTATACAACATATAAAATTTTAGAAAGCTTCATGCATTCTAAAGGTTGTTTTTAATATAATTTGGTATAGCAAGACATGTAATTCATGAAAAAGCTAAATATTGCAGTCTTATTCGGGAATTCATGAGAAGAAGTTATGTTCAGAGTAAAGTTTATTTAAATATAAAGATTTCTGAAAAAGTTTTATTTCATAATATTAAAGCATTTAATTGTAATAAAGGGAAATAGGTTTTGGCACCAGAAACGCTTGCACAGTTAGCTCAAATTTGATGTGCATTCGGAAGGAATAATATTCTAAAATTCGTAATAAATCAGGGAATATACTTAGAGATTCCAACCATTTTTCAATATGGAAATTTGTTTGAAGCTATTTTCAAGTCGATATTCTGAATAATTTTAGTAGTCAAATTTTGTTTTCGAATTTTATCCCACTTTCAAAATTAGGTAAAATACTTTATTTGATATCAGATAATAAATGAGAAATAGGAGAATAGAATGACATTTGTTTCAGTTTGATACGAGTAATATTTCAAAAGTTGTGGCAATCACATCTTAATGACTCTTTTCTGGCGAAACTATTAAAGTTACAAAATTTTTTATAATAACTTAATTTGACATTTGTAATGATATCTAGCAACTACCAAAATTTCAGAGAGATAGGATTATTTTTGTTGTCAAGGTCAAATTGTATTGTGAAATATTCATCAGAAACTGATCAGTTATCGGATAAGTCTCGTGGGAAAGACCTGAGAGCTTAGTTCCCAGGGCTGGATCCTATAAATACCCCTTCCAGAAGCTACTTTCGCCACAATCAAACATCAGTGTGCATTACTAGTTATGTAGGACATTAGCTAGTTTGGGCTCGTGGCGCGGCGTATTACCAACTTGCGTGGAAATGGTTGAAATTTTGAAGTCATGGGTGAAAGTCAAGTTAAATACCTCATGTAGTTAAGAAAATGTGGGGGCGTGAGGTTGGTTTGGCTCAGATGGTTGGTCGAAACTGTAAAATGTTCTTCGGAAAATTGGTTTGATTGCCTGTGCAGCTTTCTGACTTGTAAAATTTTGAAGAATATAGTTATCTTACCAGAATGGACTAGTTATCATTGAACTTTTATGTTTCCATAGTTTTGGGCTAAAAGCTATGTGGCGGCCGAGTCATCAAATAAGTCAGAACTGTAACTTTCAAGGTTACACACGATCATAGTTGAGATCAAGTGTTTATACTCCACCCCCGGCATAAGCTTGTTCCTCACAACATGAAACCTCAGCAGACATACAGATAATCTGATTAATTTGATGAGAGCGCAAATATTTTACCAAATACAACAGCTAACATCAGTTTTTAAAATAATAATAATATTTAACAAGTGGATTTTTTTTTTTCAAATTTTACACACACTCGCACACAGTGAGAGTAAGCAAGTGAGTTTGCTTAGTCTTTTTTCTGGAAGAACAAGAATTTCACAATTAGTCACAAATGCATTGTATCACATAAGCACAATGTAGAGTAAAAATAACTGATAAACAGGAAATCCACTAGTCATTGAAATAAAATAAATTAAAATGGATTATATACATCTTTTAGAAGATTGGTTTATTGAAATTTTCACAGTCTGATTTTTTCTTATGTTACTGAAGAATAACTATCATTCTTTGTTCCAGTCATTGAACTGAGTACTGATAATGACAAAAAGAATCACAGAACACTGTACTTTGAATAGCCTCTTTCAGATCCAGAATCAATGAGAGTAAAAGCAGCCCTCTTAAATCTTATGAGTTGCCCAGACCTCTCTCATCTGAAAACTTTTAAAATACTTATTTTTACCACCATAAATTAATTTATAAACTTGAATGTAATTAAAATTTTTCATATTTATTGAATACTAGATGACCCGGTGAACTTCATTTCACCTACATCATATATGTATAATGTATTGAGATGGCAATACTGATCAAAAACTCTTTATTGTCATGACTGTACAATAGTGTCTCTTTTTTGCATGTCACGGTTTATGCAGTTGTTCTACTACAGACACTTATGTCAACCAATAAGGTCCCTACAATTTTTTTTTTTTGGTGTCTAATATAATATGCATTGCCCGTTTTGAAAAAAGTGGATCGAGTGGCAGCACAACCGATGTTCATGTAGTAGATGTTATAACATTTTGTTACGTTGTGACGAATGTAAAACAATAATAATTTTAATTTTGACGGCTATGTTTTAGTAACAACACCACATATACATTTCACATACACCCACACGCACACCCTCACACACATTCAGTATACTATATCTCACACTGTTTTAATTTCGATTGGTCACTAAGCGAAATTTGCTAACAATTCAAATGAATACAAAATTTTTGTGGGGGTCAAGGCTGGTATGGTCTCAAGGATCTCAGCCTATGATGGATGGGCTGAGATAATAAAACCTTGAGAAATGCCTCTGCGATCTATCTTAGCAGCTCTGCCAGCAAACCCTACTCCCACGTCCACGAAGGTGAAAGCCGCGTGACCCCTGGGCAATGTACTTTTTGAGTGTAGCTAACGGCAGAGGATGGAAGGTGAGCCCCCAGCACCATAAAACTGGGACATTCTGGCTAAGGGAAGGAACACCCTGAAATAAAACCCTGGCCCTCCAGGATGGGGGTTGTGCGAAGGGCTGGTAACCCTTCCACATAAAAAGATATATTATTCATAAACCTCAAAGTAAGGAAAGCCGGATGGATCTTATGAGGACAACAAAGGCAAGGTCAAAGGACAAACGATTTGGAATCAAAGACAATTTGAAAATAGGAACGTGGAATGTGAGAGGTATAAATAATAAAGAATATGATCTGGACAGGGAGTTAACAAGAAAGGGGATCAATATTGCTGTAATTACAGAAACAAAAAAGAAATTGAAGGGAACAGAAGAAATAGATAAATATACAAAGATCTACAGTGGAGTGGCATGAGAGAAAATAGCTGCAGTAGGAGTGGCAATATTAGTGGATAGGAAATGGAAAAATAAAATCATCAGTTACACTATGATAAGTGAAAGGATTCTGACTCTAAGATTGAAAGTAGAGAGAGGCAACCTAACCGTGATCGCCATATATGCCCCAGAAGAAAACAAACGAGAAGAATCTGAACAATTTTATGAACAGCTTCAAGTGGTGATAGACAGAATTAATAAAAGTGATTTCCTAATACTGGCTGGCGATTTTAATGCTCGTGTAGGAAATAGTCCAATTCCAGAGGTAATGGGGAACAGAGGTGAATACACTTTAAATGAAAATGGGAAACTACTGAGAGAATTTGCGTACTTCAACCAGTTAAAGATTACAAATACATTCTTTACAAAAAAAGATATCCATAAATTTACATGGACGGCAAGAGGACAAAGGTCTATCATTGACTATGTAATGGTTAGTAAAAAATTAGGTCCAGATGTTGTTAGGGCGTAGCGCAATGTCGGGGTGGGGTATCAGCTTCTGCACCTAAACTCAAAGTCATTCAAAAAGTGGTCAAAGTTCATAAAAAGTCCCATAACCGTGTTAAACCATGTAGATGCTAACTGTAAAATTTACTGCGGTCGCCACTTACAGATTAACCTCCTGTAAGAAAGGTACTAAAGTAGAAATAAAATCTGAATACAGATAACTGAATTATATATTCTTGAAAATGTTCACATAAGTTACAAAAGTCACAGTTAGCAATGGCAATCGGAGAAAAATTGTCAGCCGAAAATCACAGATCATGAAACAGAACAGACCGCACCACCCCAAAATGAAACTGAAATCTGTTACTAACACATATCGGAAAATGTTGCGTTGGTGATGCCGATTTTAGAAATGGCGCCAGTCGGCCATGATGTTTTTGACCTGCCCTGACATAAGCCACCGCGCACGGAGCCGGCCTTCTCAAACTTAAACACACATCAAGTACGTGTGATCTCGTCAAAGCGATCTGATGAACTCCTCTACCCCCTCCCTCACACGAGCTTATATAGGAGTGGTTCAAGGATGCTACCCTCCGGCGGTGGTCTGCCGCGGTCTAAAATATTCCCTCACATTTAATTTTACAACTTCCTTCAAAGGTGCTCAATTTAAAATCTAAAGTGTTTACAAGTTAGGGGAGTTTATGTGTAGCATGTTAGATGGCAAAATTTTAATTTATTCTTAACTTTTATTTTTAATATGACGTCACGGCAAAATTCAAATCATCCCCTGGTTGCGACATGTTCAGAAAATTTTAGGGATTTACAAACGGCATAAGTTATAAACATGAAACTATGATCAAAGTGTTGTCCCGGATTTTAACCGCTCAAAAGTGTAAATTTTATCGGTTAGGAGCTGACTGAGGTATCACTAAAAACAGAAATTTTACACCTCCGGCATTTTATTAAATATATATTTCCATTTATAACTCTGAAGGTACGTGATTTATCAAACCGGAAAAATTACTAAAGTGTAGCCTGTATCAAAATACATGTTTTAAAAGTTGTCCCATCTTCGTGGGTGTGATATCTTGGGCACAATAAAATATTCTGTTCAGACTTCAGACCATGTGGGCTGTTGTCGTGTGAATTTGAAAATTCTCTAACAACTGTTCTATTGCGTTAAATGACATGAAATTAAGGTATGTGAAACTAGAAGAGTGGGTCTTTAAGGCAAACTACTTTTTATCTCGAAATCTTGGTAGGCTTTTGAATAAGAAAATGGTAAAGTTGAGTGACCTATTTTGTGTGTTTGAATAACCATTTAAGCTATTAAAACGGTTGGAAACTACGAGATTTAGATGAATTTAATTCTCTTTCGGACTGTTTTAATTTATTATTTACTTTATATCGTGTGACCGTGTTCAAAATTAGTGTAAAAGCATATTTTGTGTACGGTGCCTCTGGCGAGTTATTTCAAAATTGGATTAACAAACAGCAGGTTAGTAAAATATCTTTTAATTGTTATAGAAAATTAATTACGTGTATCTGCTAGCTTTTACCTGTTCTTATCGCTTTCAAAATGGTTTAACAGTGTTGGAATTAATGCTGAAAGGTTTGATTATTTACTTCTGTTTACCGGCTTCCTAGTTTTGCTGATTTTTCATATTTCTCCGGGTTTAAACTACTTGGAACCTATTAAAACTGAAAGGGACGATTATTTACTACATTTTCGTCTACTTTTTAACTCCTGAAATTACTTAAAAGGCCTAAAATCGTTTATGGAAACTGCTTATGCAAATGAGTTATTAATTTCTCCCAAAACTACGTCATGTTATTATTAAGTGGTTAGAAACTATCAGAAACTTATCAGCTATCCTTCTAAACTGTCTCAGGCATTATTACGTTTACTTTTGGAGCTTTTCAATGGTCAAATTACATCACAATCTGTTATTGTCATCCTGCTTCAGTCTGCTATCCAGCAATAGTATTTATCTCTTTAAACTCTCTTCAGAACTGTATTTTACTGTGAAGTTACTGTTATTGTAGGTTTAGGTCTGGCTTTTATTAGCTTCTCACAGTCTTTACTGTATTAAAACCTATTCAGAAATATCAAAATCTGGTATATGGCAAAATTTAAGGGTTAGATTTGCTTTATAGTGAATTACCTATTTCTCTCTGGAATAATGCTTAGTAGTTATGATAAAAAGTTTGCTTAGTTACTATATTTACTGTTATTTAACATTTACTTCCCTAAAATCTGTTCAAAATATCTCCCTAACCAATATTAGGATCTGATAGTGAAAGTTTACTTTTGTTTAGAATAACCTATTTTCTGCTGGAATATTATTGCTTAATTGCAATGTAGGGTTTATTTATGTGCTTTGCTATCTGTTATTTATTTCCTGTTGCTTTAAAATGGTTTGTTTAGTTATTTTTAGAATCGGTATCGGTATGGTGAACTGAGCTTCCCTTTTCCTAACCTCTTCGATAGTAAGGTGCTTACAATGTAGTAGACACCAGTGTACATAGAGGTAGTGATATGTATACAGATCACTATCTTGTTATATCAAAAATAAGAATACTTTCTAAATGGAGGAAAAGAATGAATAAAAACTTACAACAAGATCAAGAAGTTTTTAAGACCTACCTTTTAAAAGATGAAGGAATAAAACATCTATATCAAAGCCGATTACAACAGCGCTTACTGGAAAACCCAACAAATAATGACATCAATAAAGAATGGGAAACTATAGCTTCATCAATATTGAAAGCAGCATATGAAGCCATTGGCAAGAAAAAGAAATTTAGAAGAAAAAACTGGACTTAAAATGTGGAACGAAGAAATTGCAGAAGCCGTCAAACAAAAGCAAAAGGCTTATCTAAAAATGATACAGGATCGAACCCTAGAAAATGAAAATTAATATAAAAGAAGAAGAAATATTATTAAGACAATAACAAAGAAGTTGAAACAAGAGGGATGGGATAGATTGATCAGTTCAATAGAAGATGATGTCCATGGTAGACAAGAGATGGCTTATAAACTTATGAAACATCTCAACAAGGATGAAAAGGAAAGTGCTAATATAAATGTAATTGAAGAAGAGGCATGGGTAAAACACTACAGAACATTATGGTACAATAGTAATTATAAAGAAGAAGAAGAGAAAATAGGAATTGACCATGTGGATACTAAAGAAATAGATCCTATAGACATAGAGGAGGTTGATGCAGCACTAAAATCATTTAAAAATAGAAAAGCTCCTGGACTAGATACAATTAATTTAGAATTGATTAAGTATGGGGGAATGATTTTGAAATTTAGATATTTACACTTAATTAACTATGTGTTGGAAAAAGAGAACCATCCCAGAAGAATGGAGGAAGGCCAAAGTTATTTCACTTTTTAAGAAGGGAGATAGGAATTCATGTGATAACTATCGAGGAATTAGTTTATTAAATACAGGATACAAAATATATGCAAAAATAATAAATAACAGGCTAAAAGTAATAGCAGATGCTCTCCTATCAGAAGAACAATGTGGGTTTAGGAAAGGAAGGTCCTGCATAGATAATATATTCTGCCTTAGACAACTACTGGAAAAGAGAAGAGAATGTAATTTAAAGACTTTCATTGCTTTTATAGACTATGAAAAAGCGTTCG
Organism: Vandiemenella viatica; assembly: GCA_031002005.1. Classification (NCBI taxonomy): domain Eukaryota; kingdom Metazoa; phylum Arthropoda; class Insecta; order Orthoptera; family Morabidae; genus Vandiemenella; species Vandiemenella viatica. The sequence goes on along the minus strand of CM061919.1, from coordinate 225,477,313 downwards.
ATAAAGTAAATAGACAAAAACTATGGGAAATAATGCAAAGAAATGGATATCCACAGCATTTAATACAAGTTATTCAAGATATGTATAGAAGGACACAAATCGTCTTAGACCTAGGAAATAAACTTACAGAAGAAATAGCAATTAACCAAGGAGTGCGGCAAGGTTGTAGCCTGTCTCCAACACCTGTATTTAGTTTTAAGTAATTTTGCAAACTGCGTTTACAAAACACGTCCTCTGTAGACTCCGGAAGTGGCGAAGGGGGGGGGACATGTAGTGATCTAGGTCGATCACTTGCCCAAATACGTCAAAGTAATTCTCAAGTCGGTATCCAGGGCGGGCGAGCATGAAAAAGTTAAGCAATAGAGCTATGACCTGGGAAGTAGCACGCATATCAGCAAGCCAGTGGCCAAGCGGCTGTCCTTATTGCAAGCTGTTAAAGTTACTCCATACAGCGGGTTAGCGAGGAGTATTGCCCTCTCCACATAGTGATGATAGGAAGGGGGAGTATCTATTTAAACCCTGGGAGCAGGGGTCTGGGGGTCTCTCTACGAAAGTCTTTCAACGAACCGCATCGACGCCGAGGGTGTCGTCGCCGGCGCGGCGGTTGCAGAGAAGAAGATGACTGTCGTCTACTACTAAGGTGGGCTCTGCTGCGATAGCTGGTGTGGATAGTCAGAGGGGCATATTCATGGGGACAGTTAAAGAGTAAATCATTTGGTCATATTCATATGGGCATAATCTTGTAGAGTTCTTATCAATATTCCAGTTAGTTTGGGCTGCGAGGCGCCCATAAGTTACATGCTCGCCCCGTCCTTGGCCGTATCTCTAATGTTGTGTTACAACTCCAATTAGACAATTTAAATGTTCACATATGCCATCAGTCATTGCTCATGTAAATAAATATGTAATTGCCGTTTACCGTATTTTATCCTAGCTTCCTCAGCCATTCCACTGTTATTATCTGAATGTACTGAGCATAATAACCTGTCAGGTGTTGCAGTAGGAACCTATGACGAATATTCATATCAGAACTATGGTCGATCTCCTATGGTCGACCCTTATCCACGGCTCCAGTGGAAGTTACCCTGTCTGCTCTTATCAATCAGCTTTCAGGGTCACTACAAGAAGGGGTTAAAATTATGGTGTCATGTTGTGGGGTGCACTTGCACGGAGGGCGTGCAAGTGGTTCGAAGGATCACTGAATATTTCGTCCTATGTAGGTTCATGATGGCAGTTCAGGTTTCTGTCCTTTGGCCAGCCCTGCATCAAACAGACGTCACGGCTTGGGTATAGTTATAGTTAGAGTAAACGGCAATAGTTAATCCACATCCACTATCCAGTATCCCACAGAAGACGTCGTAGGAGGAGGAGATGGTCCGATTACGGAAGCGGCCGAGCGGAGTTGGAGGTAGCCAACACGCAGCATTCAGCAGGCAGGTCGACGACACGAGCCTTCGCCGCAACAGCAGGAAAACGCCGAGCGAGCAGTATGGGTCAGCAATCTTAAGCAGGCCACAAGACGCAAGTAAGTTCGCAAGCAGTAGGCGGAAAAAATAACGCAAGCTCCAAGTATCAATGCTTCAAGGAAGCCCTATTGTTTAAATCAATAAAGTGTTGATGCCCTCAGAATTTAAAACGCAAAGAAAAGTGCAGCAGTATTAAATTTTAAAACATGTGTAACGCTACTAGTTAAAGCGTAATTTCATGAAATTAGTTATGTAAATAAGTTGAATTTGATGTCAAGAGTCCACCTTCAACTACCAAATTATAGGTTATAAATATGTGATTATAAGAAAATTTAGTAGAAGCGAATCGTGAAAATGCTATAATCATAAAGGTAATTTTGTTAATTAAATCCCGAAGTGAAGGTGCATAGTGTTTGTTACTATCTGAAAAGCAGAAATAAATGTGGACAAGTACTTTGGTGAAAATTGTTGCCAGTAAGAAATAGAATGTTAAATTGTTCAAAGCTTTGCAATTTAGAACGCGCATATTATGAAATCTCCAGTAATTCGATGTGTCAATGCCCTGCCAGAAAAATGTAATTATATTACAAGTTTTGAAAGAGAAAATGTATTTATCCTGTAATTCTGAATGAACATCTGAGGGAGAAGTGATGTTAAATAGAATTAAATTTTTCAAGGTGTCACGCTAATATAACTTACAAGTACAATTAACGCTCGAACTAATGTGATATGTTAAGACGGAGTAATTATATTATTTGATTAGTGAATCCATTTTAGCAGTTGAGTAAAGGGGTATACGAAATTATCAGTAATTATATGCAGTTGAAGAGTACCTATTAATTAAGATTATAATAGTTAAAGAAGAACCGTTGGGAACGGAAATCTTTATAAATGTTTCAAGTTCATGTTAATGATTAAAAGAAAGTGTACAAAGAAGTTTATGTAATCGGGAGTTAGAATGATGATTTCATAAATAGGAGGACCATTGGAAATTAAAACATGCTAACAGTTACGCGTGATTTTGGCTACCTGACTTTGAAAGGTGTAATAACATAAGAGTTTCTTTATTAACAAAAATAGACAGCACCTCCGGGGAGAATAAAATTCGGAATGTTTAATGGTAAAATTCAAATGAAAACCAGAGTGTTAGTTAATCATAAGAAGTGAACGAGTGATCGTAAACTAAATGAAATTTTATTGGTGGTTAGGTAAAGACTTCAATTGTAATGTAATACAAATGAACGCGTCAATTGAGAAAGTTAATATTAGAGTACTTCATATAGAGAAATTCACAAGAGACGAACAGTACAGAAACGTAATGAACGATGAATTAAGAATTATAGTAACAGATAGAATCGCATGTTGGTAACTAAAATATCGTTGTAAGAGTGTTAAGCTTTTGTAAAAATTATCGTACGTGAGTTACATGGGTAATTGGTCATTATTAAGTCTTAGACTGTAATATATAAGAATCAAATCACTTAACATAACATGTTATAAAGGAATCTTCAAAATAAGGTGGTACGATGTTCTAAGAGATCAAGAAATGCGAGGACAACGCATCCATATTAAATGAGATTATCAGTAAATTAAAGGGAGCTTATCATGGTAGTATGGAACTAAAGGGCAGTAAAATAAATTAAAGGGAGTTAATATGGCAGTATTCAAGTAAAGGGCAGTAAAATAAATTAAAATAAGTTATAGACGAGGCACAAATGTAATCATAATGCATAACCGAAAGAACTGGGGCCGATGATTAATTATATGAGAAATTCTATAAGTGCTGTTCCTACGTGGTGGAACGAGAGAATGGTTGTGTGTTAAAAAAGTAGATAACAGATTATAAGGAGGGATCTAGAAAAATTGATCTCCATGTAAGGTGGAAGACGGGTAAATACCTTCCAAAAATTAGCGGTGGTTTGCGGGGTTAAACATAAACCTGGAGGGTTTAAATAGAGTCGCTCAGGGTGGCGAAAATTGCAATAGAGGGGAGTCGCCCGGGAGAAGTGAAAACTGGCGAGAGTTGAAGGGGTTACATGATGTCGCCGGGTGAGGCGAGATTTGAGGAGAATTGGGTGAAAATGAGGATGCCTGGTGCAACACACTTGAATCCAGTTTAACGCGGGAAGTGTATGTCCAAGGTGCCTGTGAGGAAATAGAAAAAGGTAAGTGGTGACTAGGTGTTGCCAATGGTAGCAGGGTGTCAGTGGACTTAAATGTCCCTATGCTGACGAAGGAATGGTGTTAAAGATGAAAGGTAGGTTGAGTGAAGAAATATTATAGAGAGAGTAGAACTAAGTTATATAAGAAATAATTGGTAGAATTATTTGGAGGGTAATGGGAGATTAAGGAGAGATGACGAAAGGGTCATCATTGGAATTATGGAGGAGAATTCGGGGGGGAAAATAGTAACAGAGTGGACGTTACTAGTTAACTGGCGAAAGACGATTGGGGGTCGTCACAAGTAAATGGAGGGTAAAATAAAGGTATTGCAGAGGGATGCAGTATCTGGTAAAGGAGGGAGGTAAGGGAAAACCTCTAGGCGAATGGTGTTAGGGAGATTATGGGGAGGTAGGTGCGAAGTCTACCGTAAGAGGTGTATTAGGGAGGCAAGGAAATCCTTAATGTTAATCCGTACTAGGTAAGGTACGAAGAACCCGCGAGGTTATAAAATAAAAAGTAGGGGCAGAGGACTCCAATACTATTAAGCCGTGCACGGGGTAATGTGACACGAAGAACCAAAATAAGGTTGAAGAATAATGGTAAGTCAAGGGACTCCATAATTTTAAGACGTGAACCGCGGATGGTTAAGCACAAAGGTCGAGGGGAGTTTATGTGGGAGAATTATCGAGCTATGGAGAGTTCGGTTGGTGCTTAGTGGGTGCTGCTGTCAGCAGCGAAACTGTGTCGCTGACGAAGAATGACGTCAGGAGTCGAGCTGGTAGTGTAACGGCGGCGCAGTAGAGGCGCGTAAAACTAAATGTAATTGGAATATAAAGCTAAATTGCTTAATAAGGCGTAGGGGAGGAGAAAAATTGCAAGCATTAATAGGGTGAATCAGCTAAAATATCCCTTATAATTATTGGTTGCTAAGGAGAAGAGGAGTTGCAAAGAATGTAAATGTATATAATTATCATTCAGCATAACTGCACATTTACATAGGATAAGAAGAAGAGATGTTATTAAAGGGAATTTAATTTATGAGAATTATTTAAAGTAGAGAGTAGAGAAAAAGGCGTAACTTTTATGAATTAAAGTAAAATAAAGGAGTAAAATGAAAAGTATTTTCTATAGTAGACACTAGATGCGCATTCTACGCATATGTAAGTCTGTACAGCAAATGATGAGAATAAGCTAGTTCGTAAGTGTTAAATAATGGGAGTACTGGCGAAGAAGTTAAGAGTTGTGTTAAAAGAGATGAAATCATGTTATGCGTATAATTGTTGTACTCAATGTAGTAAAATGTTTGGGGAGAATGTGATCTTAGTTCGTCGATGGGATATTGGGGAAGGTTAAATAAACCATTAAGTATAAATAAGAGAAATTAAGTGGAGTTAATGAGCTAACCAGTCATGGTGCATTTTCGTAATAGCAGTCACTGGCATCAAGGAAATCAGATCATAAGATTGTATATGGAGGTGTCAACTGAAGTGTGAAGAATCATTGTATGTATAGAATTAAGAGGATGTTCCGCTAATGCAAAATTTTACGAGTGTTCTAGTAACCTGTAATATGGCTGGAGTGGTGAATGAAAACAAGTAAGACGCTGAGCTGTCCTTAACGTAGCAAGCTGACGTGACGTCGCGAATCATGTCAACTGCTGCCGTCAGCCATGTGTAGTCTCAGCTCCAGGGACGCCTGTATCCGCTGAGCCACGCCAAACAAGAGTCGGCAAGGTCCGACATCACCACCACAAATCAATCCAGTCGAAATCAAAGCAAAATAACACAGATAAACCATTCTAATTGTATTTAACAACACACCAACACCTCAGTAACACGAAGAAAAAGAAATTGTAATTAGTTTTAAGGAAAACCTGTATTTAGTTTTAAGTAATTTTGCAAACTGCGTTTACAAAACACGTCCTCCGTAGACTCCGGAGGTGGCGAAGGGGGGGACATGTAGTGATCTAGGCGATCACTTGCCCAAATACGTCAAATTAATTTCTCAAGTCGGTATCCAGGGCGGGCGAGCATGAAAAAGTTAAGCAATAGTGCTATGACCTGGGAAGTAGCACGCATATCAGCAAGCCAGTGGCCAAGCGGCTGTCCTTATTGCAAGCTGTTAAAGTTACTCCATACAGCGGGTTAGCGAGGAGTATTGCCCTCTCCACATAGTGATGATAGGAAGGGGGAGTATCTATTTAAACCCTGGGAGCAGCGGTCTGGGGGTCTGTCTACGAAAGTCTTTCAACTAACCACATCGACGCCGAGGGCGTCGTCGTCGGCGCCGCCGGGGCGGCGGCTGCAGAGAAGAAGATGGCTGTCATCTACTACTAAGGTGGGCTCTGCTGCGATAGTTCGGTGTGGACAGTTAAAGAGTAAATCATTTGGTCATATTCATATGGGCATAATCTTGTAGAGTTCTTATCAATATTCCAGTTAGTTTGGGCTGCGAGGTGCCCATAAGTTACATGCTCGCCCCGTCCTTGGCCGTATCTCTAATGCTTTGTTACAACTCCAATTAGACAATGTAAATGTTTTCATATGCCATCAGTCATTGCTCATGTAAATAAATATGTAAATATGTAATTGCCGTTTACCGTATTTTATCCTAGCTTCCTCAGCCATTCCACTGTTATTATCTGAATGTACTGAGCATAATAACCTGTCAGGTGTTGCAGTAGGAACCTATGACGAATATTCATATCAGAACTATGGTCGATCTCCTATGGTCGACCCTTATCCACGGCTCCAGTGGAAGTTACCCTGTCTGCTCTTATCAATCAGCTTTCAGGGTCACTACAAGAAGGGGTTAAAATTTTAATATATATATAGATGACTTAGTTAGGAAATGGAAAGAAAATGTACATCCTGGTATAAAAATAAGCAACAACACTTACATAAATACTATGTTGTTTGCAGACGACCAATTTATCCTCCAGGAAAATGAAGATGGACTTCAAAAAGCAATTCATATACTAAACATTTCAGCAAAGATTACAATCTGCAGTTGTCTTGTGCAAAAACGAAAGTTAAGGCATGGAAGGAGAAATACCCTATCAGAGTTAAAATAGTGGTAGACAATCAGCCAACAGAACAAGTCTCCAGCTTTAATTATCTCGGATGTGAATTGTCTTTTAATGAGGATAACGAGGTGAAGAAGAAACTTCACCAATTTCAGTATATGTGTGGAACAATTCGACGAACACTGAAAGGTAAAGCACGAGAGGAGACTCAACTCAAGTTTTATAAAACAATGGCCATACCGACTCTGCTATATGGCAGTGAAACATGGGTAAATAAAACGCAATACAAAAGCAAAATTCAATCATCGGAATGAAATTTTTAAGGTCAGTAAAAGGGTATTCCCTAAATGATAGGAGGAGGAACGAGGAAATAAGGGAACAACTGAATATCTCCCCGCTAAATGATAGAATTACCCAAAAAAGGGATAACTGGAAGAACCACGTCCTACGGATGAGAAAGGACAGATTTCCTAAGCTTGCCCTGGAGTACCATCCCACAGGCAGAAGGGACATTGGAAGACCTAGGAAGAGATGGTCGGAAGAATGAGGTCGGAACAGGCTTTTGGCCTATCCATGAAGACGAAGTAAGTAAGTAAGTACAAAATTTTTGTCTACATTAAATGCAACACAGTCATACACTTAATCAATTTAAAGCTTTCTGATGACCTATATTTTTTGCGGTGCATAAATATATAAAGATGATGGTTTTCCGACGCGCTTGCACGCGACGTATAATTGTCCATGCGCGAAACAGAGAAAACGCAAAGTTGATTCAGAAAACTTGCAACGACTGACCTTGCGATTTATTTATGGCCAGACGCACGGGAAATTGTAGACACTTAAAATCGTATGGCAAATCCGTTGGGATCATCGGTATACGCGGGATCAAGACAACCTCTCTTTTGTATTTTTCCTTGATGAACTTCGTCTCGATCACGTTATTCATTAGCTTTTTCACAGCCAGTCTCGTTCCATTGCACAGTCGAGGTTGATTAATGTTACGCAGTATAATCACAACTAATCCTAATTTGAATTGTAAATTGTGAGATGGTAGTCCAGGCAATTCCAGTGAATTTAAAAACTCTGTGGGGTAGTTTACTAAATCATCCTGGTTTGTAACTGTATCAACTGATTTGTAAGAAAACAACTCTCCTGGGTCACATTGAGATCATTGACATCTTTGTTTTTGGCCGCCAGTATTGCTCGTTCACTCAGCCATTTATGGTTACTGAACTGATGTTCTATGTCCGTAAAAACACGCTGAATAAGCTCCTCTTTTGAGTCGGTGAAGTGACAGAAATGCGTGGGTAGTGTAATTAATCCGGTCGAGGTGTCAACTGCGACTTTATCATTTACAATATCTAATAACTGCTTCAAAAACACAAACGCAGTTTGATCTTGTTGCAAAACCACTCGCGTGTTAGTTGTTAATGGGAGTGTCTTTACATTTCACCACAAATTAGTTGATTTTAGGCATGCTTTTAGTTCGTCAGTTGATCAGGGAATAATTGGAAGAGTCTGACGAAAATCACCTGACAACAGAATCATGGCTCCATCAAAAATGTTTTTGTAGTCACGAAGATCTTTTAACATTCCGTCCAGTGCCTCCAGTGACCCCTTGTGGGCCATCGAACATTCATCCCAAACGATCAATTTGAATATCTGTAGAATATTCGCCATTGCGCTGTTTTTGGTGATGTTGCAAACTGGTGCTTCGTTGAATTGCATGTTTAATAGTAATTTCAAGGCAGAATGTGCAGTTTGTCCACCTTCTAACAATGTTGCAGCTATTCCAGATGAAGTCAACGTTAGGACTACTTCATTTTGCGATCTGATCTTTGGCAACAGCAATGAAATTAGGAACGTTTTCCCAGTCCTTCCGGGAGCATCAAGGAAGTAAATTCCACCAGATCCACTGTTCACAGCTTTAATCAAAGTATTGTACACAATTCGTTGTTGGTCATTCAACTGCGGAGCATTTGAACGAATTGTTTCGGTCAATACTTCAGTATCGTACTGTTGTTCTCTTTGTATCTCGTGGTTAAATGCATCGCGCATAGGGCGATTGGGTGATGTCATGCCCAAACACGACAATACTTTATTTGCCACCAATAAACACATATCTTCTTCTATCATGATTAATGTCTCATTGTAAATTTCTGTAGTATAGGATTCAAAGTTTGACAACACACATGATGCAACACATCCGCAGACATGTCATCCCTATATTTCATCCACAAATCTTTCGGATTCGAGGGGAAACATGTCGATATTATAATCGCAAACAACGGGCGAATTTGATGAGGTGATGAGGATATGACGGATTCCTTAAGCGTATTATCCAAATGCGAATCGTTCTCGAGCAATTGTAGTAGTTAACACGCCTCACGGTATGTCGCACATAGATGTCCATCAACTGTTCTCAGTTGTTGAAACGATGTCAGGCCATGAACATTCACCAACAACAATTGAAGATAATAACATTCATCGTTAATTGAATGAACTGTGTAGATGCGACATAAAGAGCATCTGAGGCAAATACATTTGGGTGTCCTTCAGCTGGTGTTCCATGTTTCCGATGCTGAAACGGTTTCGATGATGCGTTCCAAGTGTAATAGCGTGGCATATCAGCATACAGGAAAGTGCGTGCGAAAACATCTGTTTGACAAACTGAGAAGAAACTTGTTAATGTGGTCGATGGTGGAAGTGCCGCCCTATCCGCCGCGTTCTCATGATTGAAATAGACTCGTTGTCCATTTTATAGATGAACTGCCAAATGGACTACTGTAGGGTGTCTTTCGTGGATCGCAAATGAAAATATACGCCAAATAGCTTCTTTGCTTCTTACATAGCGATCCATCTGATACTGAGATACTTCATCATTTGCATTTATTACAGCGAAGATGGCCATGTCGCTACCTTTGTTAACATATTTACAGGGGCGGATCCAGGATTTTAGTTTGGGAGGGGCTTGAGCGGACTTTGGTTAGGAGGAGGGGGCTTGGTTTGAGTGAATTTTGGTTTGGGGGGGGGGGCTTGCCTTCAGGGGGTGGCTTGAGTCGGGCAAAGGGTAGTATTTACAGTCTCCTCGGGCGTTGAATCCGTAGAGCTAAAAAAAGTCTCCAAAATCACAATGTCAGAGGTGGAACTACATACTTTTTTGTGGGGGGAGGGGGCTTGAGCCACCCAGCGCCCTTCCCCACCCCCGGTTCCGCCCCTGAATATTTACATATGTACTTTACCGACTTGACGGAGTTACAATATTACTCATTGATGTGAGCTTCAAAAGCTTTTAACAGTAATGGCGAGTACGACACAATCCAACGATAGTCTACTTCAAAATCTTGTCCTTTTACCTTCACAACTACCGATCGCCCACCGTCCGCAACTGATTGTCAACGATACAATGGGTAACGGTCATTTCCCGTGATGGTTTCAGCAATCACGTCTCTCGGGTATCACTTGGAGCACTTGCCATCGACTATACAAGGTGAGTTGTTGTTGAAAACTCCACAAGGTCCATGTACCATGTGTTTAGTCACTACTGCATGCAATTTTGGGTCAACTATTTCATCGGGAATCTCAGCTGAAATTATGGAATCAATTTCATCTGGCCTTAATTTGTCAACTAACCAAACTAATATGTGCGCATGTGGAAGACCACGCTTTTGCCAATCAACAGAGTACATCCAACAATGGACTTGGCCATACACACGATGCTTTATATATAGGCAGTATTTTTTTGTATATTTAATTGTATAGGTGTACAATTTTCCATCGAAATTGGACAAAATCTGTGGGTTTGTGTAAATTATGGGGGTGTGAAGGAGTTGAGGGGTTTCGTTTTTGGAAAACATATATAGCCAATATTTTTTAGTTTGTTTTTAAGTATAGCTGTGCAAATTTTGGTGGAAATCGGACAAAATCTGTTGGGTTGTTTAAATTATGGGGTGTTATGGGGACGAGGGGGTGGTTTTTCTGAAACGCTCTAGACAACTCACCAAAGTTTCACCGTAATCGGAATGAACGGTTTAGGAGCGCATAGAGCATAAACAAAACTCACATTGACTTCTATATATAAGATTAAATTGTCATTTTTAGTATTATCCTCACAATTTTTCCATTTTTTCTCACTGTTTAAACCTTCCCTGAACTTCCACAAATAGTTGAAGATCAAAATTAGCCAAATCGGCCCAGCCATTCCCGAGTTTTAGCGAGACTAACGAACAGCAATTCATTTTTATATATAAGAAGATATGATGAAATATTAGCATTTATTTGTGTATTATCACTCTAAACAGTCATAGGTATTAATGCAGATTTAATACATAATTCACATTTAAGTCTTTTTAGCACTGTATGGCCACAGTATTCAACAAATTAAGCCAAAACAATTAGGAGGGAGTTAGTCTGCTTGAAATTTGAGTCATTATACACTGGGCATGTCAGAGGCCACAAAAAGAAGAGCTTTCAGTGAATTCCTTGCCCCATATAATATAATACTTTTTTATTCAAGTTCTTCTCTTGAAAGTTTAACAGTCAAGGTGTATCTGAGCTGTTTGTATGCAGTGATGAATTTAATTGTTGCCTCTAGTTGTGTCTGGATGTTGATATCCATCCTATCACTGTAAATTGTTCTTCATTTGCAAAATTTAGTTGAAAACCTGCCAAGATGATTGTATCAGTTATGAACATTCTAAAGAAAAAGAAAATTAAATCATAGTGACGGAGAATAGAACTGTGCTGCGCAAAACAGATATGATTCTTGTGTGTCAAGAGCAGTCACTTAATATTGGAAAGCACATCATGAATCTCAACAACTCACAAGTAACTACAAAATATAACTGTTAATAATTCTTTAGCAAAATAAGACATTTCCGAGAATATACAGCACTAAAACATTAATTACTAAGAATCACAATCCTAACATTAAACTGCCATTTTACTTTGCTGTGAATTGTGCCAATTAAGCTTTCATTTCTCTACCATAAATTACTGCATCTCAAAAGTTGAAATGAATTTAAATTCACTAGCAAATTTTTAGTAGGCCAATGTTAATGTGCCACACAATACTCACAAGTTCTCACCGATTAATTTCTTATATCATTGTGCTGTTGCAAATATTGGGATTAAGTTTACATCATGATACAGTAATTGTGTATTGCGTTTGCTTCAGTAGTATTGCATTTCACACTGAAGGTATATAATGAAAGTGTAGGATCTAAAAAAATAAATTTAGGTTTACTCATGTCACATTTTTGGGCTTTTATAGGTCTTTAAAATTCTTATTTGGGAATTTACACTTTTCTTAAGGGAAATAAAGTTTAAAACATGCAATATATATATACTGCCATTATGTTAGAAACATTGTGACTTTATTATACAACGTCAAGTACTGCTTTAAAACTTTCAACATCACATTGCTCGGTCACATTAAAACACGCGACATAAGCCACTATTAAGTTCAACCCAATGTGTCTTTATTGTGGACTTTAAACCACTCATATAGAACTTTTAACATGACACTGTCATAGATACAACTGGGGATGGTGACTGGCCGGATCGCCCAGGTGATATTAACGTGAATTGACGTAGAAGAAGGAAAGGAAATTTCAAAATAGAAGAAGAAAAGGACATTTTAGAGAAGGAAGGGAGGAAAGGAAGTGGCCGTGGCATGTTAATAAGATACTGTTTCAAAATTTGCCTGGAGGTGAAAAGAAAAACCATTTCAGAACAGCCAAAGGCGGGGTTTGACCCAAGGCGTCTGCCGAGTCCAGATTACTAGCCCACAGCCTGCAACACTGAGCTAATAAAAAAAAATTTCGAGAATATTGGGGTAAGAACAAAATAGGTTCGAATGTAAGAATCCAGGCCATAGTGATAACTAATGCTACGCAAACGAGAAATCCAGTTGCTGAAAATGTTACTACTATTTGAAATGTAGTTCTGATGCATTTAAGGTGTGTGAGTATTTTGTAGTAGCAAGAATAACGGAGATACAGGTTAGGTTCAAATGCAGCCTGGACCAGAATTACCTTCTTTCCAGGTATAATATGAGGAATTTGGTTATTCGTAGCAAATAAGCAAGAAATGAGCGAGGATGCAGGTTGCAAGAATTTTGTGAAAGATATAAGCTAGTAGTGGCAAACACACTGTTTAAGAACCATGCAAGAAGAACATACACCTGGAAACGTCCTGGGGATACAGGCAGATATCAGCTAGATTATATCATGGTCAAAAAGAGATTCAGGAATCAAGTTCTAAACTGTAAAGCGTACCCAGGAGCAGACATAGACTCTGACCATAATTTGATAGTAATGGAGTGCAGGCTGAAATTTAAGTGAATAAGGAAGAAGTATAAGCAGAACAGACTGGAAGTGAATAAACTGAAACAATATAGCACGAGAGAAAAATTTGCAGAAATGGTAGACATGGGTCTAAGAAGTAACTCTGAAAGGAGCTTAACCGAGGATGAATGGAATGCATTAAAGACCGGAATAATGAAAGCTGGTAAAGAAACATTAGGCTTTAGGGAACAAGCTGCCCGAAAATCTTGGATAACAGAAGAAATTTTGGAGCAGATGGATCAGAGGAGAAGGTACAAAAATGCTCAGGATGAAGCAGGAAGAGAGCAGTACAGGCAATTTAGAAATCAAATAAATAGGAAATGCAAAATAGCAAAAGAAAAATGGCTACAAGCAAAGTGTGAAGAATAGAAAAGGAAATGGTCATAGGTAAAGTAGATGTTGCTTACAGAAAGATCAATCAGAATTTTGGAGAAATGAAGAAAAGACGTGTGAACATTAAAGCTGCCGACGGGAAACCTCTTTTAAGCTCAGAAGATAGAGCTAACCGATGGAAAGAATACATTGAGAAACTGTATGTTGGGGATGACTTGAACAATAGTGTAATGGAAAAGGAAGGTAATGTCGACATTGATGACTTAGGAGATCCTGTTTTGAGGACAGAATTTAATATAGCTCTGAATGACTTGAAAGCAAATAAGGCAGTTGGAATTGATGAGATCCCTGCAGAACTTCTTAAATCCCTAGGAGAGGAAGGAATCGAAAGATTATTCAAGCTGATATCAAAAAGTTATGAAACAGGAGAAATTCCAACAGATTTTAAAAGAAATATCATCTTCACACTTCCAAAGAAAGCACAAGCCGACAAATGTGAGAATTATCGCACCATTAGTCTAACATCACATGCTTCAAAATTACTGACCAAAATAATATACAGAAGGATGGAAAGGGTAGTAGAAGATATAGTAGGTGAAGATCAGTTTGGGTTTAGGAAAAATCGCGGTACAAGGGAAGCAATTCTGTCTTTAAGATTAATACTTGAAGGGCGGATCAAGAAAAACAAAGATACTTTTATGGCATTTGTTGATTTAGAAAAAGCATTTGATAATGTTAGGTGGGACAAGATGTTCAAAATTTTAAAGAAGTCAGGTCTAAAGTATCGAGATAGAAGAATACTCTATAAACTATATAAGAATCAAGTGGCTATAATAAAAGTAGAGAATCACGAGAGACATGCATCAGTTAAAAAGGGTGTGAGACAAGGTTGTAGTCTATCCCCGTTAATATTCAACTTGTATGTAGAAGAAGCAATGAAGAAAGTCAAAGAAAAATTTCCATGTGGTATAAGTTTTCAGGGAGAAAAAATCAGTATGCTACGATTTGCTGATGACATTGTATTGTTAGCAGAGAGGGCTGAGGATGTTGAGAAGTTACTGAATGGCATGAACAAAATACGGAAGGAAAATTTTGGACTGAATATAAATCAAAGCAAGACAAATGTGATTAAATGTAGCAGAAATGATACCAATACACTAGTATTGGTATCATAAAATATAAAAATAGGATTGGATGCAATAAGAGAAGTAAGTGAATTCTGTTACTTGGGAAGTAAAATTACAACCGATGGCCGAAGCAGGAATGATGTTAAAAGCAGAATAGCACTAGCAAAAAGAGCCTTCATGAAAAAGAGAAACCTTTTAGTTTCAAATATTGATCTAGGAATTAGAAAGAACTTTTAAAAACTCTATGTGTGGAGCACAGCACTTTACGGTAGCGAAACACGGACTTTAGGAATACCAGAAATAAAGAAAATTGAGGCATTTGAAATGTGGTGCTACAGAAGAATGCTGAAAATTAAGTGGACAGACAAAGTAAGAAATGAACGAGTTTTGGAAATGATTGGTGGGAAAAGAAGTTTGTGGAAGAAGCTTACGGAAAGAAGAGACAGGCTGGTAGGTCATATTTTGAGACATTCTGGATTGGTTAATTTGTTGGTGGAGGGAACAGTTGAATGTAAGAACTGTAGAGGAAGACAGAGATTAGAATATATGAAACAGATTATTGAGGACGTGGGCTGTAAGGGGTATGTAGAAATGAAGAGGTTAGCACAGGATAGGAAAGGATGGAGGATTGCATCAAACCAGTCGAAAGACTGACGACAGCAAAAAAAGTAAATAAGCTGCTAGTGACTATGTGTATCGCTATGTAAACGACTCTCGAATATTGTATATATACACGGATTAGTCACAGAACTTCTAAAATTTAATACAAATGAACAGTGTTATAAAAGTGTATTCATGTTTATAGAATTGACGGGCCACTAATTTTATAGTTAATTAACTATAAAAATAAAAGACGAAAGAAACAAGTAATTTTTAAAGCAGAAAGAAACTTACTTTGGAAGAAAATGCGGTGTAAAGTTTCTGTGCATTGCAGATATATATCACCGGCATAATGCACTCTCTTTAGGAGATGTAAATAACCCAGTTTTTGGTTCCTTTGGATAATTTCCATTGCATCTAAGAACGCAACATGTGTATACCATTTCTGCAGAATAATAATTCACGAATAACTATCGTAGAAAACAGTAAACTACGAAAAAAAAAAACAGCTCACACTTCTCATGCACAGCAACTAACAAATGGCTGCCATCCAAACGGTCATGCCTAACTGATGTGACATCACAACGGTTTAGTGATGTAGCCAACAGGCCCGCATGTAGATGGTGATGGTTTTACCCATGGGAGCAAAACCTATATATTACTTGATACCCCGTCATTATTGGCTCAATAGTTTGTGGATAAATCCCATTCATCCAAAATGACAGAAAAACAGACGGACACAGTTTACAATTAAAAATAAATAAATAAATAAACCCACCAGTGATATTTTTTAGTAGCTTAATAATAGTGTCCCAAAGCCATTAAAAAAAAAATCCTTAAAAATGTACATACTTTTCCCAGTTACAGTTTTATCATATTTAGATGCACATTCCATTCGATGCAAAAATAATATAGTGGATATCCTGACAATATAAACAATATTGAATTTACAAGCACCTCTTGCTCGCCACCAATATTTCAGGTGCCCGGTACCACCGAGTTGCTACATAGTCAGTAAGAGGCGGATCAGTCAGACGTTCTCCTGAACCGTCATCCAGTTGTGACAATGATCTGGCAAGTCCAAAATCTGCTACTTTGCAGTGGCAATCAGAGTCTAATAAAATATTAGATGGCTGAAAAATAAAAAGCATACATGTAAATTTACACATCGCAATTAAAATTAATAATAATAACAATAATAGCAGATTCTAAAGAAAAAGAGAGAAAGAGAGAGAAAAAAACCTTGAATGTTCACTGCGATTGTAATGCTTGAGAAAAACAAATTATTTTAAGCCAACCACCACTTAACTAAAAATAATTGGGGTTATGGTGACAATGAAAGTACTGTCCCACCATGAAAATGAGGAAGGATAGGGTAAGTAACCTGTCACTTACCTCGGATGAAGGCAGAAGGGTCGGACAAATACAAAATCATGAACACATTTTAGAATATTTATAACATGAATAGTTGGAGATAAAATAAGATGGAATCACAAAAGTAAAATCCTTCACCAACTAAGAAAGAAGATCAGAGGCATAGAGGAAGATAATTCAGAACAAAAGGAGGAGCACAACAGTGTATTTCCTGACTTGATAAAATGAATTTTAACAATGTACAAATATTCATAGCATTTAATGCAGGAACCACTTTTTGTCATTAATTGTAGCAGACCTACAATAAGCCTGCAGGCTACCACAAATCATTAAAAACTAAACAAATAAAGAAAGAAACTGTGTTGCAATAGAGCAATAAGAAGACATAATTACTTCAGCACCCAAATGATCCAATTATTATCTTTTAAAGAAGGAATTCCACTTCAAAATGGGTTTAGTTATATTTTACAAATTACCTTCACTTCTCTTTCAAACTTGTTAGTAGAAAACTTAGGACCTACGTTACGAGAACTGCATAAATTACGACCATGCATGAATAATACAGATACATTGTGGTAATAGTTTAGCACTAAAATCATTTCTTCTTGAGCCGATGGAATAAGTAACTGAAAAAAAAGAAAGAAAGAAAGATTATAGTAATGAAGCAGATTTGGTAGCACACAGTTGCAAGAGACTTCATGCATAAAGTCAGATTTTCTCTCACTTGATTAACAGATTATCGAAAACACTGAGTATTTGTGTTTGTCATTCTTTATACAGTCCCCCCACCCCTTTTTTTGAGTTTGGGGAATTTGACAGGTTTATCTTTTGATATTCTCATTTGAATTAACATTTCTACAGTTAATCAAATAAAATGACAGACCCACTTATATGTTTTTTTTCCCTAATCTGCATACAATACCCAAACAAATGAGAGAAATAAATGTTTATGGGTACAGTAGATGCTGCCTATGGGAAAATTAGAATTTTTGGGAAATTAAATGCATCAACATACAAGATGCTGAAGGGAAACCATTCAATCTTACAAAGAGAGAGCTAATAGAGAACAGGAATATTCAGAGAACAGGAATATTCAGAGAACAGGAATATTCAGAGAAACAAAAATAGTTGATTGTTATATGCTGGAATAAAATTTTTTAAAAAAAAGTTAGATACAGATAATGTAATATATCCTGATTTAGGAACAGAATTTGAGAAAGTACCAAAAGTTTTAAACCCAAAAGAAGACAATAGAAACTCATGAAATTACCTGACAATTAATAAAATTTCCATATGAAGAAGGAATTAAAACAAACTGATAGCACATCAGGGATCACAGCTGGGTAGTATCAACAAGTAAACACTAAACAAATTGACTTTTTGAATTTCTGGGCTGAGGCTATTTTTCACAATCATTAAGTAATGAATCTTTCTTTTATTGTATTGTAGTTATTATTTTTAATTTGATTACCAGCATGTTGTGGTTTTGCAGCTTGAGGGATGCTTAAAGGTATTCAAAATGGTATAAAAAATTTGTTAGAAAGGAAAATCTCTCTCTATTTTCTTATTTATTTATTTTTGCTTTGGACTTCACATATCGCTGATGTCAAGATCATTATAGGTATGGGAAACCATGCCGTCATTTGCCTGCAGTGAATTTGGGAGATATGGGAAACTGAAATCTGAACAGCCAGAGGAATTTCCACCCATGTCCTCCAAAATGCCAGATCGAAGTGTCACCCCTCATCCACCAGGTTCAATCTCTCCTTACTCAAAACTTTTTGAAAAACTCTCATAAGAACTAAGCAGGACATGAACATCACTGTAGTATATATGAAAACACATCACTCAAATTTATTAGGATTAGTATTAAAGAAGGATGGGGAAAATGAACCATGACTTACCACAGATAAAAGCAGGAAGGTCAGGTGAACATAAAAACACACACATACATTAAACATTTTTGGTGCATAACCTTACTCATGTTGGAGGCGAGACATATGATAAGGGGAAAGATTTGTACAAATCCAGACTTCCCACATGAGTCATGATTCATCTGCAGCATGACTGATAGAGCTAAGTTGAAGGGCTATGGTGCTTCTTTCTTGACCTTGGCTGCAGATTCCTTGATCTTTGTTATACCATTGAGTTGTGTAGGCCTCTCTCAAATAGCTATGGTTTATTTATTTCATGTCAGAAACGTTGCTTACAAATTGTTAGAAACAACAATAACAATAACATAAATAAAATAATATCAATCACCACAACAAAGAGTTCACATGATGGATGACCAAAAGTCAGCAACTTGTATGGCATTATTATTATTACTCCGCGATTCACTAAAAGTGTGTGGCAGAGGGTGCATTGCACCTATCCAAAAGGGTGATAGTTTTGAAGGGATATACGGCATATGGCAGGAGGTGCCCATGGGCTATTGTGAGGAACCATCCCAGCATTTCCCTGGAGTGATCTGGGAAAACCATGGAAAATGCAGATCAGAATGGCTGGAGTGCTTTATCGAAAGCTACTCCTGTCGGATTTTAAGTTTACTCACCCGGTAAATCCTTTCTATTCCATTCCCTAATCGCTCATGGAAAAAATGAGTAAAGAAATGAATTGGTTCTGGCCCTGATTTCTCTTATCTTATTTTTGCGGTCATTCCGAGATATGAATGTTGCTGGTAGTAATACTTGCTGGCTGTCATTCCAAAATACATAAGTCATGAATTTTTCAATTAGCTTCCGTCGAGAGCAACGCCTTCAGTGTTCCAGATCTTCCCAACCTAGCTCCTTCAACATCACACTTACGCTTTCCCTCCAACTATATATACCTGTCACGAATCGGGCGGCTCTTCTTTGGACCTTTTCTAATGCCTCCATTAACCCCTTTTGATGGGGACCCGAAACAGAACAACAATATTCTAAGTGAGGACATACTAGTGACATATATACAATTGATATAACTTCCAGAATGCATTGATTTAAATTATGACCTAGAAATCAGAGCATACGATTTGTCATTCCCCTTACATTCTTGATATGTTCATTCCACGACAAATTATTACGAATTTTTACCCCTAGGTATTTAGCGGAATCTACCGTTCTAAGGACAGTGCCATTAATTGTATATTTATAGTTAAATAGTGTCACATTTTTACTTACACGCATGACTTGGCACTTTTTAGCGTTTAATTCCAAATGCCAATCTTTACACCACGCAATTATTTTCATAATATCGTCTTGTAACCAGGCCCGCCCCTAGCTGTTTGAGTGCCCGCGTGCAATACGGATTATGCCGCCCCCTGTCTAACTACAGACAGTGGTGGATTTAGGAAATTTCCGAACCGGGTCAGGAAACTGAGATTGCCACCCCTTCAAACATCATTTGCCGCCCCCATTTTTGCCATCCCGAGTGTCGCCGGCCGCCCGAAGCAGCTGTTGAGCTAAAAAAAAAGGTCGCCCGTTACATAATATGCCACAAATTTCATTGCGGCAACAATGGAGTGGCAACTATCACAGGGTGGCGACTGTTGATCACTCGTTGTGCCGCCCGCGTGCACGCCTGCTTACGGCCCTGCTTGTAACAAAGCGCAGTCATCCTGGGTTTTGATTTCACGATAAATAATCTTAGCGCCTTTTGGTGAAGTAGTGTCATTTCAATTAACCATGATGTAGAATCTCAAAATTTGTTTAGGGGTATTCGTGTGGTCAGCCTTCTTCATAACTTGCAATTCTTTTGGATGTAATTTGTCTGATTGCCTATATCAACTGTGATGTAAAACTTCAAAATTTTCAAGAATATAGTGGTATGTTTAACTTCAATAGTGCTCATCATTTGTAGTGACAACCTCACCTTTCTTTCCCAAGGTTGATAGGGGAAAGTGGCGGCCTTACTAACTTTACAGTTGATAATTCCAAAGGTGTTTTTCATGGTCTAGAAATTTTGAACATTTTCTTTAAATTTTATAGCACTTATAGAAGAACGAAGTCAGTTAAGGTGACGATTGATACTACCACCCCTGCATGTGGTTTAGTTCCTGACAAATACTGATTCAATACTAGAATGTTACTCCATGCATACATTTACTTTCTTTTTAATGAGACAGAAAAACATGTAAGATGGATTATGCATGCCATGCTTTCATTCATCTAAAGACCATAAGATGTACAAAACATATAGTCATAATCATCTATATGTTTGCAGGGCCGGATTAAGACAGCGCGGGCCCCATAGCAAATGTGGAGAAGGGGGTCCTTGACTTTTGCCATCCAGGGGAAAATTGTAGACCTAAAAAAAAGTCGCCCATCTAGCCTAGGTGCGGGGTCCCCCTAGGAGGCGCGAGGCCCCCTAGAAGGCGTGAGACCCATAGCATTTGCTACCTCCTGCTACGTGGTTAATCCGGTACTGTATATTTGTGAATCCAATGCAATTTGTTCAGGGATGTCTTTGCATGATGTTCGAGTCAATAGTTGTGAATCAGATATGTTTTTTCCCCAAAATAATTTTCAAATCTTGTCAAAGAGAGGTATTCACTTTAACTAAAGCTTATTTCACTAAAATACATACCAACTATATATTTTCATTAATATCTTAATATACTATTACAGAAACTTGCAATTCAACTGATCAAACCAAACCAGAAATTCATAAATTGTTATTAGCATGATGAGGATTACTTGTGTCATATAACCTTAATTTTTCCAATACATAATCAAAATTAGTTAAAAGAGCTGTGGGCTCCTAAGAAATCAACAGTAAAACACATTTAGAGTAATTTTCTAGTAGTTTCTGAGTTAAAAATAACATTAAACAGTTCAATCATAATGAAAAGTAAACATATAATATTTAGGAAGTTTTGCTTATTGTTTACTAGATTTTGTTACGATTCATATGAGGTGCAAAACTTTAGGTCAATAAAAATTTATTAAGGAGATTTAGTGATACTCTGAAGCAAGTGGGGAAAAGCAGCACCTAAACAGTTTTTTTTTTTAATTTAACAACTCCAATTTTTAAGTTACAGTAAAGCTTTATAGCTCAGAAGGTGCAAAAAAATTAAGACACATCATATATATATAAAAATATAATCTGTAGTCACAACAGAAGTGAGCTTTTTGGATAGTTTTCACATTTAAAATTGTGTTGAGTTATCACAGCAAAGAAAGGATATTCAAATCAAAGTAGGATTTTTACTGTGCATGTAGACCGATTTTTGTAAATATTAGAATAATATTTAGGCTGAACAGGGGAGAAGAAGATTTAAATTCTGAACAAGAAAATGGCATTATGACTTCATAATACATCAGCAACAAATTATAAGATTATGAAAGAAACACATACAAAGGAGATTAGATAATATAAGATATAAGTAAATAATATAACCATCAGATAGAAAATTAAATTCAATAATGTGTGACATGCATTACACATTGGTAGGATCTATATTTTCAGAAATAAATAATATCCAAGTTTTTAAATTAATGCACAATTACTGTTAAGAGTAGTTTTTACTATAAAATACATTTACAATCAAAAGTTGGGGGATTTTCTGTAGAATGTTGCTCAAACACATTTTGAATTAGAGGAAATTTCATGTTGTATATCGTATTAAAGTGTGGCTGCACTTAGGAGCAAATTTACAATAACTTAATTTGACATATATAAAATTTTCACCGAGATTGGAGAAGAAATAAGGATGAGGATTGCACAACACCCGAGAAAATTTTGTAAGAGAGGCCATTCTCCATAAAGGATGCAGTCATGTTGGGAGCAGTTATGTTGGAGTCAGTGTTTCGAGAGGCTTTGTACAGAGAGGACATATGTGCATGGAGGAAGTCGCGCCATATGCTGGGCTGTAGAAAGTGAACTTGGTAGTACTGTGATCTAGTTTAATCTTCCACAGTAGGCTAATGTTAACATCAGGTAGAAGTGATGTCATGCTTTCAATCAGTTAGAAATTTTGATAAATTTGGGGGGTATTGGAAGCTGCTTACAACGTATTTCATTGGTTTAACCTGCAAACATAATTTTGGAAAGAAGTTTGAGTCTTAAATTTTGATACCACATGGTATAAAGAACTTTGATACAATACACAGTTTTTGAAACATAGAACAATTAGGTACCATTCACGGTTATAGGTTAAATATATGTTCTGAAGCAAACCCCCATTTCAGGCAACAATTTAATACTTTTTAATGCAACTACTAGTCAAATTTTGAGAATTTTAAAATACCAGCAATACATAATATCAAATTACTTTTTCAGTGTACTATCCCAAATATTTTTTACCTAATTTTACTCAAGAATTTTCTAATAATCCTGAATTTGTCGAATTAAATTTAACCCATCATAAGAAATACATAACTATCTAAAGTAGGCTCAAGATTCCGTAAAACTTAATAACATTGTCATTCAGTTCAGATCTTAAATCCATTCCAAATAACAACAAACAACATTGTAATCAGCTCTATAAGTGTTTCAACAAGCATTGGTATATCTGTTACATCAGCTATTGTATTTCTCATATGTAATGTGAGAGGAATAAGATGTTTCACAAACATGCCATTGTAGATGAAGCAATTCTAAAAGGCAGTCAAATTATTGTACATGCTCCAGATTCACAAGATGTTAATTCTAATGGGGAAGCACTCAGCACAGATAATTAATGCATTGTCAACTTTTAATGAATTTCATTGTTGTATAAGAATTTTGTATACTAGCAACTAATTCTTGTTTCCCCCCCCCCCTCCATCCCCCTCTCCTAGGAATATAATATCATTATTTTGTTTGGCATAACTATACTGTTGAGGACTGTGGCAAATTTATCAGATGGGGCTCTCTGTTAGTGCCAGATCTAGGAAAAAAGGGGGGAGGAGAGGGGAAAGCCAGGACACCCAATGTATGGAAGGTAGGAAAGCAGGTGTTTTTTTTTAACTGTTTCAAGTGGCAGTAGGCCCTTTCAGGCCTTGACGTGTGGGCCCCCTCCAGCTAAGGACTGAGGGCTACCTCTGGTGGGGGGGGGGGGCATGGCATTTTGTCCATTCTGCCACCCTATTGTAAGGATACTGTGTATATACATATATTTGATTTCTTTTGCTCAAGTTTGCATAGCCATGGTCAGAGCTCTATAATAGTTCCAATTTTTAAGGTAAAAAATTGTGAGAGGTATACCTGGTCTGGCTAAATTACAAAGCTGATCTGTGTTTCATCATAAGGATTCCCTTTGTAAAATTTGAATATAATCTCTTGAGTTTGAATACACTTAATCATAGAAGAATTAAACATGGACAGAGATTTTTTTTTAACTGCTTAACGTCTCCTATAACAACTAGATCTTTAGAGACGGGAAAGGATGGGGGGCAAGGAATGGGAAGGAATTCGGCCATGGCCTTTTGAAGGAAGCATCCCGGCATTCACCTGGAGGGATTTGGGGAAACCATGGAAAACCCAAATCTGGATGCCCGGACGGGGATTCGAACCACCGTCCTCCCGAATGCGAGGCGAGAACGCTAACCGTTACACCGCCCCCCTCGGTGTGGACAGAGATGATCCCACAATTGCATAATTGTTTCAAAGTGGTTGAAATACAAACTTGACTTGTATATGACACTAGAAGTTTGTAAAATGTGAAGAATTTCTATTTAGTCTGACCATCAACTGCAGCACAAATTGCTTCGAAAGCATCTCGTTGTTCTTGATTGATGCTAGCCAAACATTCATAATTTTGTTCTTGGTCATCGTGTTTGTTGCAGCCATACATATTATTACAGATCTCAGATTATAAGCTTTATTTAATAGTTAAGCAACTCCAAAGAAATGCACTGGCAGAACACCCATTTAGGTAATATATCTGAAGTCTGATGTCCACTTTGTGTAATTTGATAATCCACATACAGTGAATACAAACAAAGATTGTCAACGAAAGTGGTTTGTAAAACATGTAAAGGCAATAAACCATTATGGATAAACTTTGGTCAAACAGCAATATTAGCGGAAGTTTTGATTAAACAAAAATTTAGCCTCAACTGGAATGAGAATTGGCATTTGTCATTACAGCAGAGGAAACAAGCAACTTAAGTTTTTTATGTTGCTTTCATTAGTGGCAAGTTACTAAAAAGTAGTTCCACATTCATTTAGCCATAAAGATTTTGCATAAAAAAAAAAAAAAATCTACAAAAAGCAAACTTAATGGCAATTGATTTCATAGCAGTTGCTTAGCTATTAAATTGTGCACATAATTTCTAATTTCTAATAATCTTTAGTCACTGTTAATTTGGAAGTGAAAGTTGGTGCATGACGTTAGTATTTTCCAGCCAATAGCTATAGAGTGAGTGAGCTTAGGAAATTATATAGAAGATGAGTGCACATTTAAGATAAGAAGTATTTTGTAACATGTTAGAATGCAAGTATTGATTTCCATTCACCATGAGTCTTGTTTTGTGAATTTTTAAAAATACTTGTGACTATACACTGTAGTGCTTTTTTTTACTTATGGCTTTACACCTCGTCGATGTTGAGGTCAATAGAGGTGGGAAAGGACTGGAGACAAGGAATGGGGAGGAACTCAGCCCTAGCCTTTTGAAGGAAGAATCCTGGCATTTGCCTGGAGTGATTTGGGGAAACCATGGAAAACCCAAATCTGGATGCCCAGACGGGGATTCAAACCGCCTGTATGCGAGGCCAGAGCCCTAACTGCTCACCCCTGCGCTTGGTACTGTAGTGCCAAATTCTTGATAGTAAGTGTTTGATGTTATTCTCACACTCTGGGAGCAGCATGATTTTTCAGCAGAGACATGATTTAGATTCGTGTTTTAGGTCTAGAATAATGTAATTTTGTTAGGTTTTACAGTGATGCAAATGTTGAGTCAGCACAACTTATTTGTTCGACATAAAATCTGCCAATCGACAGTTCAAAGTCCAAGGAACACATGAATTGCTAAGCATGGAACTCAATAGTCTACCAGTGAGCTAGAATACATGGATCGCTCTAATTTTTTCACATAGTTTTAATCTGTAGGGTCAACATCTGTTTTACTTAGAACTTATTCCTCCACTTTCTTTAAATCCTCAACTGTAATGTAAATATATTTTTCTGGTGCAGATTATAGACATTTATGCAATTACTTCTTTAATTGTAACAGCCATTAGCTGTTCGCTCTCTCTCCTACAAGTATCCACGATGTTCACGTTAATATAATAATCAGGTGTCAGATTCAAGAACAGAACAGGTCAAGAAAAGAAGAGTTGCAGTACAAGAGATAGCCTGTACAAGTCATAGGGCTTTATATAGAACAATTATTTGAACCCTTACAGAAATACCCCATGCCCACAATCACATAGGGACCAGGAACACAGAATTTTGACTTAATGTAATACCCGAGATTTTACTTTTTTTCCACTTCTATCCTCTCCCCCCCCCCCCCCCCAATAGTCTTTTCCCAACATGAACCACTTTTCACCAGAGATGTTTAAATTAGTGTGTAATATCTTTGTGAGTTTCTGTTATTTTATTTCAAGTTTTTAAATTTTCAATATTTAGATAAACATAAAAATATTATACACTGTTTGATGCAGACTCATTGGGATGTATGTGATGTGTTTTTGTGATATTTTTCAACACTTGGATCTATCTTCTTCAGCCTATCTGCTCCCCACCATACTCCTTCATTTTAGTTTTCCCTCCACCCCCAGCTGCTGGTGAATGATCTCTGAGCATGCCAATTCACCATGTGGCTATCCCATTCTACTACAAAAATTGAAATGCTTAGTGTGTGTACTTCTCTATTTGTGTTTCGATGCCATCGTCTACTGTTGTAAGTAGAGGTTATTCTTATATCCAGGTGTTAATAGAGATTTTTATGTAATAAGCAAAACAAGAGGACCATGATGAACACAAAAATATGAACACACTTTACAATATCTTGGTAAAAAACTATGTTAGAGAGGAGGGAATCAGATGCATACATATTGAGACATACCACATTACTTAAGAAGGTTTGAAGGTGGAGATGGAAATGGCAAGGGGAGGATGTTTACCAACTATAATAGTGGAAAAGGATATCTGTAAAGGCTGGCCAAAGAAAATAAAGTGAATTAAAACATAATAAGGACATAAAAAATAATTTGGATCAGTTAAAATATAAAAAAATAATTGTATATCTTATATATACATAAAAATAGGCTGCTTTTTCCTATAATTCACTTTTCATCCACCACTACCTAGCACAGATCACTGGTCTTTGCGTGTGGAAGTAGCATGGAGTTTCCTGTGGTGCATAACGTTGGCCGAATGTCGATAGCTGTGGGGATGTGGCAGATATGATGATTCAAGTTGGTCAATGCAGGGTGTTTCAACCAAACATTTGTGTCTCCTTATATTTCTCTTTCCTGTCACAACTATATAGCATAGACCATTGGTGATTGTGTGTGGTAGTAGAATCGTGTCTCCTGTCATGCACTATGGTTGTTTGATGTTGGTAGCTATGGGGGTGTGGGAGATATGAGGGTTGAAAGTGGTCGACCTGTGGCAATATCATATTTCTGCAAAAGATGCATGTGTCTTGGTGCATCACTTTTCAGCGAAAACTATCTATCACAGATCACTGGCATTTGTGTGTGGTAGTAACACAGAGTCACCTTTCGATCACAACGTCAGCCAAATTTCAGTAACTGTGGTAGTGTGGGAGATATGGTGGTTGAAATTGGCCGATCAAGGATATTTTCGTATTTCGATGAAAGACATGTGTCTCCGCATATATCACTTTTCTGCCACAAATACATAGCATAGACCATTGGTGTTTGTGTGTGGTAGTAGAATCGTGTCTCCTGTTATGCACTATGGTTGTTAGATGACGGTAGCTATGGAGGTGTGGGAGAAATGGTGGTTGTTAGTGGTCGACCTGTGGCATTTTCATATTTCTGCCAAAGACGCATGTGCCTTGGTGTATCACTTTTCAGCAAAAACTACCTATCGCTGATCACTGGCGTTTGTGTGTGGTAGTACCACAAAGTCACCTTTCGATCACAAAGTTGGCCGAATTTCAGTAACTGAGGTAGTGTGGGAGATATGGTGGTTGAAATTGGCCGATCAAGGATGTTTTCGTATTTCGATGAAAAACATGTGTCTTCGCAAATGTCACAACTACATAGCATAGACCATTGGTGTTTGTGTGTGGTAACAGAATCATGTCTCCTGTCATGTACTATGATTGTTAGATGTCAGTAGTAATGGGGGTGTGGGAGATATGGGGGTTGAAAGTGGTCGACCTGTGGCAATATCATATTTCTGCCAAAGACCCATGTGTCTTGATGTATCACTTTTCAGTGAAAACTATCTATTGCAGATCACTGGCGTTTGTGTGTGGTAGTAACACAGAGTCACCTTTTGATCACAACTTTGGCCAAATTTCAGTAACTGTGGTAGTGTGGGAGATATGGTGGTTGAAATTGGCTGATCAAGGATATTTTTGTATTTCGATGAAAGACATGTCTCTCCGTATATGTCACTTTTCTGCCACAACTACATAGCATAGACCATTGGTGTTTGTGTGTGGTAATAGAATCGTGTCTCCTATCATGCACGAAATGGTGGTTGATAGTGGTCGACATGTGGCAATTTCATATTTCTGCCAAAGATGCATGTGTCTTGGTGTATCACTTTTCAGCATAAACTATCTATCACAGATCACTGACGTTTGTGTGTGGTAGTAACACAGAGCTAAATTTCGATCACAATGTTGACAAAATTTCAGTAACTTTGGGAGTGTGGGAAATATGGTGGTTGAAAGTGACCGAACAAGGATAATTTCATACTTCGACCACAGACATATGAGTCCGTAAATATTACTTTGCTGTGTGAACTACATAGCGCAGATGTCTGGCGTTTGGTGTGGTAATAGCATCGAGTCTCCCATCGTGGACTATGGTGGTTAGATGTTGGTAGCTGTCAATCCAAATTCTTTACAAACACGAACGAAGTAGTGGGTATCAGCTAGTTTACAATAACATAACATAAACCTACCAATGTGGCTCAGTCTTGATGTGTCACTACTTCAATGAAAGAAATGAATGTTACTTTCTGGTGCTTTTTGAGATTAGGATTTATTTGCTCAGTGTTGATTCTTATTATTGTAAACAGTTGCAGAGTGATCTGGACAGGATATCTAGTTGGGTTGGTAAACATGGAATGAAGATAATTGCAAAGAATTGTCAGCTTATTAGCTTACACAAATAAAAAACAAAAGGTTAATTATGAATATAAGGTGGGGAAAGAATTGCTTTCTGAAGACTTGAAATGTAAATATCTTGGTATTACATTTGATAACAAGCTTAACTGGGCAGGACACATTGGACAGGTGGTAGGAAAAGGTTTCAAAGTTCTGCACTTGTTGGAGAGATTGATGAGGGGATGTACGAGAGAAGTAAAGGAATTGGGTTACAAAACTTTGGTCAGACCATTACTCGAATATGGTAGTGTAGTATGGGACCCTCATTTTACATATCAAATGCAGGAGTTGGAGAGGGTGCAAAAAAGGGCCGCTAGATTTGTTTCTGGAAATTATCACAAATGCAATCAGTGATGGATATGATAAAGGAGCTGGAATGGGATTAATTGCAAGACAGGAGGAGGATGAGGAGGGTCATGGGAGAGTACAGGGCATATACTGGTAATGTGGCATGGAAAGATATTGCAATAGGTATGAAAAGTAGTGCATGGAAGGGAAAAGATGAACATGAACATAAGCTGGCACTCGATTTCAGGCACAAGGGTGTGGGAAGATTCTCTTTTTTAGTTAAGGGTGTCAGGGATTGGAATGAGTTACCAAGAGAAATGATGAATAATTTACCGAAAACTTTGAAAGAATTTAAAGATAAAATTTGTAGAGGGCAAATGTAGGTGGGTGCAGGATAGGGGAAAGATGGGTGTATAGGGAAATTGCCACCGGAGCCTGTGTTCCATTGCAATTAAATTAAATTAAATTATTACTCAGTTAGCGTGAATACTTGAGTATATTTCTTTCATGTTTAAGATATATATCTCCAGTTTCTATAATTGAATTATTATGAAAAAATCCACAAAGACATAAAAGTGCTGTCAGGAACTTCTGTTTTAAGATATTTTTGTGAATTGTGTGTAAATATTTCTGGTAAATATACAATTGTTTTATTATTATTAATAATATTTCAGATATTTCCAAATGTACATTTCTAAGAGCTGCAGCCTGATCAAAGTTCTTCTTTTAGAATGACACACAGGTTCAGATGTTGATGCATATTCTAATGATGAAAATTTCTATGATAGTCAACGACTCGTATTGAGAGCCTTCGATGCAACTTTTGAATAAGAGCTAGAAACTACTCTGAAAACAGCTCAGTATTTACCTATAGATGAAGCTCAAGATAAATAAAAATCCTCGTAAATAAAAATGTCTCATTAGCTAAAAGGATGACAATCATTAATAATCTTTATGAAAAAAGTGTAAGGGACAAACCTGATACCGGGGTTGTAGTATCAAGCTTAGGCACCTTATCTGAATGTTGACTTGAAGAAAGTTCTCTGAATTTATATTAATGACCATGTGTTAGCCTGGATACCTCAACTGTAAAGTTTATAGGCCGCCACAAAGCTTATTTGAACCAAAAGCTGAGGAAAGGTTTCTGTTCACTACGAAAGCACATAAAAATCCACTTGAAGAAAAATTTCGAGTTTATTTCAAAGTCACATTTTGAAAATTTGTATTTACAGTTGAGTAGGCGATCAAACTAAATGTTTTCAAAAAATTGCAGATTATGAAGAGGAAGAAATTTACCGACCGAACCCCATTAGCAAATTTATAAGTTCAAAGTAGTTGTTAATTCAAGACTTTGGTAAGAAAAATCGTCATGGCCGACACGCATTCCTAGCATGGTTCAACTATTTCCGGCTTCCATCCTGATCTAGCCGACACACACGAAACATACCAGTGCAAGTTCACTATGCACAACGTTCCCAGATTAAAGACACTGACATCGTTCCCACGTCACCCTTCCGCCAGATGATAGATGTGTACGGACGCTTTCCAAAAATAGTGTAGAAAGGTGTAATTATGGAATGTGCTCATTTTTAACCTGTGTGTAGCCTGGCCCTTGAGGTTTATAAAAAGTGTTTAGTGAAAATTCTCAAATGATTAGCTTCCTTGTAAATGAATTTAGTTTGAGTGCACAATGGTCAAATGTAAGGGTCTTAGAATTCTGGCAAATTCCAGTTTTGCTTAGGCGGGACTTAGAAATGTCGTGAGGTATAGTTTTCAACTTTAAGGAATTTCCCTGTAATCTTGCTCACAGTTGTAATTCATTATAATAATCATTTTTATGTGTAATTATCATATCGGGAAACGTTTGGTTTAAGAGTTATTCCCGTTTGTTCAAGTTTGAGCACGCGATCAGAATAGTGAAATTCTAATATCTGTAATAACTTTAAATCCAGTAAAGCTACATCCGATCTTTTATCACCAGCTGTAGTCAGCACTATCCCGATATTTTTGGCAATAAAATTAAACAATTTGGTAAAATTTAAGTAGCAATTTTAATTAAGAGAAAATACTAAGCTTTTTATTAAAGAGATAATAATTTAAATTTTAACATCAGCAGATAGCCTAATAAGACGAGTTCATACATATATGGGTTTCCATTAAAAGTTTAAGCATTCGTCTGGTAATTAAGTTTTTGTAAAATCGATTGTCATTGATTGTCGAGTAGAAGTTCGGGAAATCCACAAGTCCGCCAAGATTGGTCACGTGATGAGTTAGTGTAAAACGATAGAAACCTTTTGGAATGGTAAATTAAGTTAAATCGATAGAACAGGATGATAGAAAGTCTCTGTAAAAATTTCAAGTTAAACCTACATTTACTTTTAAAGATATTAATTAAAGAAAGATTTGCCAACGTCATAGGCGCGGCGCTGGGCTATAATAGTCCGGGCGTCAAAACTCCAACGGCAGGAAACTGTACGAACATTCACTAGAGCACAATTATCTAATACTAGGGCCAAACGAACCGACGTTTGTTCCCCATGTTCGGAGACAAAATCCAGACTGTTAGATATAGCCCTCCCTAAAGGGTATAACCCGCACACAACGACCTACAGGTTGTAAACGATCTGGAGTCAGACCACATGCCAATCATACTCAATACTGAAGGTACACCGCAGAACACTGACAAGCGACGGATGC
Source organism: Vandiemenella viatica (assembly GCA_031002005.1). NCBI lineage: Eukaryota > Metazoa > Arthropoda > Insecta > Orthoptera > Morabidae > Vandiemenella > Vandiemenella viatica. The sequence continues at coordinate 225,445,672 of CM061919.1, read as the reverse complement.
TAAACTATCGACTCGCCAACTGGACTCTGTTCAAGGAGGTGTTAGATAGTCGCATACCGGATAGACACGAGATTAGCCAACAACGCATTAACGAGTCTGTTGAAATTCTAACTGTTTTGCCATACAGGAAGCTATGGCGAGTAGCATCCCTGAATCACCCCAACACCAGAGACAAATGGCGCTACCTGAGGCAATTACGGGGTTAATCACAACTAGGAATAGGCTCAGGAGATACTGGCAAGACGTACTAGGCGTCCCATTTATAAAGTGCATATCAACAGACTCAAAGACATAATTAGTCGTAGAATCCAGGAGTACAAAAATCAACAATGGGGGCGTCTGCTCTCGGAGTTGAACACCGACACCTCTGACCGCTCCGTGTGGTCTTTAGCTCGTCACTTCACTCGTGAAGCACATCATACACCCACCCTACAGGGGCCGGACGGACTTGTCTATTCTTCCGAGGGCAAGGCGGAGCTGATGGCCACAACACTAGCAGAATCTTTTCGACCAAACGTAGATCCTTCCGATCCTGCGTTTACATTGGAAACGGACCAGATGGTGACACAGCTGTTAGCCCAACCGGTTCGCGAGTATCCGCGTAGGGCAACTTCCGACGAAATCTCATGGGCTATACAGCACTCGGACGCTAAAAAAGCACCTGGTCCGGATGGTATTCAGAACCGTGTTCTTAAACAGCTCACGGGGAAAGCGATAGAGTACCTTACAGACATCGCGAATGCCATCTTACACAACCACTATTTCCCCGACCGATGGAAGGAGGCCAAAGTGCTAATGTTCAGAAAGCCGGGGAAAGATCCATCTTCACCCAACAACTACCGGCCGATTAGCTTACTGAACTCCCTTAGCAAAGTTGTTGAAAAAGTCATACTCAGACGCCTTACACAACACATAAAGGACAATAACATTCTGAAGCCGGAGCAATTCGGCTTCAGAAAGCACCACTCCACAACACAACAATTAATGCGTGTTGTTGAGCACGTAACAAGGGGGTATAACTTGTCTGCGTCTACCGGGGCTGTGTTCCTGGACATTGAGAAGGCGTTCGATCGTCTTTGGCACAACGGCCTCATTCGTAGACTCAGTGACGACGGATTCCCGGACGGACTGGTGCGCCTAATACACTCTTACCTCACTAACCGAACGTTCCACGTCTGCGTTAACAACAAGAACTCCACACCTCAGGAGATACAAGCAGGAGTGCCTCAAGGAAGTTTAATAGGCCCTCCGCTCTTCACAGAATACGTCAATAAAGCTCCGACCACAGTCAAAACGATGCAAGCTATTTATGCTGACGATACCGCCTATCTTGCACAGTCACAGCAACCATCTCACGTAAACAGTAGATTACAGCACGCGCTTAACGTAGTCGAACCTTGGCTCACACGATGGCGAATTAAAGTCAACGTAGCTAAATGCGAGGCACTCCTATTTACACGAAGACCTAAGCAAAAACGCATTCACGAACACTGTCGACCGCTAACGCTACACAATCAACAAATACATTTCCGGAACGAAGTTAAATATCTTGGAGTCAAATTTGACGCGAAGCTAACATGGAAGCTCCATATAGAACACATGGTTAATAAAGCAAACATCAGACTCAAACAGCTATACCCTATGCTAAACAGACAAAGCACACTACACCGAGGTAATGCCCGAACAATGTACTTAGCACTCATTCGGCCACTCATGACGTATGCAGCTCCGGTTTGGGGGTACGCCGCTAAGTCTCACATTAGGAGACTGCAATTAATCCAAAACAAAGTACTCAGGATCATAGCAAATGCTCCTTGGGGAACACGAACAACCGACTTACACCGAGATTTCCGACTCGAGCCAATACAGCAAGTAATTAAGAAGCTTGCCATAAACATGTACGGTAAATCCCAAATGTCGCGAAATCCTTTGATACGCACTATAGGCAGTTACGATCACAACCACAGATTTAAACACCCACGGCCGAAAATATTGCTCAACAGATAGGAAAAAACTAATGCATAAACAAGTAAGAAATCTGTCTACTGCATCAAGGGCCACTGGGGTTAGGGTCCCATTCCCTAACCAACCTGCAAAGTGATCACTGGGCTAAGGAAAGTGGTTACAGTGCGATCGCAGGTGCAGAAGGCAGCCACATACAACAAGAAATCAATCCACAAACAGTATTAGCACAGTATCCGGCGTGGTAACACCGCGGGGGACGGTTGTCGTGGCAGGCTAGCGCGATGCATCCTGCTCCAATATTTCCTGATATGAGCATGGTGGGGTTGTCTTACCCGGTGGCGATGACACATGCTGGCGGGGGTGGTCATGGCGGTGGTGTCCGTCATCGTCCTAAAGCCCGGGCAAGTCGGGGGTGGTCATCTAGCAGCACTGTGGCTGTCGCCGTCGGTGAAACCCTTACCGTGTACTCCCGGGATGAGGAAAGGCTCTGCGCGTTGCGGCGGTTGCGCTCTGGCGCCCTCTCGGTGCGAATCACGTCTCACCAACACTTACAACACCTGTTGCACACAGCTGTTATAATATAACGATTCGGCATGTTCCAGGACCATCTCAACGACAGCGACGGCGAGCGGCACCAGCTGATAACCTCAGCGGCGGTGTGTGGACCAGCTGTAGTTATTGCATGATACCATATCCTAACAAAACTAACAAACCCTTCATACATCCAACCTTGTAGCATAGAATCTGTCGCGGTACTGGCAGTATCTTAGCCAGCCGCTCTTATTCCCTACCTAACTATCGCAGAGGTTTTTTTCCCAAGGGTAAAACCTTGGCACTTTTTTCCCTCTGCCCTGTCTCTTCTTTCAAAAGTTTCTGTCTATCTTATCCGATGGACCCATGTAAACGGGCGGACGCCTGGACGCATGGAATACATCACAATCCCGTTCCTGTGATCACCTATAGAATTACTAACTTAATGCATGTGCAGAGGCGAGCAGTAGTTAACAGGAAGGCCGCCATGCTTGGAGGAGCGGGTTTTGGGTGCTCCCCCAATAAAAAAAAAAAAAAAAAAAAAAAAAAAAAAAAAAAAAAAAAAAAAAAGCTCGCTTTGACTCACTCTTACCCCGGGAAGCGATCGAGCAACTACGCGCATGACTGTATCAGTGATATGTAAAATCAGAACTTAGAAAATGTAGTCTGTCTTTTCTTACTTTCGGTTTCGTCTGATCTGTGCTTCGGGAACCGTATGTGAAGGAACATTACGTTCGTTTTGTCTCGGGTCGTGACTTGCTTGCTGGACAGTGAACTGTTTGCAACCATGTGGGATCGTGTCGTGTTAAATCGTAACTTCAATGACTGTTAAGAACTTGTAAATTTATGAAAGGGGTTTGGTCGGTTCAAAATTTCTCTCCACAACTTGCAGACTTTGGAAAAGAGAGTTCGATATGCCTGCTCAACTGTAAATGCAATTTTGAACTTTTGACTTTGAAAATAAAACTTTGGATTTTTCTAACAGTGAACTTGTGTGCTTCAGTAGATTGCTGGAACCCTTTTCTCTATTTGTGGGTTAACAAATATAGTGGCGACCTAATGCATTTGAGTTGAGTCATCCTGGCTACATGGTCAAAATCATATCAAAAATTATTTAGCAAGAGTGTAAGTTAAGGCACTTAGGCGATACTATAGCCCCGGTATCGGCCTGGTTCCTTACAAAAAGTTTCCGATCAACCGTTGGTACATCCCCTAATTGTAAGCTAATTTCAGGCAACCATGCTGAATTACAGATTATTATGATAAAATTGTTGTCATTGTGTTCTACGTTAATTCCTGATTCCAATGGTGTAATTTTTATTAAGATGAGTGATGTAATAGCAAAGTTATTGGTCTGACAAAAAATCGGATTTGAAGTTGTCTAGAAGCCACTTGGTTTCTGGTTCGTAATTACTAAAGTGCTATTCATATCGAAAAAGTGTTATTAGCTGAATTTTTCTCTTATTTAGTTACGCATTTTATAAGTTGTTTTTTTCACGGAATATTACCATGTTGTGATTAATGACGAAACAACTTTAAAATTTATTTAACATCTGTTCTACTGTATGAAATATTTCGAAATTTAAATATGTTATATTAGATTTTTTTGGTCTTTCAGGAAATCTACTTTTTAGTTTGAGAAATTATTGAAAACATATGGTTAAAAATGTTGCAAGTGATAGTATGTTCAATGAAGTGTTTAAAATTTTATTTACTTTATTTTCACAACATGAAGCTACAGAATTTTACTAAATTTAACTTTCTTTCTGATTATTATTATTACAAAATTACTTTACCGCTTCGAAAAGTGTTGGGTATTAGTGAAATTATCACGTAACAAAAATAGATTGTTTACAAATTGGATAACACTACTCCAGGTTAGTTTAAAGGTTCTTTATTATTATAAAATGTTTATTTAGAGCTTATATTGTGTGTTGAGTGGCTTTACTGTTTCAAAATCGGCTTATACATTGAGTTAGTTTGCAGTATCGGCTTCTGCATGAAACAGGTTTCTCATTTTCTATTGTTGCAAACTGAAAAATTTAATGTAAACTGGGAAGCTTACTCCCTCCCTTATGCTTTAAGCTATGAAAACTAGAATTTACCAAAATTCTAAGGTTCTTACAAAATTACGGAGCTAATTCATAGATAGGGAAAAAAACCGGTAAAGAGGCATATTTAGCAGATTATTCTTCAAATAAGTGGTTGAAGAATATTTTGCTAGCGGTTCTGCTTGCACAGATATAGTTAATTTTTTTTTTAACTTAAAGCTTTAAGCCTCGTCGACTGCGAGGTCATTAGAGGCGGGATGGGACTGGGGACAAGGAATGGGGAGGAATTCGGCCATGACCTTTTAAAGGAAACATCCCGCCATTTGCCTGGAGTGATGTAACACATCTTAGAATTTCGCATAACGAAATTAGTTGCTGAGATAGCAGGTTCAGTTGAAGTATATGGGAACACCCTTTTAAAGACATTTTTATAGTTAATTTTTGATAATATTTCCCAGTAATATGTCCTAAATAAGTATTTGTTCAAGTATAAGCAGTAAATTCAATAGTTAAATTCATTTATACAGCTGATCAGAAACTTAACCTCAGATTTGTATAGGTAGTGTTTGACTTTCATTTAGTTTCAATAAACCAAGATATTTCGTTAGTTTAAAAGATGTTTAGGTAGATATATAGCCAGTAGATAATTAGTTTTGTTATTAAAAGATCTTACTTAGAGTCTGAATATGTTTGAAAGTGATTTGCCGGTTTTGAATTTTATCACGTAATTTTTCCACTCTAAACACGAAGCATTTAGCTATCAGGAAAACAGTTAAGAAGTCAAGTGATAGAGATAAAGTATCGTAATTTCGGTTTAGATAACATATTAAAGTTTTAGAAAGATTCATGAAACCTAAAGATCGTTTTTGAATATAATTTGATATAGCCAGACATGTGATTTAGGTAAAAGTTCGATATTTCAGTCTTTTTTCGGGGATTCATGAAAAGAAATTATATTCAGAGTAAAGTTTATTTAAAATTAAAGACTTCTGTAAAAGATTCATTTCAAAATATTAAAGCATTTTATAGTAATAAAATAAAATGGGTTTTGGCGCGAGTAAGCAATGATGCAATCGCTCGACATTCGCCGAGGGCGATATCTACAAAAATTCGTAATAAATCAGGGAATTAACTTAGAGATTCCAAATTTTTACAGTAATAGTTTTTCATTAGGGAAATTTGTTTAGAGGTATTTTCAAGTCAATATTCGAAATATTTCAAGACATTAAATTTTATTTTCGAGTTTTAGACCATTTTAAAAAAATAGGTAAAATTCTTTATTTGAAATCAGGTAATAGATGAGCAATAGGAGAATAGAATTAAATTTGTTTCAACTCGATAGAAGCAATATTTCGGTAGTTATGGCAATCACATCTTTACGACTCTTTTCTGGCTAAACTATTAAAGTAACAACATTTTTTATAATAACTTAATTCGACGTTTGTAATAATATCTTGCTACTATCAAAATTTCAGAGAGCTAGGATTAATTTTACTGTCATGATCAAATTGGATTTCGCAACAGTTGTCAGAAACTGATCAGCTATCGCATCAAATCCTTGGGAAAGTCAAGACAAGGAAGTTCTCACGGTCCGATTCTATATATACCTCCCCCTTAGCCTAAGCGCGCTCATTCGTGAAGCATTCGTAAAGACGCAATCGTAAAGGCGCATTCTCGAAGCAGCAGTGAGACGATGTAAACGCGTTATGTCGGGTGGCTAGCTCTGGGCTCGTGGCGCGGCAAACTTTTAGTTTGTGCAACATCCAGTAGAAATTTTGTCAGCTTAGGGAAGTTTTATTCTGAAGATTCATGTAATTGAGAAGTAATAGTAACGTGGGGTTTCGGTCGTGCTCGAGTGGTCAGTCGAATCTGTAAAATTAAATTTGGAAAAGTTGTCTGAATGCCTATGCAGTACTTTAACTTTGTAATGTTTTGAAGAATATACTCATCATATCAGAAGTGAACTTTTATCATTGAACTTGAACCTTTTCCTTAGTTTCTGGTTAAAACTATGGTGGCGACTGTGTGAAGAACTTAGTACTGCAATTCATTAGGTTTGCACGATCAAAGTTAAGATGCAAGCTTGTGCAGAACCCCACCACAAGCAAGTTGTCTTACAGTGATTTGGGGAAACCATGGAAAACCCAAATCTGGATGCCCGGACAGGGATTCGAACCAGTGTCCTCCCGAATGCGAGGCCAGAATGTTAACCGTTCACCCACCACGCTTGGTAATTATAATTTTGATTGACAACATACTACATAATAATGAATTCCAAGAATGAATAGCTAATAGCTTTCATAGGAACCAAATTCTAAGCAGCTTATAATAACTGACCTGCTTGCTCTAAGCACTACTCTTCTGCATTTGATCTGAATAATCCTCCTGCATGCAATAAAATGTCCATATATGCATCCATATTATAAAATTTAAAATGGAATCATAATTCTAAACTACTCCACAATGCAAAATTTGAGCTGTACAAGATTAGACCTATTACAGAGGAAATGGTTAAAAATTTCAAGAATGTTATCCTTGGACCAGGGAAATGAGTGTTAATGAATCAATCATAAAATTAAAAGATGAGTCTCTACTAAAGCACTATTTGCCTATTAAAACTATAAAGAACAGTTATTAATTGTGGTGTTTAGCTGATCAGAGAGACTTCATCAAAAAGTTTATAATTTATCAAACCAAAGAGGAAGAAATGAGTGTAACATCTTCTGATTATTCTTTATGAGTTGTTTTAGAACTGAATGAGGCAAGGAAAAAGTTATCTACTTTGATAATTATTTTACATCTGTTCCTTCATTAAAAAACTGGAAGAACTTATGGCTGTGGAAAAAATCACACTAATATGAGTAATGTTGTTTTCAATCACTTTTTCTAAAGTTCCAGTGATACATAAACTGGTTTAATCCTAGACTGCGATTCCGCACGTATTCGCTGTCGACTACCAACATAATTAGGTTTATTCCTTTTAGTGCTATTGTGCACAATAATTTAAAACTGTACAATATCAACCTAAACTGATATCCCGAAGGTGAATCAGATGCAGCCGGCCGCTGGTAAGCGGCCGCAGATGTCCGATAACACAACCAGATGTTCAGTGTTTGATGTGTTATCGGATTTCTGCGGCCGGTCACAATAATAAATTATCTTTATGTTGGTACATCAACAGCGAATACCTCAAAACAACGTCAATATGACGTCACATCAACGCCAGTCAGTGGCGGAATCACAGTCTAGGATTAAACCCATAAACTTCCCAACGGTAGACATTAATCTATGTTTTGTACTTGGTGCCCAGGCTTGGAATAAAAAATCTGAGAAAATATTTTTGTTAAATATGAAGTAATTTTTTACAAATACAATTAAAAATTTATTTTTATATTCATTTACCAATAGGTGAAGGCAAGAGGGATAGGATGACACAAAAAAGAGGAATATGATTAAACAATACTTCAGAAAGGGGAAAAATGGACGTGTAGGGAAGTGGCCAGTGAAGTATGTGCTCCATTGCAATTAAATTAAATCAGAAGAATCTTTAATCATATATGAGAATAATAAAACAATTATTAACAAGATGAAGAATGTCCACATGTCAATTACAATAAAGATTACTTCCATTTTTTTAATTCAGAGAAATTGGGACTAAACAAGATTGTTTCAGAACAAAAAAATATTAGTTTCATCTCACCTTTTGGTCTCTGTGAATAACATTTCCAGAATGGATATATTTTGTTGCCTTTAGTAGCTGATACATGATATACCTTTTGTGAACATCCTTCAGTATGTGTCCTCTTTTGATAACATTATGTAAATCTGTGTCTGAAATAGTAATGCAAATGTAATGAGTAATCAATTAATGTAACTTTTAAATTAATGTATTCAAGTTGTAGATTTTGTCTTGAGAGATGTTATTAATGATTTCTTGGTATTTAACAAAAATAAAATTGCATAAAACATAAATTAACTTCCATATGATCTGTTTAAAAGAATACAAAAATGTCAGCAGAATAAATGAAGAAAAAAGAATGTAATAGATCAATACAAGGGTAAGTTAAAAAAAGACCCCCCCCCCAATCCTGAAGGATCAGGGACTATTCTATCTAGTTCACCATTTCTTAGGTGGAAAGCCCCCTTTTTTAAGGTGCCAGTGTCCTGCCTTTCCTTCTTTGCTACACTTCAGCCAGATTTTGAATTTTGTCTTAGTAGGTATGGGAGCAAGATTTGATGCAGAAACACCACAACATCACTGAGGCATTCTCAAGAATTTATTATCCTGACTTATTTAGTAAGGAATATAACCCTTGAGACGATGACCTCCAACTTATTTACTGGAGACAGAATAACCAAACAGTTTTGGCATCTATGTTAAAATACTATCATGCTTAACATGAAAAAATGTAATAAATGCAGGTTAAAATCTAAGGCCACACGTTATGAACATTCTTATTATAATTTGTACAGGATTTCAGTGTTCACATAATGAATGCTGTGGTGTTATTTGTTTAATAAACTTCTTCATCTACGAACACCTTGCCCATGTTCGAGTGTAGGCATTTATCAAGGGGGAAGGTTTACACATGAGAACATTTGGGAAGATGAACTGGGGTGGTTTCCCATTGCATTTCCCACTGTGGCAGTGTTCGCAAATGTTGTTGTAACTGTAGTGTGTGTTCAGTGTATAGTGTTAGATAGATAGATAGATATGTTCACTTTGATCCCATGTGAGAATAATCTTGGGGATGTGGAACAGTACATACACTTATTAGTAATGTCAATATTACTATATAATTGATAATATTATTATATATTGACAACAAGTTAGCTACAACCCATTAGTATAACCAATATCTCCTGTAATCTACAAATACAATCCCGAGTTAATTAATACTTATTATGTGGAACAGTGTATACACTTGTTACCAGCATCTAATAACCAGTTATTTTCTTACCAACCAGTTACCATTATAAGTTTCACTGTAATTTGTGACTACATATTATATTATGTTAGTTGCTATTTATGTGGAACAGTACACACACCTATTAGCAATATCAATTATATTACCAACAACTCATAAGCAGTCAATTACTTAAAAACCTGTTAGTATGATAATTTTTCACAGCAGTTTTTGAGTGCATGCTATCCCATGTTAGTTACTATATATGAGTGAAATTTTGTAAACAGTGTAATTAGTTCATTTGTCAAAAGTTTCAACAGAAAGAAAAACCATATATCATTTTAGTAATTGTGGATAATTTTGTCACCTTCCCCTTCCATACACCATAGGCCTATATACTATTTTATCAGTCATTCTTAGTCACCAAATTCCAAGAAGAAAATTCTTTCACAGAGTAAAATGGGTTCTGAAGCAGAAACTCTTTCAGTTTGGACTTAAAGTAGTTGGGTTTATGTAGATAACATTTAATTTCTGTTGGTAAGACATTGAATAAGGAAGCTCCAGTAAATGTTAACCCTTTCTGTACAATTGACAGTGATTTGTAATCCTTGTGAATATTATATTTATTCCTAGTATTATGATTATGTATGTCAGCATTAAGATTGAAGTGTTCAGGATTTTCTACTACAAATGATAGTACAGAGTATACATACTGTGCTGGCATTGTTAGTACACCCAGGTTTTTAAATAGATTTCTGCACGACGTCTGTGGGCTTGCTCCACAAATAGCTCTTATAGCACGCTTTTGCAATTTAAATACCCTCTGTGCTTGTGACGAGTTTCCCCAGAATGAGATGCCATAAGTGAGCAAGGAATGAAAATATGCAAAATATACTAACTTTCTGGTTTCTATATTAACTATTCTAAATATTACCCTAAGTGAAAATGTTGCAGAATTCAGTTTTTTAAGAAGTTATTGAATATGCTGTTTCCAGTTCAATTTGTTATCTATATATACACCCAGGAATTTTGTGAAACTGCTTTCATTGATTGCTTTTCCTTCTGATATCACATTATAGCTGTCCTTTGTTTTATTTTTTGTAACAAACTGAAGTAACTGTGTCTTTTCTACATTAAGTATTAATTTGTTGGCATTAAACCACCTGTTAATTTTCTTTATAACATCATTTGCTGTGTTTTCGAGGTTTTGTGCTGATGGGTCTTTCAAGGATATGCTAGTATCATCTGCAAAGAGCACCATGTGTTCATTATCACCTAGTATATGTGGGAGATCATTTATATAGATTAAGAACAGCAGAGGGCCAAGAATTGAACCCTGAGGCACACCACATTTAACTATACCCCATTCTGAGTTTATAACATCTCCTGTATTATCATCTTTCAGTGATACACATTGCTTTCTATTTTCCAGGTATGATTTAAACCAAAGTCCTGGCTTACCACTAACTCGATAGTGGTCTAATTTACCTAGTAGAATCTCATGATGAACACAGTCAAAAGCCTTAGCAAGATCACAAAATATACCTAGGGAATTTAATTTTTTATGCATTGATTCCAGTATGTTGTTTACAAAAGCAAAAATTGCTGAATCTGTTGAAACGTCTTGTCTAAAACCAAACTGTACTTTACTGAGTAGGTCATTGTTTTGTAGTTGTACATACACTCTTCTGTACATTGCTTTTTCAAAGATTTTTGAAAATGCTGGTAGAAGTGATATCGGTCTGTAATTTTCAATCTTTGAGGTGTCACCCTTTTTATAAAGCGGTTTGATTATTGACTTCTTGAGTGAGTCAGGAAAGATACCTTCTTCAAAAGAACTATTACAAATATGACTAATAACTCTACTAATGCTGGTGTTACATTGTTTTACTACATGGTTTGAAACCTCATCATAACCAAATTACTTTTTATTTTTGAGGTATTTAATAATTTTTTCAATTTCATTATGACTGGTGGGAAATGAAGACATAGGTGCTGTTTTTGGTGACAAGGATTTAAGTATTGCTATAGCATCCATATTCCCAATATATTTTCCTTTTATTTTTTCAGCAACTGTTAAGAAATAGTTATTGAAAGCACTCCCTGATTGTGTGATGGATGAGAGATGAAATAATAGAGTGAGTGAAACATGGTGCTGGCCCATTCAGACCTACTATTCCAAAAGAGATCAGGGGGCCACCAATCTTGTGATGTTCCCAACCAGGGGATGAATCATCAACAACAGTATTGTATTCCCTCAATCCAGACAGTCATTTTATGTCATCATGATCCTGAACAATTTCCAGCCACTGGCACAGTCTGTTTCTGTGCAAAAGCCTCTCCATTTCCTTCTCTCTTCCCACCACCTCTCTGTCACCACCTCGCTCCAGTTCTCTCCCTTCTTCTGCCCACATTCCTCCATTCCTCTCAGCCATTCATCCCTTCGTCTTCCTCTGGGTCATTTACCATGCATCTTAATTTTGTGGATTTTTCTTGGTATTCTCTGAATCTCCATTCTCTTTACCACCTTAGTCTGGTCCTCTCTATCATTTCCTGTAAGGATTCCGCTTTTATTGTGTTTCTAATTGTTTCATTATTTATTCTGTCCATTTTAGTAGCTCCCATTCAACCTCTTAAAAATTTCATTTTGCTCCCAAAGTTCAATCCCCCATCCATGTGGTGGGAGATAGATAATGATGAAAATTAAGGGACTGCCTGTGGGGGTGAGGTACAGTGGGGACCTAGTGTTCCCCGGGACCGATACGGTTGCCGTAAAGGCGATACAGGAACTCTGAAAAATGGTAAAACTACGACCGGTCTAGCAAACTGGCAGTGGACAAAGCTTGCTTGCAAAACACAAACAAGCCTTGGAAAGAGAGTAATTTAGTGCTCCTAAATTAAGTTCAAACAAGAAAAACAACAGTAACTAAATTACTTTATTTTTATTTTCAGGTATAAAAATTGTTTATTTCATCAAAGTTTATATGTGAGCATTTAAATGAGACTGTAATCATTTTGTATCATTTTAGCAAAGTATCATCCAGTATTCGTAATTGAGAATTTATTATGTAATGTATTATTAAAGACTAGATTGTAAAGTAATTACAATTATATATTATTGAGACAGGTTATGATTCTAGAACATACCTTCGTGAATATACAAAGTCATGTTTGGCACACAGATAAGTTAATTGCTGCAAGTTTATTCATAGGTCACATGCATGTACAGGCTTTCAATATGTAATTGTTGCAGTAACTCATCCATTTTGATTCTACCTGTTTAACGCATTACATAAACTGTGCTTTGTTTATACGGTGGATAAGAAGTCTTCCCATACATGGATCCTTAAGTTGAATAAATTCAAAAGTTTCTCAGGTTTTTGACCTATAAATTCTCGTAATCAAGTGCACCTGTCTCATTTAATTATCAAGAACTAAGATACATCAATAAAGCTTTGATGAAAGTAAAAGCCACATTTTGATAAAATCATCAATAGATATCCAGGTACACTAACAGGTAGTAAGAAGGTAATTGACTATCACATGTTGTTAAGCAGGAGTAACTGTGGCGAGAACTTTTACCAAGTATTGTATTTAAAAAAAAATTGGGTATTGTCTGAAAGTGCAAAAGACTAAGAAGAGGAAGGAGATGACATTAAACAGGCTAAAATACTGATAGCAACAAAAGAACAGCTGTTCACCAATCCAATATTCATCTGTTGTCAGTTGGAACAAAAGATACCATGCACATATGATGATCATTACATCACCTTATACTTAATTCCTGATGCTCTATCACTGATTTATTATTCTTGCTAGATGATCCATGAGAAAATTTTGTAAATACGATGAATAGTAAGGTTGCAATACAATCTTCGTGGGTTCACTGCCGGATTGTGCAGGTGAAAGACGAGCTTTGGCAACAAACTCTGCTGTCATATTCAAGCCAGGAGTTCATGCTATGATTGCCATAGCTGCAATCTGGTCATCACAGTGTGAGGCTTGAAGATGATGGCAGAGTTCATCGCCGAAAGCTCGTCTTTCATCTACCAATCCGGCAGCAAACCCGCGAAGATTACATATTGCAGCAACATGCCAGGAAAGTCTTTGTTCACACAATAGTAAGGTTGGTGGTTTGTAATAAGATGAAAGAAAACCTGCCTCATTTCTATCAATTGTTTATTTGTTTAGTGTAAGATGTACATAAGAAAAGTGACACCATGGAGGAAGGAAATATATGGAGGAGAAGTGACGTTAAATTGGTGAAGGAGGCTCGCGCATACGCAGTGCCGGCAGCAGCGATATTGCGCTTCCAAACAATTGCGATGTTCCCAGTATATCCCGAAAACTAAGCAAGATATCGAAAAATTTTATTCTTTATTTTCGATTTGTCTCGTCGTGTTACATAAGAATCGATCATTAAATTTGACTTTTTGCGAAATTTTTCTTCTCCATTTCAACTCAAGACACCTCACTTTTGATACAGTATATCTCTAGAACTAGGTGATATATCGAAAATTTTTATTCTTTATTTTTCATTTGTCTCGTCCTTTTAAATAAGAATCCATCATCAAATTTGACTTTGACCAATTTTTTCTTCTGAATTTCAACCAAAACCATATCACATTTGGGACAGAATATCTCGAAAACTAAGCAGGATATCAAAAAATTTTATTCTTCATTTTTTATTTGTCATATCGAGTTACATAATAATACATCACCAGATTGCGGCGTCACATTTATCCTAGAGTCCCCTTGAGGTTTTTGTACATATTCCCCGTGTCTGTATGGAAGCGGCCATGCCCCCTCCACTCCGGCCATGCCCCCCCACTCCTCCTCCGCCCTGCTTCACTTCAATGCGTGGTGAAGGTCTCTTGCGTCGTCTCCATATATTTCCTTCCTCCATGAGTGACACCAGTGAAGCAGCTAATTAATATCTCTGTCACATGTGCAAATGCTATCTAGTGGCTTGACTCTGAACTATCTCATATGCATTACTTTCACAATTATTACTTTTGTCTTCCAAATGTCAAATTCCGAAAAATTACATTCTTAATTTATAATGCTGACTGAGTGGAAACTTTAATCATTTAAATGATACCTCATATATCGATTTTGGTTAGGTATCTAGGCAGACAAATGGTCCAAAAAAATAAATATTTTTCTTGAAATAAGATGTGACCAAAGTGGAGACCTTACTCTTTAAAACAATATCTCATTTCTTGATTTCGGTTAGATATCATGGAAGATAAATTGCTCATGACAAAAAAATACGTGATTATTGAAAGTCATTTCTTCCACAGTTGCTTGTTAAACTAATAATTATTATTTAATAACTATGCCAGTACAACTGTTGTTGGATATTATTTATTTCATGGATGTGTTTAGCCTCTCGTCGAGGTAAAAACTGTACGCTGAAGATACCTCGACAAGAGGTGAAACGCGTCAGTGAAATAAATAATATCCAACAACAGTTGTACTGGCATAATTATTAAACAATAATTATTAGCTTAAAAAAATATGTTGTGGTAATAAAAATAATTTTGCCCTTTTACGGTTAAATTCCAAAAAAATCTTTTCTTCAAATAAGTTGTGGCCCAGCAGTGACCTTAATATTCAAAACGATACCTCATTTACTGATATCAGTTAGATATCAAGGGGGATAAATGGCTCGTGACCCAAAAATGCGTTGTAGAAATATTGATTGTTTTGCTCTTTAAGGTTCGATTTCTGAAAAATTCCTTTCTTAAAATATGATATGACCAAACTGAAGACCTTAGTCTATAAAATGATACCTTGTTTATCAATTTTGTTTTGATATCAAGGGAGATAAATGGTTCATGGGAGAAAAACACGTTTTTATAAAAAATTATATTTTTGCCCTTTAAGGATCAAATTCGGAAAAAATCCTTTCTTAAAATATAATGTTACCAAATCAGAGACTTTCATCTTTAAAATGATACCTCAATTATTGATTTTGTTTAGATATCAAGGATTTAAATGATTCATATATATACAGGGTGTTACAAAAAGGTACGGCCAAACTTTCAGGAAACATTCCTCACACATAAACAAAGAAAATATGTTATGTGGACATGTGTCCGGAAACGCTTACTTTCCATGTTAGAGCTCATTTTATTACTTCTCTTCAAATCACATTAAACATGGAATGGAAACACACAGCAACAGAACGTACCAGTGTGACTTCAAACACTTTGTTACAGGAAATGTACAAAATGTCCTCCGTTAGAGAGGATACATGCATCCACCCTCCGTCGCATGGAATCCCTGATGCGCTGATGCAGCCCTGGAGAATGGCGTATTGTATCACAGCCGTCTACAATACGAGCACGAAGAGTCTCTACATTTGGTACCGGGGTTGCGTAGACAAGGGCTTTCAAATGCCCCCATAAATGGAAGTCAAGAGGGTTGAGGTCAGGAGAGCGTGGGGGCCATGGAATTGGTCCGCCTCTACCAATCCATCAGCCACTGAATCTGTTGTTGAGAAGCGTACGAACACGTCGACTGAAATGTGCAGGAGCTCCATCGTTCATGAACCACATGTTGTGTCGTACTTGTAAAGGCACATCTTCTAGCAGCACAGGTAGAGTATCCCGTATGAAATCATGATAACGAGCTCCATTGAGCGTAGGTGGAAGAACATGGGGTACATACTAACGAAACTAAAATGAGCTCTAACATGGAAAGTAAGCATTTCCGGACACATGTCCACATAACATATTTTCTTTGTTTGTGTGTGAGGAATGTTTCCTGAAAGTTTGGCTGTACCTTTTTGTAACACCCTGTATATATATCCCACCTCTCATAATGTTCTCCCGTTGATGAAGGGTTTATCCCGAAAATTACTTTATTATTTGTGTCTTTTCTGTGTGTTCGTGCCCCACATCCATCATCTAAAGGTAAGTGGTGGCTCATTTCCCTATCCTAATTTGATTCCTTTCCGTTATTTAGCATCTTGATTTCATTGTTATTATATATATAAATATTTGACCTTTAAGTGTCAAATTCCAAACAAACAAAAAATCCTTTCTTAAAATATGATGTGACCAAAGTGGAAACCATAAGCTTTAAAATGACACCTCACTCATAGATTTTGGTTAAGTATGAAAGGAGATAATGGCTTGTGACAAAATAAAAAAATACATACATAATATATACGATATGATTATTATTTAGAAAAAAAAAAGATACCACTGTTTCACTGCATGAATTTTCTTTGATAATTTGGCACTGACCAATTGCCTTTTAGAGGCTTCTAATTTTTTTTAACCCTGATAATTTTTTTCCCATTTGAAATTGTCTCAAACAATTCCAACCACATATGATGTGTTAGACAAACAGAATCAACAACAGCATAAGACAGAACACTAACTACCTTCACTGTTTTAGAGGAAAATGGATATGGCTTCTGATTTAAAGGCTTTCTGTTGGTTTTGGATTTTTACTTTCTTGCAAGGACTGCAATAGTGGCTTCTGAATTTCAATATACCAAAAGTAAAAAATGAGCAGCTGAAATAAAATCAGTTAGGAAGTCAAAATGCAGGCTGTTTATGCATTTCCTGTAGCAATATTATTACAGTCATCTTCCTGACTATCATGAACTAACTGCTTAGGGGAAAGGGGTGTGGGATTACTGTAACAAAAAGAGCAGATGAAGCTAAACCTAACAATGTAAGAAACTACTTTTAGTAGAGATCATCCCAAGTGAGTCAGGTTTGGAGAAAAGTTACCAAAACTGATGACCAACCTACACCACACTCAAGTAGATTGAAATAAAAATGTGCATAAATAGAATTAGGTGTTTAAGAAAATCACCTCTGGGCATTCACTATACCACAGTTAATTAGTACTAATAATAATTACATTGATGCTATCAGAAACCAATGTAGAAAATTCTATACAATTAACAAAAATTGTAAATAAAGTTAATAAGTAGATAGTAAATACATTCTAATTTCCAGAAAGCAATGCATTATATCAGGTATTGTAATCTATCATCACTTGACATTTAATTTCTTTGGGCCAACTGATATATCCTCTTCTGTTTTTGATGTTCTCTCAAAGATTCCTCTTCAACTCCTTTGGCCCCTATGTCTTTCTATATCTGGTCCAATCATCTTATCCATGGCCTAATGAGAGATTTCTTTCCCTTCCTTTTATTTAAGAGTTCTAACATCAGAAACTGTACTTCTTCCATACTCATGACAATTACAATCTTTTCTCTGGTGGTATTTCTTTTAGTGTGTCAACATTTAACCTCTCCCTAATGTATTTATTTTTCATGATATTTTGCATGGTTCTCAGAAAGCTAATATCTGCCACCTGCAGTCTGCTAAGTCTCTCTTTGCCTATGACCAAATTTTAGAGCAATATGTTAATACTGGTTGGTATTACACTTTGTGGAGGAAGATTTTTGCTTCCTCCCGTTTGTCCATCTCCAGATTATATTCTTAAGTGGCTGAAAAAAAACTGTCAATTGTTATATAACTATAATAACCATGTTTGCCTTCTTTTACCCTTCCTTCAACTAATTAAATCTATGTAAAAGGGACAATAAATAATATACTGTAATCATGTAAGACTGGTTTGTTAATATGTGATTATTTTTCTGTATATGTTGTGAAATGGTTCTGAATGTGCCAAAATTTGTAATTATGATAAATTGATTTTGCTTTAACATTTTAATTAAAGGATACTAATATTTCGGCTTGTTTTTATAAATAGCAATTGTTTATGTATTCAAAGTAAAGTTAAAATTCTTCAAATTTATTTAACATCATTTACAATTGTTTCCATTTAGTCTTAGATAGTATTAAATAAGATTTAACTTTTTTTTTGGTGGTAGGGAAATGGGTATTGATGCCATCTAGTACATCTACTGTGGATAGAAATGTAGCGTCATCTAATGTGCCTTCAATATTTTCAGTGAAATAGTTTATTATATTACACTCCTGGAAATTGAAATAAGAACACCGTGAATTCATTGTCCCAGGAATGGGAAACTTTATATACACATTCCTGGGGTCAGATACAACACATGATCACACAGACAGAACCATAGGCACATAGACACAGGCAACAGAGCATGCACAATGTCGGCACTAGTACCGTGTATATCCTCCTTTCGCAGCAATGTAGGCTGCAATTCTCCCATGGAGACAATCGTAGAGGTGCTGGATGTAGTCCTGTGGAACGGCATGCCAAGCCATTTCCACCTGGCGCCTCAGCTGGACCAGTGTTCGTGCTGGACGTGCAGACCGCGTGAGACGACGTTTCATCCAGTCCCAAACATGCTCAATGGGGGACAGATCCAGAGATCTCACTGGCCAGGGTAGTTGACTTACACCTTCTAGAGCACGTTGGGTGGCACGGGATACATGTGGAAGTGCATTGTCCGGTTGGAACAGCATGATCCCTTGCCGGTCTAGGAATGGTAGAACGATGGGTTCGATGACGGTTTGAATGTACCGTGCACTGTTCAGTGTCCCCTCGACGATCACCAGAGGTGTACGGCCAGTGTAGGAGATCGTTCCCCACACCATGATGCCGGGTGTTGGCCCTGTGTGCCTCGGTCGTATGCAGTCCTGATTGTGGCGCTCACCTGCACGGCGCCAAACATGCATACGACCATCATTGGCACCAAGGCAGAAGCGACACTCATCACTGAAGACGACACGTCTCCATTCGTCCTTCCATACACACCTGTCACGACACCACTGGAGGTGGGCTGCCCGATGTTGGGGCGTGAGCGGAAGATAATCTAACGGTGCGTGGGACCGTAGCCCAGCTTCATGGAGACGGTTGCGAATGGTCCTCTCTGATACCCCAGGAGCAACAGTGTCCCTAATTTGCCGGGAAGTGGCGGTGCGGTCCCCTACGGCACTGCGTAGGATGCGACGGTCTTGGCGTGCATCCGTGCGTCGCTGCTGTCCGGACCCAGGTCGACGGGCACATGCACCTTCCGCCGACCACTGGCGACAACATCGATGTACTGTGGAGACCTCGCGCCCCACATGTTGAGCAATTTGGCGGTACGTCCACCCGGCCTCCCGCATGCCCACTATACGCCCTCGCTCAAAGTCCGTCAACTGCACATACGGTTCACGTACATGCTGTCACGGCATGCTACCAGTGTTAAAGACTGAGATGGAGCTCCGTATGCCACGGCAAACTGGCTGACACTGACTGCGGCGGTGCCCAACCGCAGCGCAGCTAGCGCCCTTCGACGGCCAACACTGCTGTTCCTGGTGTGTCCGCTGTGCCGTGCGTTTGATCATTGCTTGTACAGCCCTCTTGTAGTGTCCGGAGCAAGTATGGTGGGTCTTACACACTGGCGTCAATGTGTTCTTATTTCAATTTCCAGGAGTGTATTTGGAAGTGGTTCTTCAGTAAATCTAAAGAAAAGTGAATCCCAAGTTTTCTCATTTATAGCAACCCTATCATCAAAATTGGGACGTTAATAACTCTATACGGGAATAATGACTGTTTAACCCACAAGTTTATCAAACATCTACATATAATATTACAGGGAAACATCTGAGAAAGTCATAGCTACAATAAAGGATGTGGTTCAATGATTTAAGGCCAGGAGAGAACTGTGTGAGAAAGACAGGATTATGGTGTGATGAACATTTTTTTTTTTTTTTTTCCCTCTTGGGATATCTGTGTCAAGTTGTGGAAGTAAATGATTCTTGATCTGCCTTGGATGGCTAGGCTGTTCCAGAAGAAAAAGTCTGGATCATTTTGAAGCTCTTCCTTAAATGCACAGCATGCTAACAAGTGATTTTATTTTTTGCTCTGTGGTCTGCAGAGAGGTAAACATTTGGCTGCTACCATTCTCATACCCAAGCCTTCACTTAAACTCTGCTGAACTGAGTTCCATGTCACTCCAGACAGCCTTGTAACTTCTCCAGTGGTATGTAGGACAATTTTATGAATTTTTGGGATATTTTCGTTACTTGAATGCCATGTACAGAACGAATGGTCTTCAATTGACATTTCTTCTCTTTTGAAATGAGGAAACCACTTGAACACTTGAGTTTTCACCCTAGCATCATTCTTGTAGGATGTTTTCAAATTTCCAGTGTTTCTATGCCAGTTTTTCTGAGTAGATAGCAAAACTTCAGGCGTGTGCACTGTTCACGAGTATCAGCCATCCCAGAAATAATGAACACACAAAACAGCAGTCACTAAAAAATTAACACCAGTCAAACACAACCGTCTCTTGTGACAAAACTTGGTATACTACAAAATTTCCACTGCTTACAGTTCAGTTTCTTTTAGGTACCACATTCATTTTGGTGGTGAACTATTTGAGTTAGAAATTCTATTTAAACTAAGGCCTATTCATCTCTACCACCATTTCAACATTAAATAGTGACAACCCAGCAATCGATTGTTTCATTACAAAGCTTTGCAGTTCAGATTCCGTATTAAACTATAGATCCTGCAGGAAAGGAAATAGTTGTCTAGCCCTGGCCATCACACTTAGTAAGACTCCTTCAGTAGGGTCCAACCAATATTTGGATTGTGGACTAAGTTAAGATGTACCTTATGCTTATATCTTTCATTGCTTTACTAATACTGTTTATGGCATTTTATTTTGTCTTCTTATCTCTGATGTATGTCTTTTGTTATTTTGAGGTTTCCTTAGTTAATATTACAGTCTTATTTCTTAACAAAAAGTTGTAGCCTCAAAGTTATATAGCTAAGAGATTATTATTTGCCTCATTTGCTGCAGTTCTCTGAATTTTATAGCAGCCACTTTCTAACTGTCAGATATTAATAAAGTGTCAGATCATATGTGAACTATTACTCTTGCAGTTTACAAAACCTTAATGGTAGTTATCACATAAAAAAGAATCTAATGTCACTCAGTATTTGGATTTTTATTCATCAGCATAATTTATCCCAGTTTCCCAGAATAACTAGTACATCTTCTACAATTTCCATGCAGCAATTTTAGCTACAGGCATCTTCATTAGGATTGCTATATTTATCATTAACTAATCACATGATGAAGGGGGCACACAAAGTATTTTTCTTTGTGACTGTATTATTGCTGCAGCCTCTTCCTTCCATCAGTTTTCATAAGTATACATGTTGCAGCAAGTTTAGAGAACATTCTTGGATCTCCCTATCTCCCACAGAGAAAGTGCAGCAATTTGATTCAAATTAGTTAACTGTGTATTTATAAGAGCAGAAAATACATGCAACAATAACATCCAGATTTACCTTGATATTAATTCAATGAGTATTATAGAAATCTGACATAAGAAAAAGATTACTTTGTTAAATACAATGTATCTAAATTAATTTGCCTGATTTAAAGACAGCATATATAACTATAACCGAAACATACTACCTACACTTCATTCAGAGCATTTATAACTCATGAAATTACTCCTGTCATATACTTTCAAACACAAAATATTTATGACTTTCAAGATAATACTACTTGTCAAAATATTTGTACTACCTTGACAGATATTTTTAATACGTTCACAGATCTGATGGCATTTAGTTCTGATGGAAGTTGGTGTTTGAACCAGTCTAAAAAGGAAGATGTGTTATGGTTGTTGTATCATTTTAACTGAAGCTACAAAAATTATTTTTAATCAAAACATTAACCAATGGACAAGAATAATAATGACATTGGGATGGTAAAAGTTATACTAATGTGTTAGATGTTCCTCAAGAGCTTAACAAAACTCAGATTTCTGACCACTCTAAAATATTTAAATTTTATTTTTGATTTGCGAATAAAAGTGTTTTTATTTCCAACTGTAAATCAATGAAAGAGTTTTTGCTGATTTTTCTGAAAATCCAAAAAATTATAATCTTCAATTTGGGAAATAAGGTGCTGAACTGATGATTGTATGAATTCTTTTTTTCCCTCATGCTATTTGGGATTGGAATATACAGAGTAGAGATTAGTTTTGGTGCAAGGCACCCTCTGGCACCCACAATTTTGTGAATTGCAGAATGTATATGTATGTGGAAAGGAAAGATAAATTATGTCCAACACTCATAAAATTTGAGGGAGGGGGGCAGCAGCAACACAAAATAAAAATTAATTCAGGGTTAACCCTTTATAAAGTGGAAAGGAACATGTGGCTAAGCTTGCGTAAACCTCGTAATCAACATAGCCACACACAGAGTATTGTATGTAGATAGAAAACAATTTAAAAAGCAGATTTTTCTTACATTTATAAATTTAATTGATGGACAGTTATGAAAATAAATTTGCTATACAACCATAAAATGTAGATTATACAGCATTTGACAAAAGCTAAAATGGTCAATTTTGACATGGAGCTGTAATACAACTGAATAGAAAGAGTTCACTCATCTTTCCTGAAAGGAATTGAAATGACAGTCTATTACACACTATGCAAACTTTTCACCAGGTGAACACTATGCCATGAGAGATTCACAAAAACAATATTGAAGGGGTTAAAGAAGGGAAGAGATATCAAGAAAGACCCTGCACATACAAAAAATAATGTTAGATATCAATACAATAGCTACCAGGAAATGAGGAGGAAAACAGAAGACAGCTGCCTGGAGTGCTGGGCATAAACTTGTCAACAGATTGAAAACACAGTAAGAAGAAGATGAAGCAAACATCTCAGCAGTCTGTAAGTGCTTGCATAGAATTCACTCATACATGTGAGTGACAAGTTCAACATTTAACTTAATGTACGGGTGAATATTATACCATTTTGCTTAAAGAAGCACTGCGCCTGAATCCAACATGAAGTAACTGTTGTTGTTGACAGCAGAGCTTCATGCTTGATATGTTCGACATGTCTAAAATAATGGATCAGAAAATTAGGAACCATCCAAGAAACCTTTAGTTGTTTCACAAAAAAAGATTATAATAAAAAATTGGAAAATCAAAATCTGTATTGTGGGGACATGAAGCAGAACTGAGTCCTACTGAATGCAAGATCTAAATATTACTATTCACATTTATAACTTATGGCTGGGGAAGTCCAGAAAATTGCAGCAACAAAAAAACAAGATTATCACAGAGGCAGGTGACTTCCTAAATATATGAAAACCTTGGAGTGGATGTCCATGTTGGAGGCTGCTGCCTTAATTCATACAATTGCCATAATACTACCTTACATAAAAATAATATCAGTGCACACTATTTGCAGTAAAAATATAAACATTATTACCCATGAACTCAAACACTAGGTATATATCCCTGTTGTTATTAGCTTTGTGAATTCCAAGAAGTTTTATGATGTTTGGATGTTCACCAAATTCCTGTAGGAACATAATTTCTCGAAATGTCCTCTGAGCATCAGTCTTGTTCCTAAATGCATCATATATTTTCTTCACAGCAACTACAGTTTTTGTCTTCTTATCTAGTGCCTTCCAGACAACACCATAAGCCTGAAGCAATAATGTTATTTAAATAGATTTGTAAGACATCTATAGAAAGGTTAATGTCATCAATAACATTAAGGAAACAGCTTTTAGGCAAAATAGATAACAAAGTATAGAGAAAATGGTTCATCACTCACCAAAGTAGAAGGCTGCAATCAGTGTAGAAAACAAGAGAAAAACAAAAAAATACTAGTCGAACACAAACATACAATATTTCGGTTTAAAACATTATTCATGGAAGAGGTAATGGAGGTGTGCACACACAGAAGATTACCCCATGACTGGCAATGCATTGGAGAACAGGGTATGGATGGGAGGGTGAACTGCTGTGAGGTGAGCTATCGATATATCCTGGGAAAAGATTAAGATGTTTTATATATATGTGTGTGTACATATCGCAGGTGGTTAAAAAAAAGTCTGAATAAATGCATATTGATGTATAAAATGAATGATAAATAAATTTGGAAAAATTTTGTTAAAATTATAATAATAATAAGTGATGGGTTAAATTGTAAGATTTTTCAGTGGTTGAGGCCAGAGGGGTGCCTGTTATCCAGGATACTTTGGTATTCAAGTTCCCATCTCCAAATTTCTGATGCCAGTTTGCATTCAGGGAAAACTCTGATTGGTCTCACTGTAAAGCAGTCATTCAGGTTGTTAGACTCATAGCAATTGGCATGTTCTGATACTGTAAGATATAAGTTGCAGGTGTGGGCAGTTTTTCTGTGATCATTCATTCTCTCTGAGAGTTGTTTTGTAGTGAGGCCTATATATGAACCAGTACAGTGGTGGCACACTCCTTGGTATATGATGCACATTGCTGTACAAGTGGCATGTCCAATGATGGGGAAGGTTTGCCCTGTGGTAAGGTTGTAATTTGTTGTAGTGGGTGGATGCACGCTACAGGTTTTGCAGTGAGATCTGTTGTATGGAAAAGATCCATATGGTGGCTTTGGAGAGTCTGAAGGAGGGTATTTGTGGACCAAAATGTTTTTAAGATTAGGTGGTCTGCTGAAACGTGCAGGGAACAGTGAGTATAGTTTTGAGTAGAAGGGTGTGCCTTTCTGGAAAGGAATGGAGGAAGTCATGCCCCTGTTACAAGATTTGATTGATGAACTCAAGAGCAGGAGAGAACTGGATGACAAAGGCAGGGCTATGGTTGGTTTCAGGAGACGCTGAGCAAGAATGGTTATGTGGTGGGTGGGTGATAGCATGGGAGACTTGTTTATACATGAGATCGGTGGATGGAGTAACAGTGGGAGATAAGGACAATTTTTGGAAGTACAGTACTGGGAAAGTGATTCAGCATCAGAACAGATGTGTGTGCTATAGATGGCAAGGCTAGAAGGTAGGGAAAGTTTGGTGTATCAACATCGAGAAATGTGATATGTGAGTGGGAGCAAGACAAAGTCACTGTTAAGGGAACTGAGAAACCATAGGAGTAGGTTTTCACCGAGGCTCCAGATCATAAACATATCATCTACGTATCTGAGCCACACAGTGGGTTTAGAGGGGGCGTTGTTCAGGAATTGTTCCTCCAGATGACCTGGGACTAGGTTGACATAGGATGGGAACATGTGGGTACCCATCATCATCACCATTCTCCAGCTCCATTCTACCGAGTGCTGGTCACAAGCACTCTCCACTAATTCCTGTTCCGGGTGTGGACTGTATGAATTGCCACAGACAAACAGTCCACACCCGGAACTTGTACCTTCCAATACCAGAACATGCCAATAGCCATGATTCCAACAATCTTAACGACTTTACTGTGAGAGCAGTCAGAGTTTTCCCTGACAGCACCACTGCAGCAGAACTCTGGAGTGTACCAGAATATCCTGGATACCAGACACCCACCTGGCCTTAACCAACATTAAATTCGAACCACTTAACCCATCACTTTTTTTTTACTAGATATAACATTTCTCGTCAGTACCGTACCCTTGCTACACATGCCTGCAATGTATTACCTCAGACATTTCCGACATATCGATAGCCTACTCCTTAGCCATTCCCCCACTACCCAGTTAGTCATTGGCTGACGTTCGTTGTGTACACACGTACGGAGCCTAATGGCCCGTTTTTCTACCACCAAAGGCAGATGCCGAAATATTTTGTATTGTGTATTTGTTTGTCAGCATAAGTGTTCCCTCTCTTCGCAGCCATCCACTTTGGTATGTGGTGGGTTAATTTCCTTTTCCTTTCTTATTTAAAATTAGATAACAGTAATTATAATTTTCTTCCATAGTAGTTTATTTGTAACTTAAAAATGGTTATAATTTTAATATCAGCCTGTTAAAGTATTACCAGATTATTCTATCATGACGACAAATACATTCCTTAACAGTTTAAATAAGGAATCTGACAGAAACAGACCCAATCAAAGATGGCTAGTGTTCTAGTGATAAAATAAATTGCCACCGGAGCCTGTGCTCCAATGCAATTAAATTAAATTAGAAAGGTAGGCACGAAATAGTAATAGATGCAAAAAAAAAAAAAAAAAAAAAAAATCAGCTTCTCAGTTACACAGGTAAAAGAATAAAACATTTGTATGATTATAATGGATATGGGGAAATGCTGCTAGAAGACATTAAATGTAAACATTTGAACATTAAATGAAATATCCAGTTGGACAGGCTACATTGGAGAGATGTTATGGAAAGGTTTCAAAGCAATGTGTCTATTAGAGCAATTAGTGTACGTAGTATGGAAGTAAAGGAACTGGACTACGATACCTCTGAATTGCGTGATCTCTGGTTGTATTCTGCGAACAAAATTGTGCCCTAAAAATTTAATTCAATTCATTGCATTTGTAGCAAAATCTTGTTGGATAAATTAATTTAAAACATTACATCATAACCTAGGATTATTGTTACTGGATGATTTTATTTTATTTACTTTGATATCAAGAATGATGAAAATTCTTTAAGGAAATATGAAAACAAAACACTCCTATGGTGTGTGCACACTCATTAACTTGCTAATTGTTTCATCACCTTCCTACATAAATAAAATTCCTTAAAAAATACTGTGAATAGTGTTTTTCATCCTATGTGTGTGTGTATGAGTATATTCATGGACCCCATCTGTTTAAAGTTTTGTAATAGATTTACTTTCCCTAGCCTCTTCTGTTTTCAAATAGTACTTTATGGGTGTGTGGGAGATATGGTGGTTGAAAGTGGTCGACCTAAGGCATTTTCATATTTCGACCAAAGACGTGTGTGTCCCTATATTTCACTTTTCAGCGAAAACTACCTAGTGCAGACCACTGTTGTTCATGTGTGGTAGTGGCATCGAGTTTCCCATCATGCACTATAGTGGTTAGATGCCAGTAGCATATCGGGATGAGGGAGATATTATGGTTGACCATTTGCACCAGTGATGTGTGTGTCCCTATATTTCACCTTGCAGCCAGAACTACGAAGAGCAGACCACTGGCATTTGTGGGTTGTAGTAGCCTTTAAATCTCTCTTCATGCACTATGGTGGTTGAAAATGGTCGAATGAGGATATTTTGTTATTTCGGGCAAAGACGTGTGTGTCCTTATATTTCACTATGCAAACACAACTACATAGCACATATCACTGGTGTTTGTGTGTGGTAGTAGCTGCGAGTTTCCTAGCATGCACTATGGTGGTTAGATATCAGTAGCTATTAATCAAAGTCCTTTATAAATATGAACAAAGTCTTGGGCACCAGCTACTAGTTTTCTAAATAATAATGTGTCCAGTTGTTGCATTTGCTTACATGTTATATTTAGACTTTTAATCTTAGTGGCCTCATTAGATCAAAATATTAAAATAAAGAAAGTTGCTAGTTTAGTGAATATTTTATTATATTCAGATATTAAAAGAATCAGTTGTAAGCCTAGTTTTGGCTCACGTAATAGGTCTTGGTAAGTTCACATCCCCTTTATGTCCCAGTTACATCATGATTAAGATTTATACCAAAATCTTTTAAAGGGTATTCATGTTATTCATTCTTTGTGGCCTTATTGCTTTCATTTGTGGATGTGATGGTTATACAGGGTGCGTCACCAAAATCCGGACAATTTTAAATTTAAATTTCCCGCCACATTTTTCTTCCGCCAGAGATCGTGTTTGGCGCTCTGCAGTGTCTAACGTTTCTAGTAAACAGTGGTAACCTCAAAATGGCCATGATGTTGAAGCGAAGTGCGGAGTATGATAAAAGAGCCGCGATTGTCGAAGGTCTTCGCGCTGGGCGCTCAGCAGTTGAAATAATTCGGTTTTTCAAGTACCCAAAATCGATAGTTTATGATGTTGTAGCAAAATATTTGTCGTTAGAACAGTCAAA
This sequence comes from Vandiemenella viatica, assembly GCA_031002005.1. Taxonomy (NCBI): domain Eukaryota; kingdom Metazoa; phylum Arthropoda; class Insecta; order Orthoptera; family Morabidae; genus Vandiemenella; species Vandiemenella viatica. The sequence continues at coordinate 225,417,483 of CM061919.1, read as the reverse complement.
CGAACAGTCAAACGAAGATTCCACAGTACCGGCAAGGAAGCGTCACTTGAAAGACCACACAATGAGGACACCTGAAGTCATCGAAAGGGCTCAAGAGCTGATTTCAGAGAATCCAAGGCAGTCATTGCGATCTCTGGCAAAAATCATTGGTGTAAGCGAACCAACAATGCGTCGAATTGCTGAAGAAGACCTTAGATACAAGTCCTACACACTGAAGGTTAGGCAAATGCTCTCCGAGACTGCTAGGACAAAGAGAGTCAGCCGCTGCCATTTGCTTCTGTCATCACTGAAAAATGATGCCGCTGGGCGTATCAGATTCTTTTCTGATGAAAAGATTTTTACAGTTGATGCCAAAAATAATCGAAGAAATGACCGTTGGCTTGCACATGATCCACAGGATATCCCTATTGTTGCCAGAACAAAATTTCCTGCCAGTGTTCACGTGCTAAGTGTTGTGTCGAGCGAGGGTCATGTCATGCCCCCACATTTTTTTAAAAACAAGGAAACTGTGACAAAAGAAGTTTATTTGAACGTTATTTCGAGTGTTGTGAAGCCGTGGATTGATGCAGTGGCGTCTGGAACTCCGTATGTTTTCCAGCAAGACAGTGCACCAGCCCACACGAGCCATTTGGTTCAAAACTGGATGTCCGATAATTTGGACATGTTTTGGTCAAAGGAATTTTGGCCTCCAAACAGTCCCGATTTAAATCCTCTGGATTACTACGTTTGGAGCGTAGTTGAAAGAATGTCCAACAAGTCTCGGCATCCAAACGTCGCATCATTGAGATCCGCCATTGAAGCAGCATTCGCCGCCATGGACTCGGCTGCATTACGTCGAGCATGCGACCGCTTCAGGCTGCGACTGGAGGCAGTTATTGAAGCTAAAGGGGGATATATTGAATAATTATTTTCTATAGAGGTCCCTGATAAACCATGAAAAAGTATTTTTTGTTATATTTAATATTTTGTGAAAAAAAATTGTTTCAAAAAACTCTTCGATTTGTCCGGATTTTGGTGACGCACCCTGTATATTGCCTGTCCTTCCTTATTTTCACTTTCAAACAAAATTATTATTGTCACTATTATTATAATGTTAAAGTTAATTACAACTCATTTCTCACCTAGACTGAAGGCACAAGGGCGACAATGAACAAATAAAAGAAGAGTTGAACACAGTTGGACAACACCTTATTCATGTAGAGAGGAATGAGCCATTTGGCAAGGGAGGGGCGCACATAACATGGGCTACTGCATGACTGGATATAAACCTAGAAAACAGGTTGGAAGAAGTGGAAGGCGATTGAATATAGCAAGAGTAAACTATCAATGGTCCTAGTTCGTTATGACTGGCTACAGATGAAAGACGCTGTGGGCTGGTAAACATGGAAATGGAGATGCTACTTGGGAAAGGCATTACTTCTGTCTTGGGGGTTGTAACCTTGTGGTTTCACTTGGCATGGCCTACACCAAAATAGAAAGGTCAGGGGGGTACCTTCTGAGTTGTTGTGAGGGAACCCACTTATTATTATTCGCCTGGAGTGATCTGGAAAAACCATGGAAAACCCATATCAGGATGGCTGGAGCGGTTTATCAAGAACTACTCCTGTCGGATTTTAAGTTTACTCACCCGGTAAACCATTTCTACTCCTTTCCCTAATCCCTTGTGGAAAAAATGAGTACAGAAATGAGTCAGTTTTAGCCAATTTCTCTTATCTTATTTTTGCTGTCATTCCTAGATATGAATGTTGCTGGTAGCAATATTTGTTTGCTGTCATTCCGAAATAAGTCAGTCGCAAATTTTTCAATTAGCTTCTGTCCAGAGCAACGCCTTCAGTGATCCAGGTATTCCCAATCTAACTTCTTCAATGTTGCACTCACACTTTCCCTTCAACTATACATACTTGTCACGAATTGGGTGGCTCTTCTTTGGACATTCTATAATGCCTCCATTAACCTCTTTTGATGGGGATCCCATACAGAACAGCAATATTCTAAGTGAAGACACACTAGTGACTTGTATGCAATCGATTTAACTTCTGGAGTGCATTGTTTTAAATTAAAACTGCTTGGCTGGTTAATATGCTCTACTTTAGACCTTTTTTTCTTACAATTGCAGATATGATTTATTTCCCATAGTGCAAGCATATTGCCAGTCATTTCATTTCGCAACTAGTACACATATTGGCGACACTGATAAAAAATGGTGGTTATCACAGTTGACACTCAGAATGATTTAAAAGAAAATATCTGAGAGATTTAGGTTTTTGCTTCATAATTAAATTGAATTTGTCTTATTGGTATTATTAATTTGTTGGTGTGGAGTGTGTGCCTTCTCGGCAATTTATACACACACACACACATTTTCTGCCAGTAAGATACACGTGAACACCAGCTGCCTGTTTATTCATGTAGCTTATTGTGAATTATGGGAATTAACCGGTTGTTAGGGCGCTAATGACCCCGCTGTCGACACATACTAAAGCCCCAATAACTGGAAGCACACCGTAGCTAGAACCAGACTGGAACATTTAACCCTAGGCGAGGAATGTCTTTGTGTTACACCTGAAGCTATTTGTTATTCTAATGAATGATTGTGTTGGTGGTTTACCATCAGAAGTTAGGTTGTTTACAGATGACATAATGCTATATAATGAGATCAATAGTATAGAAGACTGTGAATAGCTGCAGGGTTATCTGGAAAGAATATCTAGCTGGATAGGTCAACATGGGATGAAGGTAAACGTGAAGAAAAGTCAGGTTATTAGGTACACAGATAAAAAACTGAAGGTTGATTATGATTACAAGGTGGGGAAAGAATTACTTGTTGAAGACTTGAAATGTAAATACCTTGGCATAACATTTGATAAAAAAACTCAGCTGGGCAGGATACATTGGACAGGTAGAAGGAAATGGTTTCAAAATCCTTCACTTCTTTGAGAGAGTGATAAAGGGATGAACCAGAGAAGTAAAGGAATTTGAATACAAAACTGTTGCTTGTCAGACCATTGTTTGAGTAAGATGGTGTAGTATGGAACCCATATTTTGGATATCAAACACAGGAACTGGAGGGGGTGCAAAAAAGGGCTGCTAGATTTATCTTCGGAAATTAATGCAAAACACAAGAAGTGTCCGTAATGAAAAGGGCCTGGAATGGGATTTACTAGAATACAGTCATGGGAGTGTACAAGGCTGATACAAGGTGATAAGGCATGGAAAGATATTGGTGTAACAATTGGGAGTAGTGCAGTGAAGGGTAAAGATGACCATGACCACAAGCTGGCACACTATTTCAGCCACAAGTGTGGAAAGATTTACTTCCATAGGTTCGGAGGATCAGGGATTGGAATAAGTTACCAAGAGAAATGATAAATAATTTGCCAAAAACTCTGAAAAAAACTTAAAGTTGGAAGCTGTAGAGGGCAAAAGTAGAAGGGTAGAAGAAAGGGGGAAGAATGGGTGTGTAGGGAAATTGCCACCGGAGCGTGTGCGCTCCATCGCAATTAAATTAAAAAAAAAAATAAACAACGTATTACAACCTAGAAATCAGAGCATTTGATTTGCTTTCCCAATTACATTCTCGATATGCTCATTCCACGAGAAATTATTATGAATAATTACCCCTAGGTATTTAGCAGAATCTACTGTTCTATGGACAGTATCATTAATTGTATATTCAGAGCTAAATGGTGTCACCTTTTTACTTATACGCAATTATTTTCATATCATCTTGTAAAAAAAGCGCAGTCATCCTGGGTTTTGATTTCATGATAAATAATAGCATCATCGACAAATAATCTTTTCTTCACCCTTATTATGTCGCACAAATCATTAATTTATATGAGAAACAATAGAGGCCCTATCACCCTACCCTGGGGAACCCCAGACCTCACTTCAGTAAGTGATGAATGCTCACCATCGAGAACTACACTGTGTTCTGCCCTTCTGAAAGTCTGCAACCCAGTCACATATTTGTCGAGATATGCCATAATCATGAAACTTCCTAAGTAACCTAGTGTGAAAGCTTTTTTAAAATCTAATAGAACTAAGTCAACCTGGGATTGCTCATCTATAACACAGCACGAGTCGTGAATTAAAATTGCAAGTTGTGTTTCACAGCATCGGTCTTTTCTGAATCCATGTTGATTTAGGTTTAAAAGCTCACCTTCATCCAAAAACCGAATGACATTTGAATAGATGATGTGTTCTAAAATCCTGCTAAATATTGAGGTTAACGAGATTGGTCAATAATTTTGAGGATTCCCATTTTTAACCACTGGACTCATGATGGTGGTCTTCTATTCAGCTGCTATTTTTTCTTGATCCAAGGAGGTGGTATATAATTTCATCAAATATGACACAATTTCCTTTATGTACCTAGAGTAGAATCTTGTAGGAATACTGTCCGGTCTAGGAGCCTTATTGGTTTTTACATTCATAAGCAGTTTAGTTATTCCGTCAACATCAAGAACGAGATCATTCATAATTTTGTTGGTACGATTGGCAAATATTGGAATCTCCTCTGAGTTTTCTGTTGTGAAAGCTTTTTTAATTATATTATTCAAAATTTTTGCTTTTTCTATGCTACTTTCTGGTAATTCCCCATTTTCCTTAACCAGTGACGGCATAACCTTATGAGAGACTCTTATTACTTTGACACATGATCAGAACTTTTTTGGATTAGTAATCAGATCTTTGGATAATTTTTTGACATGGAATTCTTTAAATGCAACACACATTGCCTTACACTCTTCCGCTCACAACTAGACTAATTTAGCATGATTAGATGAGTCCCCCAATTTCTTCACTGTGGCATGTAGACACCTTTGCTCAGGAGCAAATGTTTCACTTGCCTATTGAACTATGGAAAATTCTTACTAACCTTAATAAACTTCTTAGGAACAAATTGATTTGAACCGGTCCATATTATATATTTCAAATCAATCCAAAGTTCCGCAACATTTGTATTTAGCGTGTATGTTTCAAAAATTTTCACCAAGTGATCAACCATACCCACATCGTTTGCCTTATTGAAGCAATATACAAGTTTGTCTTTGTCATGCTTCACATTCAGACTAAATTTTAAAGTTACCACAACCGCCTTTTTATCACTTATACCATCATCTATACAAACTGTATCTACAATATCAGGATTGTTTATAAGAAAAAGATACAAAATGCATGAGGAATCTTTGTCGCACCACATAGGCTCTTTGACTGTTTGTTCAAGAGATCTTTCTGAAAATAATTCTAGGAATGTTTTGGTTATTAACCTATCTCTTCTGCCAGATCTGAGCGTACATGTGTCCCACTTAACTGACTGTAGGTTAAAATCACCACCCATGATCAATATATGTCCCTGAATTTTTTTATAAATATTATTAAGTGACTCTCTGAAGTATCCTGCAAAGCCAAATCTGAATTCGGAGATCGATAAAATGACCCTATTATGAACTTTAAATTTTTGCCAATTTTTACCTTGACCCATATTAACTCACAAATTTTTTCCATTTCAGTTACAACAGAGCAATTAATGGTTTTATTAATTGCCACGGACACACCCCCGCCCATTGAGACAGTTCTGTATTTCTGAAAAACATTGAAATGGGGGCCAAATGCTTCGCTAGATTCAACCTCTGGCATCAACCAGTTCCTATTATTATAGCGACATAATTGGTCACAACTGCAGCATGAAAATCGGCTACTTTCCACCTAATACTCTGACAATTTAGGACCATTGCCCTTATTTGCTTTGTATTATTATTTGTGGAGTCTTAATTCACATTTTTCGTATTCTCTTCCTGAAGGGAAAGGGGTGAAGTATTTAGAGCTGTAATATTAAATTAATTCGCGCCATCACTACCAGAATCAAGATCTAGGTTATCAGCACATCCTCTTCAATGAAGTGAAGTATCCTCGGGCCTCATGGTGTTCCTAAAAAAGTAATTTATATCAACATGGTTCTATATTTTTGCAGCCACCTTGGTACACTGATACATAATGTACGGTATTCCTTTTTTCCTCATTCTGTTCAGGATTGGAATGTACTGAATTAGGATTGGTGCTTAGCACCCTCTGCCACCTAAAGTATTTGTGATTTGCAGAGTATAGATGTAGATACAGACCCAACCTAGCACCAAGTGACTTTCATCTTTTTGCTGAACTGAAGAAGTGGCTAGGAGGCCATGGTTCCGAACTAACAAGGAGTTTCAAGACAATGTGATGACTCACTTAAAGTCACTGGTGGAAACATTTTATGAAGAGGGTATTGAATAGCTTGTCCACAGGTATGACAAATTCCCTAATCTTCAAGGTGACTATGTTGAATAGTAACTATAAGTGTACATAACAGTTTGTAATAAAATATTTTTTCCATGTCTATTTGTCTTTTATTTATGGCCTATCGGAGGTTGAAAAACACTGCCCTCGTATATCTATAAGATAGGGAAATATGACCCAACACTTACCACAGATGAAGGCGGCTGGGAAGACGAACACAAAAAAACAAACACAAGAGAAGCACAATATTTCGGCATACAGTCTTATTCGTGCAGAAGTGAGACATCAGGCGGAGTCAGATGTGTAACCAAACGTGATGGATTTTTAAGTAACTCATGTAAGACAAATCAAAACGTTAAGGACGATATTTTTTTGAATATATTGCTTAGTTCTTGAGATACTGTCTCAAATTTGAGGTCATTAGGTTGGAATGCAACCTGGATCAAAAAATGCTAAGTCACAAGGAACCATACATTGGACATGCATAATGGATGTTTTGTTTTCTGGGAATCACGATTCTAATCAAATGCAAGATACTGCTAGAAATAATTTCTGAAGAACATTTAACAGTGCCATCCTGGTCCAGGGTGTATTATAACCTAATTTCTGCTTAAAAAAGGTATTACAATGGAATAAATGCTTGAAAATAATATGTCTCGTGATTGACTATAGCAGTATTATGATGTTATTAGTGAATGTTGTTATAGATGAATTGCAATGTCCAGTAGACCCTGTTTTCTTCCTTGCCAGAGGCAGAAGCAACTATACCTATAACTAACATTTGACAATCAATATCTTGAGAATTAAGTGAGGTATCAAAAAAATAAAAATATATTTTTCGCTTTTAATTTTTCTCACTGAGTTTCATAATAATCAATCATCAAATTGCAGAACTGCAGTAATGATAAAGCTGGCATCAAATTACACTGCTGGTGGATTCTGCTAGCGGCAGCATTTACTTGCTCTTCAATCAATTCCCATTCAAACAGTCAGCCCTTTTGATCTAAGGTTTATAAATTAGCAGTATGAGTTTAGGAGGGATCATTTTTGTGAATCTCAAGTAGGGGAAATGAAGCACAGAGCTAGTATAGGAAATGTAATACTAAAGGAGGTAGAAATAAGGACATTTCTTCATTCATTATACTTTACTTCCAAATTGTGACCTATGGAAACCTGAGATGCTTTGTGGCTTCAAAGGAGGTATTTGATATATAACAGAAATGGAAATGTTCAACAATATTTTACCATCCTAATACCTTATTACTTTAACACTTCACATAAACGTCACAATCTATACTTAACTAAGCTTAATTCATAATTAATACTACTAGAGATACCAACTAACGGCCGCTGTTAGTTCTAAATTTAATGTAACGAAATTTGGGCTAAGTTGTACAAGAGGTCCTGACCATTTATAGGGTGGCGGACTATACTCTAGTTCAGGTGCCCGTGATATGCCATTACTTACATACAGGGGGTATTATCTAACCCCATACAGGATATGGCCAATGTACCTGTAACAGCTTCCTAAACTAGAGTAAAATCCAAATCGTATGGACCTACTGTGTAACTTGGCTGAAATACCAATCCCTGAAAAAAAAAAAAAAAAAAAAAATGGGAACTGCACCACTTTCGGTATCTGCCAGAAACTGATGTAAATTTCAACAGGTTAGTACCAGTTTCTGGCAGGTACCGAAAGTGGTGCAGATCCCAAGAAAAAAAACGCAAACAAACATATCAAGTCAACAGTACAGTAATAATAAAATTTATAACCATTAAAAACTTACCCCTTGACCGAGCCGCTTCTTAATTTCATATCTACGAGTTATATGCTCATCTATTTCACTCATGCTCTTGCTTAAAAGTTTTCTTCAACAATTCAATTCATTAAATGAATCCACTTTAATCTGTTTAACAACAGAAGCCATGAAATCATTCGTTAATGCCCAGCAACTAAGTAGACACATTTACTGGCTGCTCTGCAAAATCAAAGCAATTAATAGCACATAATTTTAACACGGGCGTAATCTCAAGACACAATACAGCACTTGTCACTTACATGCAGCCATCCCCATGGCAACGTAAACAACAAAGATATACCAACTGCATAACATTCAGTCTGTCATAATACAATCATAGATACTAGCAAGAGCACAGAGTCAAGTTTGAAGTTAAACCAGAGAGAGGTTTCATGTTACTAAACATTTAATATATCTAACTACATCATAAATTATTTAGATGACGAACATGTGTAGAAAGAAATCCTTAAGAGATAAAGGTTTATCAAAGTTATTTTCAATTACTTCTTACGCGACAGCTGATTTAAGATATCTGTGCTTAATAAATGACAAGTCAACGTGAAGTGTGATAGTCTTTGTCCAAACTCCATACATTGATAAAATGGTGATGTGGTTACTGTAAAGCTGAATTACTGATATGGTTTACTCTCTGGCAGTTTTTTGTCTATTTTCCCTGATAACAGTTTTATATGGTGACCGTATATCCGATAAAAGACTCTGTGCGGATCCAGAATGTTCAAGTAAGTTTTTGTTCTGCTGTCACTTAATCTAACATAACCAGCATTTCTTTAAAAATAACTAGGGCCTACTTCTTTAAAGTTTACAGTTGTAAGATCAGAGACTAAATCGTTACACTATGAACTAATACAGAAATTTCACACAGAATTCTCATTTCAGGTTTAGTAGCAACATTAACATGTGTTGTTATCAGTTATGCCTGGCTTGGTATTGTAATAAATCATAGGCTTCAGTTTCAGTGAATTAAATTCATACTATGCTTATTCTGCTTCTAAAAAAACGGAACCAATTCAGCTGTAATCAGGGTCTGCTGTGCTATTGTGATATATATAAAATTCATTATTCCTTTCTTAGCATGAATTCAGGCAGCAACATGCACAGATGATCATAGAACGGATATTTATCGAAATTTGAATAGGTTAAGTTAGTGCCTTTTTCCCAAAACTTTATTTATTACTATAATTGAGATGAATAAAATTTTTAAACTCTATCTGGCAGCATACATATAATATATTTTTATGAGGGCTGTTCCTGGCTATACACCAGAAACAAAAGGGACTAGACACATTTAATTTTTGAAATGTCAGATTGTCAATTAATGCATACATAATAGTTAATTTTAATATATAAATTAGTAATTTATTATATCTTTGTTTTTATTATGTCTTAAAAATGGACTGGAAGTGTTCTGCAAAGGCTGCTAGATTTGTTTCTGGAAATTATTGCATAATGCAATTAGTGACAAATATGATAAAGGAGCTGGAATAGAATTCATTGCAATACAGGAGGAGGATGAGGGTGATGGGAGTGTACAGGGCATATACTGGCGATGAGGCATGGAAAGATATTGCAGTAGGTATGAAAAGTAGTTCATGGAAAGGAAAAGATGACCATGACCATAAGCTGGCACTCGATTTCAGGCACAAGGGTGTGGGAAGATTTTCTTTTTTAGGTAAGGGTGTCATGGATTGGAATGAGTTACCAAGGGGAATGATGAATAACTTACCGAAAATGTTAAAAGAATTTAAAGTTGAAATTTGTAGAGGGCAAATGTAGGTGGGTGCAGGATAGGGGGAAGTTGGGTGTGTAGGGAAATTGCCACCGGAGCATGTGCTCCATTGCAATTAAATTAAGTTAATAGGAAGTTCTATATATGGGAAAAAAGATAGCCTTTTGTTTATGTTGTGGCATATTTATGAAAGGAGATTAACAGCTGTCCAGAGGATTTGTTCATTGACTTTATCCATTTGTGCCATCCTGATGTCATTAATAGTGGCAAACAGAAACTATTTGATGGCACTTGGAAGTGACAACAATGATCTCTCAATGAAAAGTGAATATTGAGAAAATGAACAAATTTCGGGATTACTGGAGATGGCGATTCCGCCTGGAGTTGGCATCATAATACTGCAGTGGTCAAACGCAAGACTCCGCTAGAAATTCTTTCCGAAGTACATTTAACTGTTACATGCTTGTCCAGGCTGTATTACAACCTAATTTCTGGTTGAAAATAATGGTCCAGGCTGTATTACAATGGAATTACTGCTTGAAAATAATACGTCTTGTGACTGATTACAGCAGTATTACAACGATATTATTTAATGTTGTTGTAGTGGAATCGCGATCTCCAATAGACACCAAATTTCAATATTGTGGAGGGGAGGGTAAGGAACTTTGTCCTGACTTATGAATAAGCAGATATGTGAACATTCTTTTTAGAGTCAAAAAGCTCCTTTAATAACCAAAAATTATTAATGAAAAACGAATTATTCTTTTTTTCAGGACACAAGTGTAGAATTGATTTCTGAAAATATTAGCCATTTAGGTTGTAATGTAGCCTGGAACATAGTAATAGTGATAGATAGGACAGTAAAGTTGCAGATTACACACCAGACACTTTTATCACAACTGAGTGTACTCCAGCAATGTGTCTTCTAAACAACCAGAGACATTTGTTTTTATTATATCATAAACAGTAATAGTTATTTTCAATACAATGAGGTAGAATTTCTAAGCGGAGTATTTCAATGTAATTGTACTAAATAATAATAAAAAAACTTTTAAATTAAAATACAAGAATATATACAATGGCAGAGGAAATAATTAGTAATTTATGTTAGGTAGGGTTATGAATATATTTGGTGAATAATTTTGTGGGTATTTTTGTACAGATCTAATTAAGAAGAGAACATTAAATTTTAAAACAAGAATATACAGAACTACGGAGGAAATAATTAGTAATTTTAATTAGGGTTATGAATGTATTTGGTGAAACTATTACTCTCTTTACAAACAATAATAGTTCTTGAAATCACCGCCGGTTGGTAGTATGAGCATTTCAGAGCGGTATATATGAATTTAACTACGCGCAATCAGTTTGTAGGAAGTTTTGAACAAATATAATTAAATAAATAACCTTAAATTTAAAACAAAAGTTTATAAACCGATGCATGAAGTAATAATTAATTTTTTTGAAATGTTAGTAAGTTCTTAGTCATCACAATAGGGTATAAAGAGTACCTTAGATACTCTATGCAGTATACTTTATTCATGCAGCCTGGACCAAAGTGAATTGTGTCCACAGCACACAATATTTTGGATTCCCAATATTCAAAACGTATCTATCTCCATTACTGTGGTCCAGGCTGCATTACAACCTATACACAAATGGTTATTGACGAAATCATATTTTATGAACATGTCCTTAGTGTTTAGGTCATAATGCAGCCTGTAGACACACGATACATGGCTGCGATACTACTATGAAAACAGCAATTTATCATTATTGTGGTCCAGGGTTCACTACAACAACACGGTTGTGCTCAATAATTTTAGAATGACTAAAATTTGCTTTCTGTGTATAACTTGTGGCTCTTAAAAGAGTCTTTTACTGCTGAAAATTGTGTTTTAGCTCCGAAATGCTATTTCCTAATACCATCAAGCTGTTTCAGTTTATCATTATTCATAACATCAGGACGGCACAAGCGAATGAACTCGAGGATCAAATCTTTTGGGCAGCCATAAAAAAAAAAAACTGTGATTGGAAGTTGTATCTACGTTTAGGGAGCGTGCATAAACCACGTAGCTCCATTTTGACCTTCTGTGAACCCCCCCCCTCCCTCCACATAGTTCTACGTGGATTTTGCCTCTACCCCTCCTCCACATAGGACGTAGCTTTTTCCCTTTTGATTCCAGAAGACATTTTTTACCGTTTTCTCTTGTCAGACTTTCATAAATTACATATGGACATAATTAGCTTAGGGAAATAAATATTCACATACTGTTGTGAGTTCTGTTCCTTATTTTAACTGTGAAAAATGTTATGGCAGGAAAGCTACATGGCCTGGTTCGGAACCGCCTCCCCTCCCCCCACGTAGCCTTCCAGCCAATCCCCCCCCCCCCTCTCCCCGGACCGAACCACGCATTTTGTGCATGCTACCTTAAGCTGGCTGCGCCAAATAATTTATCTTATATATCACAGCAATTTCTATTTTGTTCCCTATCAATTCTTGTATGTCCATATAAATTTCGTAAAATTGGAGTTTAGACTACCTGAACCCTGCCATATTTATTGACTAGTTATTATGTAAATAATTTTGCTCGTAGTGATGTATGTGATTATACAATAAGTACCTCAATTATATCGTTCTACTTTTGTAAATTACTAAATAACTGTTATAAAAAAAACCTATCTCCAATTTTTATGATATAATAAAAACAAAGATTTATTTAATCGATTGCTTTTTGTTAAAATAAATTAACTACAATATTAATTACAATTAATCCATATAAGTTTTCGCTATTTCGAAATGTCTCTGGTTGCTTAGAAGACACATCAGTGGAGCACACTCAGTCACTATAAAAGTGTCTGGTGAGTAAACTGCAACTTTACCGATAGGACATTATAATGGGGCATTTGTGAATTGAGTGTCACCGTTACGTTAAAGTGTGGTACAGGCTACATTATCCACACACAATGATTCAGATTTTGATTTTTTTTTTATTTTTTTTGTAATGTAGCGTGGACTCAATATATATAAAATAGTTGTTCCAAACTCCTAACACTACAGCAGAGTGGTACAGCTGTGTTTTAGTGCAGTTAATATTCATTCTCCACACATTACACTGTTATTCCTGCTTTTATACAATGGATAAGAAGAATCATATTCATTGATCTTGAACATCTTTGCTCATAGTGACATCTTTATTTATTTGTCTAAATTATTGAGAATGTAAATATGTTCTTCTTATGCGTTGTAGTCGCAGTTATATTACAACCTAAACGTGAACAATATGTTTCAGTTACCATCCTGTGATGAGTTTAGAAATCTCCAGTTTAAAAAATATATAAAACAAAACAGAATCGTTGTGTAGAGAATGTAGCAAGAACCACAGTAAAACATAGCTTAGCACATGATTTATGGATGCGGTGTTTAAATGCCTTATCTGTCGCTATTATTGTGGTTCAGGCTCCATTACAATCTTAACAGAAACCAAATGCATTTAATTACCATCCTCTCAGAAATTTGGTGGACATTATGAATACTGTGGCACTGGAATTTGATGATAGATTCTTATGTAACTCGATAAGACAAATCTAAAGTGAGGAATACATTTTTTTTTGAAATACTTCTTTGTTCTCAATTTATCATAACTCAAAAGTGACGTGGTTAGTTTCATATGCAGCCAAAAGAAAAATGTAACCTAAGGCACAAGGAACTGATTTTTGAAAGTTGATATATCAAGAACAAAGTGAGATGCCAACGTATTTTATTCTTAATTTTTTATTTATCTTGTCATGTTACATGAGAATCTGTTATCAAATTGTGGCACCATGGTTGTGGTAAAGCTTTCAGAGTTTGGAACAACTGTAGTTAAAAAGCAAAAAACAGAAATCTGAGTCTTCATGTGTAAAATACAATTTCAGCACACAATTTTCGAATCCCCTAGTTTAATTTAATTGTGGCGGAGAGCACGCTCTGGTGGCAATGTCCCTACACACCCATTTTTTCCGCTCTCTTGTTCCCCCCTACTTTTACCCTCTACAAATTTCAATTTTGTTGCTATTACTGCGGTCCAGGAAACAAAATATGTTTTGATTGCTTTTATGACTAATTATTGGCTCTAAATGTTCAACTATTGAATGACATCTGCACCACAGCCTATGAATAGTGTGTATACAATGGAGTCGGTTTGGAATCCACAAATCATGTGCTAAGCTATGTTCTACTGTGGTTCTTGCTACGTTCTCCACATATGACTATTCTAATTTGTTTTATATATTTTTAAATTGGAGTTTTCTTAACTCATCACAGGATGGTAATTGAAACATATTGTTTCCATTTAGGTTGTAATATTGCTGTGGTTACAGTAATAGCAACATGCACCATCTATAAATACAGTAATCTTTCCAACCTGAATGCAAACCTAATGCTTGTAGGACTTAGGGCCTATACAGTTATACTAAAAGCAGTTACTTTGGAAAGTGTAATATAACACATAACAAGAACATATTTACATTCTCAAGCTAGATAAATAAATAAAGATGTCACTATGGGCAAAGATTTTCAATATCACTGGATATGGTTCTTCTTCCATTAGATCCTAAACGGAAATAAAATATGTTTTGATTACTGTACTGCAGGGCCGCATTTAAGCATAGGCTACCTAGGATATAGCCAAGGGGCCTGCATCACAAAGGAGTCCCACATCACAGAGCTGGAGGGCTGCCCCCCCCCCCCCACCCCTCTCCCCACCTAGCACAGTTGTAGACCTAGAAAAAAGGTGGGCTCACCCATAAATTGTTACGCCACTTCCGACGGACCCGCACCACAGGTATTGCCTAGGGGCCCACAAAGCCTAAATGTGGCCATGCTGTACTGCAGGGTCTGGCAATAAAACCTCCCACATTTGACGTAGCCGGCGTGCGGGTTGTAGTAAGGATACTAGTGTGGAGTGTATTTTGTTTGAAAGCAGTGTACATGCCATTTTCAGTGTGCACCATGGCGTGGCTTGGTGAGCATCGTGCGTTTGTTGTGGAGGAATTTATTCATAATGGTGGTTTTGTGATCAGTACTCAGCGAGCGTTTCGGAGACGATTCGAACTTGGTTGACACGATCGTGTCCCGGATAGAAGTTCCGAGCCAGGCCACGTAGATTTTTAATTTATATTATTTGTCACAGTTAAAATGAGGCACGGAACACACAGACAGCATGTAAATATTTATTTCGGTCATTTAATTATCTCTGTATGTAATTCATGAAAATTGGATAAGAGAAAACAGTACAAAATGTCATCCAGAATCAATGGGGGAAAAAGGGTACGCAATTATGCGGGAGGGGGGGGGGACAGAGAGAAGCCATGCCAGGCTACGTAGGGGGATGGTAGGTGGTTCACAAGAGGCCAAAATGGAGCTACATGGCCTATGGTCAGTCCCTTAGAAAAATGCAGGCGGTGACATGCATAACTGATCATGGCAATGGATTTTATCTAAATTTGAAGAGGTTAAGTTAATACCATTTTGTCATTGGTGCTGCTTTTACCACAAGACCATAATTATGAATATAATTGAGATAATAGGATTTTTAAAATGGCTTTACCAATATAACTCTGGTGAAGATGGTATTAGTGATTCCAATTGGATACCAACCTCATTGCTAATGATCCTACAAATGTGGAATCTCACAACAGTATCAAAGCTCGAACAAGCATCAACAATTTAAATTTGAGTGCTTTCTAGGCTTAAAATTGATGGTAGTTGTAGTTAGTTGGAAATATATCCTGAAGTAAAAGAAAAAAATTATAAAATACCATTATGTTGTCAGTGACTAATGGACATCGTACTGATACATTTGATATGAAATTGTAATTCCATATTACTTCCAACTATGGAGGTGAAAACACCACAAGTGTGGCATTAGTACCACCATAAATTATCTCAAAGCACAAGCAAGCACCAAGTGTGGTGGGTGAACAGTTAACATTCTGGCCTCGCATTCGGGAGGATGCGGGTTCGAATCCCCATCCAGGCATCCAGATTTGGGTTTTCTATGGTTTCCCAAAGTCATTCCAGGCAAATGCCGAGAGGCTTCCTTCAAAAAGGCCATGGCCGAATTCCTTCCCATTCCTTGCCCCAGTCCCATCTCGCCTCTAATAACCTTAGCCGTCGATGAGCCATAAAGCCACACACACCTCAAGCAAGCATTAAGAATTGATATGTAGTTCACCTTTAAAGAATTAAAATTGGATCTCATTTTGGTTAGATTGAAATGTTGTATGGCTCAGGATAAAAATTTAAATGCTATATTACACTTATGTTCTTTGTAGTAGATTAGTCCTCCAGCATGCAACCTTCTCACTCTACTACTGAAGAAGGGCTATAGGCTCAAAAATTTTACCCTGTAGGTGTACGTGTTTTTCTGTGTCTCGACGCCACAGAAATCCTCTTCTATGGTAATGATGGTTTTTTTCTTATCCAAATGTGTGTTATATATATATATATATATATAAAACTAAGGAAGTATAGGGAAATAAGACCCAACACTTAATACAGATATAGGTGGCTGGGGACGACGAACACAAAAAAGAACAAACACAAAATATGCGCAGTATTTCAGCGTATAGCCTTATTCCTGCAGAAGTGAGTTGTTTGTCTAGGAGGGAGGGGGGTGGGGGGAAGTGCAAATACTAGATTGATAATGTTGAAGATATAATATCATTGAAAGTGGTAGATCAACATAATAACTGACTGACAAAATACATGTAAATCATATTTCGAAAAACTTTAAGTCCGAATAATACAATATGAGCAATAAATTCTGATAGGATACTTCCCATCTATGCAGCTCAGAGGAGGTTGTGTTACCGGATTGCCCAAACTGAGAAACAGTTGTTAAAATTATTCAATTTTTGGGAACTGGCATGTTTTCCTAAAAAAAGGGTCTACTAATTGCATCCAAGTCGTTTTAAGGGCGGTATTTCATCGAAAAGTGGGGGTGTAACCGGATTCTGAGGGGTGAGACCTAAAAAAAAAGAGGTCTCAAATAAAACTGTGCTAGTGAACTGTTCAGAAGAACTAGTTTTTTTTGTGGAGTGATCAAATGAACACCGCTCTTTTTAGTGAGTCACTTTGCCCACCTCTAGCCTATATACGAGCTGGAGCAATGGAGTCATGTAAGTTGATATATGAGGTGTGTTGTAATGCAAGAAGCATGACTAATGATGGTGAATGTTTCACCTGTGGTAGGATAGGAATAAGTGGCAGTAGTTGGATGCACGCTGCAAGTTTTACAGTGGGGTCTGTTCCATGGGAATGATCCCTGTGGTAGTTTGGGGGAATTACTGGGTGAGTACTTGTGTACCAAGATATTGATACATATTCTTCGCGGGTTTGCCGCCGGATCACATTTTCTAACCACAAGCTTTCGGCGACTTGCACCGCCGCCATCATCAGGTCTGTTGTAACTGAAGGAACAACGAGAACTGGACTGAATAGCGGAACAAAAACGAGCCAGGAACGTTGTCGACTTCTGATTGGCTGACTCCAATGACGTAACCATTCCGTAGCTGTGATTGGTCGGTTGTGGGACCAGGTGTAGATATACACCAGCGTTGTACTGACAGTTGGCTCCACAGCGAAACCAAAGCCCAGGTTGTTAAAATGGAAAGAAGATGGATTATCTACGTCAATGTTCGAGAGATTTTTTTGTGTATTAAGTCAGGGGGGTAGCTGCAGGAGATGAGAGCTTCAGACAGGTTTTGTGTGTATATGGAAAGAGATTCTTCATCGGAGCAGATGCGACTTCCCGGATGGACAGACTGCGGGAGAAAACATTTGGTGTGGGAGGAATGACAACTGTTAAAGTGAAGATACTGCTGTAGATTTGTAGGTTTGATATGAACAGAGGTATGCAGGCGCCCATTATGTAAGTAAATGTCAACATCAAGAAAGTTAACATGGCTATGGGAGTATGTCCAGGGAAAGTTGATGGAGTGGTTGTTTAGGGAGTTTAGGAAGTCTATTAGATGAATCTCTTTGTGGGTCCAGATCATAAAAATGTCATCTATATATCTGAACCACACAAGAGGTTTAATGGAAATATTATTTAGGAATTGTTGTTCCAGGGGCCCAGGAAAAGGTTTGCATAGGATGGTGCCATGTGGGTGCCCATAGCAGTGCCGCATATCTGGGGGTAAATTTGAGATTTGAACGAACAGAATGAGGTTTGACAAGGAAATGTGAGGAAGCATGTCTCTGGGAGGCTGTCGGGAGGTCATATTTCCAGGAAGTGATCCATGGCACTGAGGCCCTGGCCGTGAGAGATGTTGGTGTAAAGGGAAAAGACATCTATGGAGACAAGGAAGGAGTTAGGTGGTAGAGGAATGGGGACTGTGGAAAGTCGTTCTAGGAAGTGTGGGGTGTCTTTTATGAATGAAGGGAGGTTCTGTTCAAAAGACTGAAGATGCTGATCATAAACTATTTGCTTTAAATTTAAGATTTCAAGATAATAGAATGCCTCCCAAATGCTTGCCATCCCAGCTTGATGCGACGGAAAATTTTGGGTGTTACATCATAAGTTGGTCAAGATAAATGTACTCGCTGACATTTTCTAAAAATTAGTTATGTAGTTGTACACTCCCCTCTGTGGCCCATTTTTTAGACATAATTTTTGTTTTTGAAAGATTCATCCTTAGGCCAACTGCTTTATACTCGGAGGTGAGGTCAGTAACCAAGGTTTGGAGTTCATCAACAAGCAACAAGTGCAATGTCATCAGCAAATCTCAAGTTGTTAAGTCTTCTGCCATTGATTCTAATTACCTTTACATCCATTCTAGCTTAGACATTGCCTTCTCAAAGATAGCTGAAAATAATTTTGGAGAGACAGGATCACCTTGCTTAACACCTCTTTTGATGCGGAAGTAGGTAGCTGGTTCTCTAATGTTAACAAAGGGCTGAATAGGTGACATAGATGTTATGGAGCACTCTAAAATAAGCTGTATTCATGCCATGTTCAGTTAATGCTTGCAGGACAGCTTGTGACTTATTGAATCAAATACCTTTTTGAAATCTACAAAGGCTACACAGAGGCATCTGGTATTAGTTTGAACTGCTAATTAGTTCTCGCTTTGCAAGAATGTGGTCGATTGTGATAAAGCACTTTGGTAATTCTATATTTTAAGAAATAAATTTTTCAGAATTTTACACTTAAATGACCAATGTATGAATATTTTTTTTCCTCATGAGCCATTTATCTCCCTTAATGCCTAACTCGAATGGATAAATGAGATATCATTTTAAAGATTAAGGTCTCTGCTTAGGTAACATCAGAAATTAAGAGAGAAATATTTTCAAAATTTGACCCTTAAAGGGCAAAAGTAATAGCTATGAAGGTTGCATGGATGAGACATTTCAAAGCCAAGCCATTAGATAGCAGCAGCACGTATCAATAAACTGTTAACTGTTTTTTCTACAATAAGTGGCTTTTCAGATATTTTTTCCGTTACATAAAGATTTCCGTTTTGCTATTTAATTCCAATATAACCAAAATGAAGTATCATTCTAAAGATTAAGATCTCCACTTTGGTCACATATTGTAAGAAAATAATTTTTCCGATTTTTGCCCTTAAAGGGCAAAAAATAATCATTTCTAAACCTTTTTATTCCCACTAGTAACACATTTCCATGATACCTAACAAAAATTCATAAATGAGGTATTATTTTTCATTTTAAAGACTAAGATCTCCACTTTGGTCATATATTTAACAAAAAAGGAATTTGTCAGAATTTGACCCTTAAAGGGCAAAAGTATCAATTTTCCTGCAACTTTTTTTTTTACACAAGTCATTTAACTCCCCTGATACATAACCAAAATTGGTAAAGGATGTATCATTTTAAAGATTATGATCTCCACTTAGATAACCTCATAAATTAAGTAAGGAATTTTATAGAAATTAACCCTTGCAATGGTAACGCCCGATGGATCTCCTTCTAGAACTCACTGAAGATTGCAAGGTACCTGATTCCTTGCAATGGTCGACAAGACGTCCAATCCTTTGCTCCTGCAGTCCTGCTGACTGCAGTCAATACGGCTACATACTTTAAATCATTCATCCAATATTTGCATGGGTTCGGAAACATCTATGAAACAGCGGCAAGAGAGCAACATTTTCTCATCAGAACAACACTTTTATTTAGCATCTTGCACACAAACAGAACCCGTCTTCTTCCACAACTCAGACTCGTCTGCCTGCACAAAAGCGTCTCCCCCAACCCACAGCTGTGCATTCCCTCCCCTCCACTTCGCATTCCAACGTTTACCCCTCAACCAGCAGCCACACATAGCTAGGTCACTTACACCCTTATAGCGCAAAAATAATAACTATGAAGGTCGGATGAGACAGCTCAGGCCAAGCCGCTAGATAGGAGCAGCACATATCACAGACATATTAGTAAATTGCTTCACTGGTGTCGACAAGGATTGAACCTGTTACCGATATATAGCAACACCACATATCAGAGATATTAATAGACTTTTTTTTTGGTGCAATAAGTAGCTTTTTGGATATTTTTTCTCTTATAGAAACATTTCTGTTTTGTTATACAGTTCTTATATACACATTTTATTAGTGAAAATTTCTCACAAGCTTTGATTGCAGCAATACTTACAACAGCGATATGGATAGGCTCTGTGAATTTTGTTCAGGTTAGTTGTATTCTGTTAAAATCAGTGTCAATAGCTTGTCATACATATGTGTTAAACATCCAAAAGTTTCCCTACTTGCTTTGTGATATGTTGTAAGTATTTTGTTACATAGTTATTACACTAAAGAGACAATTGCTGCAAATGAGGCAGTTCTTCCTTCATCCTATTATAAACCACCAACCTCACCATTCCTCATATATTAATCCTGAAATTGTTGCATGGGTTATCTAGTTTTATCTTAGTGTTGTAGTGAAATAATTAACAAATAAACTTTATTCTCCACTTGATGAGCTACAAACAATTATACCACACATTCTGTGGTATATTTGTCCCTACCCCTTACACTTTTATGGAGCCATCTTTGAATATAACTTTTCAATTTTTTAAATATGATATTCAGTTCTGGATCACATAATGTGTAATTTTGCAGTATGAGACTTAATCAGTTTACAAGCTAGAGGCTGGTAATGGAGATACAGGCAACAGATTGACAGTTATAGAGCTTCATTTTCATTTGGCTGCAGGCCCTTAAGAAAAATCATGAAAATCTGCTGTATTTAACCCTACACAGGGTAAATTGTATTAACCTCTGATAATGCTCATGTATTAATTTTTTAGAGGTAATGGAATAAGATATGTTTATAGTTCCTTTTCTTTTATGATATTGGCCACTTCTTGGAATTGGAAAGATCATTTGTGTCTTGCTTCTGGTGTTATCATGTTCTCAAGTATTATTAAATAAAGTAAAATTACTTCATATTACTTTGCACGACAAATTAGTCCGTCACAGATGAAATGTTAATTGC
The DNA here is from genome assembly GCA_031002005.1 of Vandiemenella viatica. Lineage (NCBI taxonomy): Eukaryota > Metazoa > Arthropoda > Insecta > Orthoptera > Morabidae > Vandiemenella > Vandiemenella viatica. Next base: position 225,396,161 of record CM061919.1, on the reverse strand, counting down.
AGTTATTACAGTATTTACAGTTTTTACAAAAAAATTGACAGTAGAATGAGTGAAGTTCAGTAAAACGCAAATTAATTAGTGTAGAAAGAGATGGTGTCTGTGGTGAACTGGAAGGAATCTGCAAGTAGGAATGTGTGGACTATCAAAAGACACTTTAGGAAATGTACAGTATCTTTGTTATAGGATGGGATGAGATGATATGGTCAGGTGTTGGTGTTGGTCTACAGGGTGTGTGGTAGGGATCTTGGGGCTCGTAGATGTAAAGACGAAAATGGAGTGGGTTGTGAGACCTTGGGAGTTAAGAAAGAGCTCTGTACATTTCTGTTGAAATAGTTTTTTTAATATAATACTGATATAATAAATATAATTGTGTGTAATTGATTAAACATGCATTTTATGCCATAGTTATTTCTTAATCTCCTCATTCCAGTTCCAATATCACATGCAACAGCATTACTGACATATGGAAGTGATCATCCAAAATTGTTACCATTTCGTGCTGGTGAAAAAGTGGTAATTTACAGCAAATCAGCAGGTACAAGACCAGACCTGTGGGGTGCAGAAGTACGTATACTTTAAAAGGTCTTTGTGTTTCACTTTGTATATCCTGGCGTGAAAATATTTTATTTATTATAATATCATTAGTAAACTTTAAAAAGTAATGTATGTTCTTTTTTGCAGATAAAAGGTAAAAGAGGATATGTGCCTAAGGGTTTATTGCGAGAAACCAAAATTTTTCAGACTCAGTTGAAGCATACTGTTCCCACAGAAAATTATTCCAGTGTGTCACCACCTGATAAAAGTAATATATCCGATGAAGTTCAAATTTTATTCAACGCTGAAGACAAAAAAGCCTCTTAATTCACATTTATCCCACGAGGAAAAAGATGACTCTGACACAGAACATCACATAAAACAAAAGTCTGCAGCTTTCTTAACAGAAGAATCAGGATCCTTGCCAGATAGTAAACCATCACCAGAAAGTATAACAGCATCATTTGATGTTGTAGATGGAACTACAGTTTACATAGAGCCAAATTACTCAGGCTCTCTTCATACAGAGGAAAAGTTAACTGAAATTAAACCAACAAACGCAGTAAGAGATTATTTGCAATATTCTAGTAGTATTCCCTATCAAAGAAAGCTAAATACTGTGGATACCATTGAAGGGAGTGATGAAACACTTGATTTAGACACTAATGACTCCATAGAACTAGAACAAAAACAAAATGAAGATTTTAGCTATGAAGATAACCATGAAAATTCTTTTGAAAATGAATCTGAAGAAATTCAAGACACAGAAGACAAGGAGACAGAAGACAAAGAGACACAAGAAAAGGAGACAGAAGATCAGGAGATAGAAGATAAGGAGGCAGAAGATGATGTGCTTGGGAAAGAGAAAAATGAGATGGAAGTAGGAAAACAGTTGGTTGGGAAAGAAACACAGGAATCTGATATCCAGGTAAATGTAGAAAATAAACTAGAAGTATCACTTTCTAACAATAACGAAGAAGACAGCAAACAGATTTATAAAGACATATTGGATTCTCACTCTAAAATAAGTGACATTAGCAATGAAGGCAGTGAGATTAAAGGGGATGAAAAACAAGGTCACTTGGCTGCCTCAAACACAGAAGAAGATGCAGAAAGTGATAACACATTGTTTTCTTCATATGAAGGGCCTGTGAAGAATAATGAGAGCTATGTTGAAACACGGGTGCATTTGGAAGCACCAGCAGAAGAAACAAGTAATCAGTATTCAGCTGAAACGTTCCAAGAAAATATTGATTTAGAAAATATACAAAGCATAAAAGTATATTCTGAAGATGTGTCTGAACATGAACAGTTAAAAGAGACTGAAATTCCTTATGCATCAACATATGACAGTAAACTTCAACCACAAACTAACATATATATAAGTGAATCAGCTTTGGCAGAATCTAAGGAAACTAGTGATGACATGTCCAATGCTCCAGAAAATGATACTTCATCTTTAGATGATGATAACAAATATAATCCAACAGAATCTCCTTCCGATATTGAAAACAATTTGGAAATTGGCACAGATGCAAGTGAAAGCTTGGATCCAACAAGTTCGGAAGAGGTTAATGAAGATCCACTAGCACAAGAACCAAAGGTTTCTGAAGCATTGAATTTAGCAGAGAAAGGAAATCATGAGGCAAATGAAAGTAAAAGTTTTTTCTCTGATTCCTTAGACAGCATTATTTCGGGTCTTAAGAAAATGTCGCAGCTAGATTTGAGCTCACTAAGTAATGTGAAGCATGAAAATGACAACAGTATTGCAAATGACCAAGAATCAAAGTATGAACAAGAAAATGAAGAGAAGTTATGGCCAACCATGTGGGGAAGTAAAGCTCCATCAGAAGAACCTTCAGAGCATATAGCAACTGACCCAGACCAGACAGGTCACAAAGTGGAGATTCTGAGCTCGAATGATCTCGATGTTAGCAGTGTCTGTAAGTATATTTGTAGGCAATGTTCTTCTGACTAGTGTATAAAGTACATTGTAGCATTGACTAATGATATCTACATGACAGAATTAAATCATGGTATGGGATATGTATAACCAGGGGCAGATCCAGGGGGGGGGGGCTAGGGTCTCAAGGGCCCCCCCCCAAGAGTATCTAGGGCCACCTCCGTCATTGTAATTTTGGAGACTCTTTTTTTTTTTTTTTTTTTAGTTCTACGGATTCGAGGCCCGAGGGGACTATAAATACTACCTTATGCCCGACTCAAGGCCCCCCCCCCCCAAAGCCAAAATCCACTGAAGGCAAGCCCCACCAACCAAAATCCACTCAATCCAACCCCCCTCCCCCAAACCAAAGTCCACTCAATGCCCCCCCCCCCAAAAGGCAAGATCCTGGATCCGCCCCTATGTATAACTGTAACTGGTGAATAGAGCTAACTTTTCATGTAAAACTGTAAACTGAATTTTACAGTGTGATTTAGAATTATTCAAACATGTTTTAACCCTAACAAGAAGACTACCAGATTTTTAAGTTGTTGAGTTTTCTCAAATTTTTGGGATGTGTAGTAGGCCTCAAGGGTGATACTGTGGAGTAGTGGTAAAGTGCACCTCTTAAGCATTCTCAAGAAAAATTGGCCCTGTCATCCTCAAAGTTTTTCCTCACTTTTATATAAAGGAAGAAGAGCAACAGTTTTCAGATGTGCACACTTTGACTTTAAATCTGGCCGCCACTGAAAAATTCTATCACTCTTATTTTGCACAATCTGGCATCAATGTCATCCCAGGCAACAGTAACGCAATACTAGCTCCGCCTCCTCGTAATTTCATTGGTGGATATTTTATTCAGAGCCATCTATACTGCAGATTTCTCATTTCCTTAAGTCAATACAGGAAACAATTGGCTAACAGGTAGGAATTAAGCTCCTCCCACTGACAGTTCTGATTGGCAGAACGGTTCATCAACCTTCCATTACATTTCTATAATACTTTACCAAAATTCAGATCTTGAAACGTATCCCAAAAGTTGTAATTAACGGGATTACGCAGGAAACAGGCTCAATGCTATATATTACTAAGGTTGATTAGCATAAAACTATAACGATAAGATTGTTATACTCATTTTGATAATTCCTTCGGATAATATTTCACTCATATATCTGGTCAGTCCACAAACCAAGGTATAATCATGTTCCATGAGCTAGAATTATAGTACTACGAAACTACAGAAACAAGAAATTATTTCGGAAGTGTCTCTCTCCAAGATGGATTGAATGAAACAGTTTTCCTTCGCTGCGTTGTATACACCTATACGAGGAAAGTAGCACCGAGCGTCCAGTGGTCCTACAGTTAGCGTTCTGGCTTGCTGAGCGAGCGGTTCCGAGTTCAAATCCAAGTAGTTATCTTTTATTTTTTTAATTTAGAAATTTATCTTTACTTGTATTTTCTTTTTAAGCGTACCGAAACTGCACATTACTTATGAGTATAAGGTATCCATGATTCTTTCCTAACTGCGTCAGGAAATAAGATAAACATCTGCGAAACTACCCAATGTTTCGTAACTATTAGCCGACGTAAGCATGAAAGAATTGCGGCGACAGAACTGACGGGTTTCAAGCCGCGCCGAAATCATATCATCTGTCCCTTTTCAAACGACACATGTTTCCAAAATAATTATTTCACAGTAGAACGATCATCGCGTTTCAGAAAGAAATAATTTACAAGAGGAATTATTGCTCTCTTTGTAGGTGGACGATAATGATTATGCACTACATAAATAAATGAGAGTTAATTGCGTAGAACAAAATATTAGCACCGCAACAAATCAAATGACCATTGTCACTAAAAAATTTACAACCAGATTATTATCGTAGGACAAAAATAAATTATTTTATAACTGGTATAAGTAATTAAAGTTAATTGAGAATCGGGCTTAAAGGCAGGGAGTTCTTAAATTACCGTTTTTACCGTTTTCTACAATGCTGTTAGTAGTTTCTGACACTATTACTTCATGATCTTTGCAGCATTGGGATTTATTAAATACTGGGGCTAAACGCTCATTACTTAACAAGGCGTGAAATTACCTGCGTTATTCCTTGTTTGGAATAACATAAATAAATACAAGCATTTGGCGAATGAGGATGTCGCCGTTCGCGTGATTGTTCTTTAGTCTCCGGTATAAAGTGAAACGCTCAAGTTTTGTCACCCGTCATAATCGACTCCATAATCACCTAGGTCTCAAGGATCCAAACAAACACAGTCTACGGGTAAAGTAAAGTTGATAATGACTAAAGACCGGAAGTCCGAGCGTGGCGTGTGAGCGGTAACGCTCTGGCTCCAGACAAATGCTGGGATGATTCTTAAAGAAGGCCATGGCCGTTCCCTTCTTTAATAAATTCAACATCGATGAAACGTAAAGCAATAAACAAAAAAATAAGGATAGGGAGGAGGTATTGTTAACAGATTTCAAGCCAGCTGCGACCTCCTCAATAAATTTAACCAGCTCTTTTTTTTGTGATTTTACGCCTCGTCGACATAGAGGTGATTATTGGCTGGATAGGAGTAGTGGCAAGGATTTCGGCCATGCCCTTGTAAAGAACTCATTCCGGTATTCATATGGAGTGATTTGGGGAAACATTGGAAACCACAAATCTGCATGGCCGATCTTGGATTCGAACCTATGTCCTCCCGAATAAGAGACCAGAACGTAAACGATTTTTTAGACGACTAGCACTGACAAACGCGTGTTCCGAAATGGTAATCATGTAGAAAAATATATATTTGATCAACCTCTAAAACGGTAAATAACTTGATTCTTTATCTATGAATGCTTGGGAGACGTTACTTTTTGTGTTGCCCTCATACAGTTGACATGGATTCCCACCGTATTTTCAATTACCAGCTGTAAGTTGGATAATTGTGAAACTAACAAAAACTTTTCCAAATGTGCTGCTCGTGATAAATTATTACGTGTATTATTTACGCGTTATAAAGGTATTCTTCCTGGCCGAAGGAAGTAGGAAAGTTAAGACTTTTTCCTGGTAAACGTTGCCATATCTACTTTCTGCGATGTTGCCACGATGTTCTGCCTAGTAGTAGCACTGTAGCAATTTCCCTATAGAAGAAATAGTGTCTCATAGCTGGACACACACATCGGCGAACTGAAAAATTATTTATGTTCCAGTCTCATCTAGAATATTTTCATTTAACTGATTATTTCTCTTTTAACAGTTCGATCTTAATACAGATTACTATTCAATCACGGAATGTTGTATCTATATGTATATTTTTCTTTGGTCATATAATTGATGACGCACTCGATTCTGTAAGTCCAAGTGTCTGAGTGGTAACGCGCTGGGCTGTCAACGTGCTGGTTCTCGGTTCAAGCCCACGTGCTGTCATTTTTTTATTTTTTTTTTATTCTTTATTTCCTTTTCACTTGTTGCAAAATACATATCATATAAGTAAGTTTATATATGTTTCGTGGTCAATTGGAACAGTTGAAAAGAATCAAAATTAATGTTTTGGCTGAAATGAGAAAGTGTCAACTAATCAAGCGTCAGTAGGAACTGAAAGCCAGTTTTCCGATAAATTTAATTTAACCATTACGATTTGTGCCACTCAACATTACCAATTTTATTCTAGTGCTGATGGCAAAGGCGGGAGATTGATGATTGGGGTAATGATGGCTGTTTAAAAATAAACAAGGACCTAATCAAACTAATGTGCGGTTTTTTTAGCTAATGTTCCTGTTGGACACAGTGGTATTAGCAAGCAAATCATAATTGAAGATGTAAGTAGTTATTGTTACGAAAACAAAAAATCATCATTGACGAATAACATGCTAATGCGAGGTTCCGTATTTAACAAAATTCTGCTCCTACTAGTGATCAGTAATGATATAATTGATGTATATCCTCAATATAATGACATGATAACCTTATTTCCGAAATCTGAAATTGCAAGAAAGAAACAGGAAATTTGAGGAAGGAGGAAAGATAATGCCAGGCTGGTTATAAGTTGATGTTACCTTAGCGTCTGTCTCTGGTAATCCAGAGAGGATGGTACTGTAAGTGGCTCAGATTCGCGGATGCCATGCTGATCCCGGAAGCTAGTGTGTTGTCTCGCGGTTCCACGGTTCGTGTCAGGCCGCGGGCAAAAGTGGTTTTATGAGCATTATGTTTTTCTTGTGTTGCTTGTACACGGGACAGTGAAAACATATTATACACTTAATGAGAAGCAAAAGTTACATATGTCTGCATTTTCGTTGTTATTCTTTAGTAAAGTCATTATTAATGTAATGGCTCAGAAAAGATTATTTTTTAAGCAATGTAAAAAAAACGCTCATGGTCTTTGAGAAGGGGAAATTACACATTCCTTTGGAGCAATTACGTAATTCTTTTTTTATTTAAACCGAAATTTTGATGACTGGATCGTGCTGAGTCTGTCTAATGTCACTGCTAAACTTTACCCTTCATCCAATTCGTTCGTTAATGTAAATATATGATTTGTAATTGCGTCTAAACATTACTGACAAACATTGTTAAAAGTGAGGCTCACAATTTTTTGATATTAATAGATCAGTCAAACATCCGTATAATTCAATCAATGAAACAATACAGTTTCTAATCCATCATTCAACCAAAATATTATTGTATTAAATTCCTATTCGTTTGCTGAATAGTAACGAAATCAAGATTTAATTTAGAACTACTGATATCTGTATGTATTGACATATTAACCTGTTGTACGCTGAAGTTATGCAAAAGTCAAACACAATCCGTTTCAGAATACTGAAATGAGTAACAATCCAGTTTTACAGTACAAATCAGGATACTGGATGTAAATTCATTTAGCCAAAGTTTCAAGCAAGTAGTTTGTTTCCTCATAGTTGTAGAAGAACGGTAGTCAGGATATGGACGTAGTAACATCCACGAGGAAGAGGAGTGGTTTTATAAATATCCTACGTTTCATTTATTCTAAGCTAAAAGCTATCAGTTTCTAAATTTCTGAAAGATTTTGTCCCAAGATAAAAATCATAAAATAGCAGATAGAAATAGTGACACTTATTTTGCGTAACGTTTTGGTAACAGATAAACTACTATGTTGTTAAGTAAAAATTACGTGTCAGCTGATAGAAGAAGTTAGCACTATCTATTGCCACACTGTTATTAATTATAAGGATTTATACTTTTTCTCTGTTACACTCTGCAAGTGATGTGTAGTAGGATAATCATGAGGAAGTCGGGCTGTTTACATACAGCATTCCCTTGACCGGATTGTACGGAATATCCATTCGCAAGATATTCCGACTGCTTGAAGAATTCATAATGATTAAACTTCTATCAATACTCGTACGTTTTGCTATTATTTTACTGTTGACAGTAACATCTAAATTACAACACCCAGAGCTCGAATAAAATCCGCAGTAGCTTACTTCGGAGAAGTGAAAAGTTAAGTAACGGAAAAGAAGCGATTGCTTTAGTTATTAAAGCGTCAGAATAAATATAACAAGCAACTAAGTCAGTATGCTGTTATAATCTTTTACAGACGTATATATGTATTTGTGAAAAATTCTAATTTTTTTTATTGCATTTCGCTAAAATATGGGCGTAAAGGGATTTTGCACCATACACTTGGACTTCAATTGTTTTTCACAAACAATGTATTTTCAACCTCACCACTTTAGAAGACTCGTTATTGGGTAGATCCTCAGATTTCATTGAAAGTCATTGGCTGCAGATCGCGGCCTACCAATATCACTGTAAACTAATAATTTCAAGGATCTTTAACGCTTCGGTTAAACTGCTATAGCTTTTATCAGTCCATCGTTCGCACGGATTCACAGCAGAATTGACGTTTGTGTCTAGATTAAAAGAAATTTTGGTACATTTTTATTTTCTCTAACACAATGAATATTCGTATAGAATGAACGGAGGAATTTTATAAATAATCTACACGACAGTCTTAAAACATCTACGAGTTAGAGCATTATAGCACTTGCTTCTCATTTAAGAATATAGTTTAATATTGAGTGAAATAAAGTGTCTCTTAATGCTTGATAGCAGAGTATCAGGAAAGTGAAACACAGGTTATTAATAGAGGAAGGACGTTCATAATTTCCTGTTTCCGCATAAGTAGGCGGAAATTTTGGTAAGCACTGGCCTTGCTTTCGATCTTTCCTTCCAGTTTACTAAATGCTGTATGCTGTATGTAAACAGCCCGACTTCCTCATGATTATCCTACTACACATCACTTGCAGAGTGTAACAGAGATAAAGTATAAATCCTTATAATTAATAACAGTGTGGCTATAGATAGTGCTAACTTCTTCTATCAGCTGACACGTAATTTTTACTTAACAACATAGTAGTTTATCTGTTACCAAAACGTTACGCAAAATAAGTGTCACTATTTCTATCTGCTATTTTATGATTTTTATCTTGGGACAAAATCTTTCAGAAATTTAGAAACTGATAGCTTTTAGCTTAGAATAAATGAAACGTAGGATATTTATAAAACCACTCCTCTTCCTCGTGGATGTTACTACGTCCATATCCTGACTACCGTTCTTCTACAACTATGAGGAAACAAACTACTTGCTTGAAACTTTGGCTAAATGAATTTACATCCAGTATCCTGATTTGTACTGTAAAACTGGATTGTTACTCATTTCAGTATTCTGAAACGGATTGTGTTTGACTTTTGCATAACTTCAGCGTACAACAGGTTAATATGTCAATACATACAGATACCAGTAGTTCTAAATTAAATCTTGATTTCGTTACTATTCAGCAAACGAATAGGAATTTAATCCAATAATATTTTGGTTTGAATGATGGATTAGAAACTGTATTGTTTCATTGATTGAATTATACGGATGTTTGACTGATCTATTAATATCAAAAAATTGTGAGCCTCACTTTTAACAATGTTTGTCAGTAATGTTTAGACGCAATTACAAATCATATATTTACATTAACGAACGAATTGGATGAAGGGTAAAGTTTAGCAGTGACATTAGACAGACTCAGCACGATCCAGTCATCAAAATTTCGGTTTAAATTAAAAAAATTACGTAATTGCTCCAAAGGAATGTGGAATTTCCCCTTCTCAAAGACCATGGGCGTTTTTTTTACATTGCTTAAAAAATAATCTTTTCTGAGCCATTACATTAATAATGACTTTACTAAAGAATAACAACGAAAATGCAGACATATGTAACTTTTGCTTCTCATTAAGTGTATAATATGTTTTCACTGTCCCGTGTACAAGCAACACAAGAAAAACATAACGCTCATAAAACCACTTTTGCCCGCGGCCTGACACGAACCGTGGAACCGCGAGACAACGCACTAGCTTCCGGGATCAGCATGGCATCCGCGAATCTGAGCCACTTACAGTACCATCCTCTCTGGATTACCAGAGACAGACGCTAAGGTAACATCAACTTATAACCAGCCTGGCATTATCTTTCCTCCTTCCTCAAATTTCCTGTTTCTTTCTTGCAATTTCAGATTTCGGAAATAAGGTTATCATGTCATTATATTGAGGATATACATCAATTATATCATTACTGATCACTAGTAGGAGCAGAATTTTGTTAAATACGGAACCTCGCATTAGCATGTTATTCGTCAATGATGATTTTTTGTTTTCGTAACAATAACTACTTACATCTTCAATTATGATTTGCTTGCTAATACCACTGTGTCCAACAGGAACATTAGCTAAAAAAAACCGCACATTAGTTTGATTTAGGTCCTTGTTTATTTTTAAACAGCCATCATTACCCCAATCATCAATCTCCCGCCTTTGCCATCAGCACTAGAAAAAAATTGGTAATGTTGAGTGGCACAAATCGTAATGGTTAAATTAAATTTATCGGAAAACTGGCTTTCAGTTCCTACTGACGCTTGATTAGTTGACACTTTCTCATTTCAGCCAAAACATTAATTTTGATTCTTTTCAACTGTTCCAATTGACCACGAAACATATATAAACTTACTTATATGATATGTATTTTGCAACAAGTGAAAAGGAAATAAAGAATAAAAAAATAAAAAAAATTGACAGCACGTGGGCTTGAACCGAGAACCAGCACGTTGACAGCCCAGCGCGTTACCACTCAGACACTTGGACTTACAGAATCGAGTGCCTCATCAATTATATGACCAAAGAAAAAATATACATATAGATACAACATTCCGTGATTGAATAGTAATCTGTATAAAGATCGAACTGTTAAAAGAGAAATAATCAGTTAAATGAAAATATTCTAGATGAGACTGGAACATAAATAATTTTTCAGTTCGCCGATGTGTGTGTCCAGCTATGAGACACTATTTCTTCTATAGGGAAATTGCTACAGTGCTACTACTAGGCAGAACATCGTGGCAACATCGCAGAAAGTAGATATGGCAACGTTTACCAGGAAAAAGTCTTAACTTTCCTACTTCCTTCGGCCAGGAAGAATACCTTTATAACGCGTAAATAATACACGTAATAATTTATCACGAGCAGCACATTTGGAAAAGTTTTTGTTGGTTTCACAATTATCCAACTTACAGCTGGTAATTGAAAATACGGTGGGAATCCATGTCAACTGTATGAGGGCAACACAAAAAGTAACGTCTCCCAAGCATTCATAGATAAAGAATCAAGTTATTTACCGTTTTAGAGGTTGAACAAATATATATTTTTCTACATGATTACCATTTCGGAACACGCGTTTGTCAGTGCTAGTCGTCTAAAAAATCGTTTACGTTCTGGTCTCTTATTCGGGAGGACATAGGTTCGAATCCAAGTTCGGCCATGCAGATTTGTGGTTTCCAATGTTTCCCCAAATCACTCCATATGAATACCGGAATGAGTTCTTTACAAGGGCATGGCCGAAATCCTTGCCACTACTCCTATCCAGCCAATAATCACCTCTATGTCGACGAGGCGTAAAATCACAAAAAAAAGAGCTGGTTAAATTTATTGAGGAGGTCGCAGCTGGCTTGAAATCTGTTAACAATACCTCCTCCCTATCCTTATTTTTTTGTTTATTGCTTTACGTTTCATCGATGTTGAATTTATTAAAGAAGGGAACGGCCATGGCCTTCTTTAAGAATCATCCCAGCATTTGTCTGGAGCCAGAGCGTTACCGCTCACACGCCACGCTCGGACTTCCGGTCTTTAGTCATTATCAACTTTACTTTACCCGTAGACTGTGTTTGTTTGGATCCTTGAGACCTAGGTGATTATGGAGTCGATTATGACGGGTGACAAAACTTGAGCGTTTCACTTTATACCGGAGACTAAAGAACAATCACGCGAACGGCGACATCCTCATTCGCCAAATGCTTGTATTTATTTATGTTATTCCAAACAAAGAATAACGCAGGTAATTTCACGCCTTGTTAAGTAATGAGCGTTTAGCCCCAGTATTTAATAAATCCCAATGCTGCAAAGATCATGAAGTAATAGTGTCAGAAACTACTAACAGCATTGTAGAAAACGGGAAAAACGGTAATTTAAGAACTCCCTGCCTTTAAGCCCGATTCTCAATTAACTTTAATTACTTATACCAGTTATAAAATAATTTATTTTTGTCCTACGATAATAATCTGGTTGTAAATTTTTTAGTGACAATGGTCGTTTGATTTGTTGCGGTGCTAATATTTAGTTCTACGCAATTAACTCTCATTTATTTATGTAGTGCATAATCATTATCGTCCACCTACAAAGAGAGCAATAATTCCTCTTGTAAATTATTTCTTTCTGAAACGCGATGATCGTTCTACTGTGAAATAATTATTTTGGAAACATGTGTGTCGTTTGAAAAGGGACAGATGATATGATTTCGGCGCGGCTTGAAACCCGTCAGTTCTGTCGCCGCAATTCTTTCATGCTTACGTCGGCTAATAGTTACGAAACATTGGGTAGTTTCGCAGATGTTTATCTTATTTCCTGACGCAGTTAGGAAAGAATCATGGATACCTTATACTCATAAGCAATGTGCAGTTTCGGTACGCTTAAAAAGAAAATACAAGTAAAGATAAATTTCTAAATTAAAAAAAAAAGAGAACTACTTGGATTTGAACTCGGAACCGCTCGCTCAGCAAGCCAGAACGCTAACTGTAGGACCACTGGACGCTCGGTGCTACTTTCCTCGTATAGGTGTATACAACGCAGCGAAGGAAAACTGTTTCATTCAATCCATCTTGGAGAGAGACACTTCCGAAATAATTTCTTGTTTCTGTAGTTTCGTAGTACTATAATTCTAGCTCATGGAACATGATTATCCCTTGGTTTGTGGACTGACCAGATATATGAGTGAAATATTATCCGAAGGAATTATCAAAATGAGTATAACAATCTTATCGTTATAGTTTTATGCTAATCAACCTTAGTAATATATAGCATTGAGCCTGTTTCCTGCGTAATCCCGTTAATTACCACTTTTGGGATACGTTTCAAGATCTGAATTTTGGTAAAGTATTATAGAAATGTAATGGAAGGTTGATGAACTGTTCTGCCAATCAGAATCGTCAGTGGGAGGAGCTTAATTCCTACCTGTTAGCCAATTGTTTCCTGCATTGACTTAAGGAAATGAGAAATCTGCAGTATAGATGGCTCTGAATAAAATATCCACCAATGAAATTGCGAGGAGGCGGAGCCAGTATTGCGTTACTGTTGCCTGGGATGACATTGATGCCAGATTGTGCAAAATAAGAGTGATAGAATTTTTCAGTGGCGGCCAGATTTAAAGTCAAAGTGTGTACAGTGGTCTTGTGGTTAGAGTGATAGCCTTGTAATGGTGCAAATGCCAGTTCTTTGTTTTGTGATATGTTTTATGTCATGTAAGCTATTACTAGTGTATTATTTGCATTATATTACGGTCATTCAAATATAAATTGGTTTTTTTTTTCACACAGCTTTTTTGGTTGTAAATAAGAATAAAAATCAAGTAACTTATTTTTCTGCATGGTTTCTTTCATCTGAAACACATTTTTCTCCTTCGGATAGGAAATTTCTTGGTATTGTCATAGAAATAAGGAGATGGCTGCGCAGGTAGCCAATTGCGCATATACTGACAACTTCAAATTGTTTCCCTCCTAATGTCTCCTTTAGTGGACCGAACATATGGTAGTCATATAGAGACAAGTCTGGACTATGAGGTGGGATGTTCAAGAGATTGCCAGTGTATTTCAGTGAGTTTATTGCCAGTTAGAACTGCTGTTAGAATTGTTGTGTAGGACGATGATTCAGGTGATGAATCAGGTGATGGTGTCATTTGGTACGATAAGTAGTCTTGGCTTCATCCAGCAGATGGCAGTAGTAGGCTGCATTCACCATCCTTCAGGTATGTAGGAAGCCAATCAACAACAGACCTTTTGAGTCCCAAAATGCAGTCCTCATAACTTTCCCAGTAAACAGTTGTGTCTTGACCTAGATCAACTTCCATACCCCTGCTCTTGTTTTCTGGGGTATAGTGATGGACCTTTGTTTCATTGCAGGTAATGATACTTTCTAAATAAAGCCTCTCATTCTTCTTCAGAGCGATTCCATAGTTGCTGACAAATGTGCCTTATTCAGAAGATGTGTAACATACCTTACTGATACTTTTCTGTACCTAAGTACATCTGACATAATCATATGGACACTTCCGACACTCATACCCAGCTCTGGTGCAATCTCTGCAACAGTAATGTGAAGATTATCTTTTAGAAGCTCACGCACAGCCCGAATAATGATGTCATTGACGCAGGCTACTGGATGCCATTTATGGCTTTGATCCTCAACTTTATCATGACCATTTAGAAACTTCTTATCCCAATAAAAAAAACTTTGGTTTTACTTAGAGTAGTGTCTCCGAACTGTGCTTGGAGTCTATTCCAACTTTCACTCGATTTCACACCTTAGTTGATGAGAAAACAAATAATAATGTTTTGCACAACAGACAGTGTTATCTCTTGTTCGCAGATGGCAACAGTGAAAATGCAAGGGCTGTGAACATGGCTATCACCTCACCAATCCCTTGCCTCCAATTTTCATACTGCTCAGGTCACTACTAGAGTCAAACGAACAAAATTCTGGTTTATATTTGAATCCCCCACGTAATTATTAAACTTTGTCTCTAAATCTTTGCATTAAGAACTTTAGTTAAAAGTTTCTTTGTTTTTATAAGAGGTAACAATAATTTTCTTAAGAGAAAATGAAAACCCAAAATACTTTCCAAACTTGTGTTGCTACAACTTTCTTATTCTTTCCTATTGAAATAAATCAATTATCATGGTGAAATGCATGAACTAGTCGAAAAAGTAGAAAAATTCCACTAGGGATAGAATATTTTATTCGGGGTTGGCAAGAACAGGTGTAGTTCATAAACTTCTGGAAATACGTCTTGTAAATGTCTTTTGATTGAACTACCTCAATTTCATAACTAATGCTTAGTTGGTACTTACCATATAGGCACAAAAAAGACAAATTTTTGTAGCATTAGCTTCAACGGATGAACCAATTTTTTGCCACATTTATATGATTTCTTTTCAAATTTGTGATTGAAGATAGCCCTCATTAAGTTGTAAAATATTTCTGTAATTGGAAAAGTTGGAATGAACAATGATTATTTTTATCATTTCTGAAAAAATTTGAAAAACTAGAAAGTGGTAAATTAGGGAACAGATTTTTATAACATAATCTCACAATGCAAATTTGCACTTATTTCCTGTCAGGTATTCATCATCATCATCATCATCATTCTCCAGCTCCAGTCTTCCCAATGCTGATCATGAGCACTCTCCACTTCTTCCTGTGCATGAATAGTTGATGTTTATGAACAATCTTCCAATCAACCTCAGGCGAGAACTTTGTAAGGATTTTGCCACACTGATGTTCATACCAGCCTCTACACAATTGATTTCATTCCTTATTTTGTCCTTTCGTTTTCTCTGAAGCATGGTATGCAAAAGCTTCATTTAAGAGGCTTGAAGTCTACCATTGTCTCTTCTGGGCAGGGTACATATTTCTAGTACATAAGTCGGTATGGGGATATAATAGGTTTCGTATAGTATATGTTTATACTTTCTGGCAACTTTGTTGTCCCAACAGCTACCAATTATTCTGAATTTTTGTATTTATTTTTTAGTATGCAATTATTTACATGACCATTGAAATAGTTATGTATGAAAAACTTGGAGAAAATATATACTCCCTCTCTATTTTCTTCAAAGTAAATTCACATTTCACACCAAAAAATAAAAATAAAGAGTAAAAGTTAGTAAATGATGGAATAGTCCCAGTTCTCCACCTAATAAACTATGTTTCACAAACAAATTGCACTTATCATACAAAACACAAGCTACATGTTTTGCAGACAAATGGCTACAAACATTTCACCACTAGGTAAAATGCCTCATGTCACAAAGCAGTTCTAAATTTGAGAAGGGCACATGTCCCCCTTCCTCCCTCCCCCCCCCCCCCCCAACGGTTGCCTATGCAGTTAGGTAGCCAGTGTTCACCTTGTCATCTGTGGCTGTATCGTGCGAAATAATAATAATATTTAATTAAATTACAATGGACTCTCCTGTGACAATGTTCCCTACACACCCATCTTCCACCTTTCCTGCACCCATCTACATTTTCCCTCTACAAATTTTAATTTTAAATTCTTTCAGTGTTTTTGGTAAATTTTTCATGATTTCTCTTGGTAACTTATACCAATCCCTGACACCCTTACCTAAAAAAGAGAATCTTCCTACACTCTTGTGCCTGAAATCAACTGCCAGCTTGTGGTCATGGTCATCTTTTCCCTTTCATGCATTACTTTTGATTCTTACACCAATATCTTTCCATACCTCATCAGCTTGTACACTCCCATGACCAATTTTACCATCCTCCTGTCTTGCAATGAATCCTATTTCAGTTCTTTTATCATATCTGTTACTGATTTCAGAATGCAATAATTTCCAGAAACAAATCTAGCAGCCCTTTTTTGCAACCTCTCCAACTCCTGTATTTGATACTCAAATGTCAGTACCATACTACACTACCATATTCAAATATTGCTCTGACAAAAGTTTTGTAACCCAGATCCTTTACTTCTCTTGTACACCCTGTCATCACTCTCTCAAACAAGTGAAGAATTTTGAAACCTTTTCCTGCAACCTGTCCAATGTATCCTGTCCAGTTAAGCTTGTTATCAGATATAATGCCAAGATATTTACATTTCAAGTCTTCAACAAACAATTCTTTCCCTACCGAATAAACATAATCAACCTTTTGTTTTATTTTATTTTTTTATAGATAAACAACACCGTGAAAAATTGCATTCATTTATAACGTTTGTTTTTTATTTGTGTATGTAATAAGCTTACTCTTCCTTGCATTTATCTTCATCCCATGTTTACCAACACAACTAAATATCCTGTCCGGATCACCTTGCAACTGTTTACAGTCCTCTACCGTTTTGATCCTTTTATATAGCATTGTCATCGGCAAACAATCTAATTTCTGATAGTAAACAATCAACACAATTATTCATTATAATAATGAATAGCAGTGGTCCCAATACGCTACCCTGTGACACTCGCATTTTTACTTCCACTTCTTTGAGACTGCATTTCCTACCCTAACTTTGTTTTTTACCTTTTAAAAATTCTTCTACCCAGCAAATCACTTTCTCATCTGCTCCAATTATTTACTACCATTTTATGGCTCACTCTGTCAGAAGCCTTTGAAAGGTAATCATAAATTGCAATTGGAGAGCAAAACAGTGAATAATTATCAAAGGAATTCTGGTGTCCATCAAAAGAGATCCCACAAAGGAGTATACAGCAAAATTAATAAAATCACTGAAGCAATTCGCAAATGACGGACATTATTCCAAGGTTACTTCAAACGAATGGAGGAAAACAGACTGGCTAAAATAATCTTGAATTTATTTGATGCAAAACCCAAATCTGTAATGTCCTGGTCTGAAAATATCAAACATGACATTCATTTGTTGGGATTAAACCTGAAGCTACTTTTGACAGAGTCTTTCAGAAGGAGTTAGTGACACAAGAAACAAATCGGGACCAACAGTGCAAAAAAAGACATGGTACCTCTTGGACAGATGAGCACAAATGGGATACTCACAATAAATTAAGGGCCCAAAGAAAATGAAACTTGCTGCCGAATGCAAGACGGCTTAAACTGGATGAGGAGAGTGAGTAGTGACGCTCTGGCATTTCATTCGACATCATGCAGTTTGGAATTCCCATCTGGCCATCCAGCTTTGGGTTTTCCATGGTTTTCCCAAATCACTGCAGACGAATGCTGAGCTGGTTCTTTCGAGAAGGCCATGGGCAAATGTCTTCCTGTTCCTTGACCCCAGTCCTTTTCCCGCCTCTAGTGACCTTGATGTTGAAAGGCGTAAAGCCATAAGATAAAATGGGGGGTTTAATGTGGTCATAGTTCGCCTCAAAGAATCTACATACATAATAAATAATTAAAATCCAAATAATGTGCTAGTGACTGTAAATATAAATTTAAACATGGAAAATCACAAGATTACTTCTGCAACTGAACAATTAATTTAATTCTAATGGAGCATTTTTTTCTGTGGAATTTTGCCTACACACCTACCTTCACATTTCATGGTTTTTAAGTTAAAATTCTTTGAGTGCACTGTTTACTTTTACCATTTACAGTTTATGGTTTTAAATTCTTTCAGTGTTTCGGGTAAATTTTTCAACATTTTCCTTACATACATAACAAATTATCACACTCCCTTGTTCCTGAAATCCCCATTTTATTTCATTGTCATGTTTTTCCTTCTGTGTACTGCTCCTTTTCTTTTACCAATATCCATCTCAAGGCACGTCACTGATGTATGCCTTATACTATTATCCCACCACTCTGTTCACATACTTTGTGATTCAATGACTCTCAACCCAGACCGAGCGTGGTGGGTGAGCAGTTAACGTTCTGGCCTCGCATTCGGGAGGACGCTGGTTCAAACCCCTGTCCGGGCATCCAGATTTGGGTTTTCCATGGTTTCCCCATATCATTCCAGGTGAATGCCAGGATGCTTCCTTCAAAAGGCCATGGCTGAATTCCTTCCCATTCCTTGTCCCAGTCCCATCCCACCTCCAATGACCTCGATCTAGACGAGGTGTAAAGCCATAAGTAAAAAAAATCTAACCCAGGTCCTTTATCATATAGTTTAATGATTCTGTTTTGTGCATATTTTCACAAACATATCTAACTGGCTCATTTACACCACCTTCAGTTCCTAAATTTGATACCCAAAATATGTGTCTGATACTATGACACGAGAGTCAAGCAATGCTTTGACCAACATTTTGTAAGCAATTTCTTTCCTTCCCTCGTACATAATCTCATCACCTTCTGCAGTGAGTGGAGAATTCTGGAGCATCTCCCTACTATTGTGTCCTGCCTATAATTGCATTTACTGTCAAATGTTATCCCACTATATTTACACAAGTTCTTCAACAAGCAGTTAGGGGGTGTCCATTAATTACGTGAGGTTAAATGAGGGGCGGGGAAGGGGGGGAGACCGGCGAAATCTCACGTTATCTTTTTAATTTCTTGAAGAACAGAACAGCTAAAACAAGGTCTCAAAAAAACTACGAGGTCGGTCAGTAGGAAGGGGAGAGGGGTTCCCACTCAAGATATCACGTCATCAGAGGGGGAGGGGGAGGGTCCGACCAGATCTCACCAAATTTCACCAGAGGGGAGTGGCGGGGGCTCCAGAATTCCAGAAAAACACCTCATGTAATTAATGGACACCTCCTTACGGTGAACAATTTTTTAAATTGCTACTCCTTTAATGCTATATTGTATCACTGGAAACCTGGCTTTGTCAAGGGCACCCACATGGTGCCATCCTATGCCAAGTTTTTCCTAGGTTGTCTGGAGGGGATTCATGGTTCAGATACATAGATGAAATTTTTATGATCTGGACTCACAATGAAAACCAGTTCCTAAACTTCCTCAATTCCCTTAACAATAGCTGATCCTTTGACTTCCTTACTCCGACACATCACGTGTCTTAATATGGACATTAACATTTTGCATGGCACCCTTCACACCACTGTTCACATCAACAGCTTGCAACAATATTTACACTTCAGCAGTTGTAATCCCTTTGTACCAAACATTCTCTTCCCTACAACCTTGCCATGTGTGGCAGATGCATCTGATCCAATGAAGAATCCCTTATCAGGTACCCAAAATCTGTCAAAAGCCTCATTTCCTGCTCCTACTCTGCACACTTGTATTAAAACAAATTTCTCAATCTACTTCTCACCCTCCACACAATTACTCATATCCTGCCTCTCCAAAAATCAACTAAAGACCACCATATTCATCACTCTGTTTTCCCAGCTTTGATTCCATCAACCAGATCCCTTCCTTGAAATACTTACCCTTTACAAAAATCTTCACACTGTCCCTTGTACTGTTGTTATACACTGATCAGCCAGAACATTATGACCACCTAATAGTGGTATGTCCTCCTTTGGCATGGATAATGGTGGCAATGCGTCTTGGCATGGAAGCAATGAGGCCTTGGTAGGTCGCTGTAGGGAGTGGCACCACATCTGCACACCATGTCACCTAATTCCGGTAAATTCTGGGAGGAGGGTGATGAGCTCTGACACCACGTTCAATCACATCCAGATATGTTCAATCGGGTCAGATCTGGCA